>CM070548.1:65994971-66468010 GCA_036346405.1 Phyllostachys edulis | reverse complement strand
TTATCCTTTTTCCACTCTATTGATTAGTGAATTTCCCGACTTTTGCTACTCGCACATAGACGCTAATGTTTTGTTTTTTTTGTTGTATTCCTTAATCGAAGCATAGGGTTTAGGTTTCAATTAATACTACTTGATGGGAAAAGGCAAAACGCACGCACATCTAGCTCTCAATTTGATGGACCCTATTTGTAGAAAATGAAAAGCAAAACATGTAGCCTTTAATTAATCTGTGTAATTCCTTTGTGCAACGATGAGACAAAACGAGTAAGTACATGCAAAGAAGTGAAAGTCTTAATCAGAACTAATTTCATGAGTAGTTTTCTAGAACAGATTAAAAAGAAGAATTTATGACACACCAAGATAAGTCACATGTGCAATGATGTATTTTATATTTCCTCCATTTATATCCATGAAGAAACGCTCATCACAAAGGGTTTATTGTTTCAATTATATGAAACGGATACACAAGCAATCGCTACGGACCAACTTGCTAGTTATTAATTAGGATCTTCCTCTTGTCTTTTGTCTCGTATCTAATCAACAATCATGCAGATAATCAATAATTATCCGCTATGCCACCTTAGAGAGGAGAAGGTTGGACCCTTGCCCCTAGCGCCCAACACCCGCCACCTCCTCCCCATTGCGCCACCTTAGAGAGGAGAAGGAAAGGAGAGGAATCAGATTTTCTTCGTGACCTCCGAGGGTAACGATCTATAACCCTTTATATTTGCTATAAATTAATCGCTAATCAATTTTGACACTAATTTGTTACATGCGTAGTGTAGATGGATCAAACCGATGTACAAAGCAGAACCGTGTGAGTCAAGAGTACATTAATGGCGTGGTTGCTTTTAGAAGAGCCACGAAAGGTGATATGTTGAAGAAGGAGATAAATTTTATGTACCGTCCATGCATTGATTATGTAATTTGAAGATGTTTAACAACGCGCGCAAATAGAAGCGCACTTGATTCAAGGGTTTCACAAAAGGGTATACATGTTGGACCACCACGGTGAAGAGCAGATTATTACACATGAAGTTAGTAATGACGGCACCGCCGAGGAAGTCAACGATACGCGGATGTGGATCAGATCGCTTTTGATGAGGATATGTCACACGATGACAACTGGATCGATGCTACGCGATGCGTAAGAGAACTACAAGGAGAGAGAGTTTTGTAAATTCGAGGGCTTATGGAGGACTCGGTGAGACCTTTGTTCCCTGGTTGCAAGCCGAATATACAAGGTTGTCAACCGTGCTTGAACCGCTGAAATTGAAGGCAAGCAATGGTTGGTCCGATAAGAGTTTCACGGCGTTGTTAGGTCTCCTAGCGGACATCCTTCCGGAGGGAAACGTGTTGCCCAAAGACCACCTATCAAGCAAAGAAGGTTATTTGTCCATTGGGAATGGAAGTAGAAAGAATACATGCATGTCCGAATGATTGTATCCTCATCAGAAAGAGTATGCGAACATGCATGTATGTCCTGTGTGCAAAGCATCCCGATACAAGCGTCGAATATCGCTAAGGTGAAGCAAGGACCTCTCGCTAAGATGTTGTGGTATCCGCTGTGATCCCACGCTTGAAGCGCTTATTTGCGAACGCAAAGGACGCAAGATTGCTGCGCTGGCACTCAGAGGAGCGTAAGAGAGATGGAAAGCTAAGACACCTGCCGATTCTGCCTAAAGGAGAAACTTCGATCGAGCTTCAAGAGTTCAAAAGCGAACCGAGGAACATAAGGTTAGGGTTGAGTACAGATGGAATGAATCCTTTCGGTAACATGAGCAATGACATAGCACTGCCCGTGAATCTATGTATGTACAACCTTCCTCCTTGGTCGTGTATGAAGCGGAAGTACATTTTGATGTCACTACTTATCCAAGGGCCAAGCAACCGGGAATGATATTGATGTGTACCTAGCACCATTCTTTGGAAGATCTTGTGACTTTGTGGAACTAAGGGTACAGTATGGGATGCGATAAACGAGAGAACTTCACTTTACGCGCCATGTTGTTCTCGCACCATCAATGATTTTCCGCCCTTGGTAACTCGCTTAAGCCAAAGACAAAAGGAGCCAAAGCCCATTCAAGACCGCTAGATGCTACAGAGAGTGTATGGTGAACAACTCGCAAGAAAGCTGTATATAAGGCCACGTAGGTTCCTTCCCAGAGTCACCCATACCGCAAGATGAAAAACAATTCGACGGAAATAAGGAGAACGATTCACTCCAAGGGCTTTTAGAGGGAAAGAGGTCTATGATATGGTTAAGGATATCGATGTTGTGCTTGGGAAGGACGAAATTAAGAACCCGTGAGAAGAACATCCGAAGAAGCGGTCAATTTTTGGGACTTGCCTTATTGGGAGCACTTAGAAGTTCGCCAACGCATCGATGTCATGCACGAGAGAAGAATGTATGTGATAGCTTGATTGGTCTCTTGTCAACATTAGTGGCAAAACAAAGGATGGTGTTAACGCACGGCGTGACTTGGTTGATATGAACATAAGGATCGAGTTAGCACCGTAGAGACCGATACAGATTAACGTATTTTCCCCAAATTTTGCTACACTCTATCCAAGGCCGAGAGAAATGAATCGTGCTGAGCTTGCATGGAGTGAAAGTCCCATCCGTTACTCCGCTAACATTAAGAACCTTGTTTCTATGCAAGATTTGAAATTAATTGGTATGAAGTCTCATGATTGTCATGTGTCGATGACACAAATGCTTCCTGCTGTAATTAGAAGTATCTTGCCAACAAGGTCCGAGTGGCAATCTTGAGGTCAGGTTATTTTTCAACTCAATTGCTCAAGATCATTGATCCCCAAGGACTAGATGCTCGCAGCCGAGGTGGTGACCACTCTATGTCATCTTGAGATGTATTTCCTCCGCCATTTTTCGATATCATGGTCCATCTCATTGTTCACCTGTGAGAGAGATAAAGATATGCGCCTCGTGTTCTTACGCCATATGTACCCGCTCGAGAGGTACATGGGAATTCTCAAGTCCTACGACGGAATCGATCTCGACCGAGGGCAAGATCATCGAAGGTTATGCAACCAAGAGGTCATTGAGTTCTGCGTCGACTACATGGCTCGTGGAACCGATAGGTGTGCCTCTATCTCGCCATGAGGGGAGATCGATGGTATCGGACCATCGGAAGGAAATCAATAACTCCCGATCCGATACATACGCCAAGCCCATTTCATGGTCTTGCAACACATGACCCAAGTGTCCTCAGATATCGACGAAAGCACAAAGACATGGTGCGCCAATGTAATCCGCACCGGCCGGAGGTTTGGATCACGAGAGAGCACAACCGCTTGCTCAACGAATGGTTAAAGGTGCGAATCATCGGGAGGTCATCAAGTGATGATACGCCGCTATGGTTGGCACGAGGGCCACAATTTACAATTGTCACATGGCAAGGATATGACATCAATGGGTACACATTTTATACGGCAGACTCAGATAGGAAGAGCATACCCGTATTAGCGGTGTCCGTGATAGATGCATTCAAGATCGATGGGATGAGGAGCTCCTACTATGGGCAAATAGACGAGATATGGGAGCTCGACCACGTGCTTTTCAAGATCCCCTATTTCGGTGCCGTTGGGTCCATCTCGCACAGTGAAGGTCGACAAGCACGGTGTCACTACCGTGGACCTTTAACGTGTCGGATATAAAGACGAACCATTCGATCAAGCAACCAAGTTGTTCAAGTCTTCTATGTAACCAATTCGCAAATAAGAAGCGCCATGTAGTTCTTCATGGAAAAAGGAGGATTGTCTGAGTTGAGAATGTAGTGGACGAGGAAGAATACAATCAATTTGACGAGTTGCCTCCTTTCGAAACGGCATTAGGCTCGAGGAAGAACCCAATGAGGAAGCTAGCTATATGCGTCGATCATCATGAAGGCCTATATCTTAATTAAGAATTTACTCCAATGTAATTAATTTATTCCATAACATCATGTGTTATGGACTTGTAATCTCTCATATATTTTGATGTCAACGTGAAATTGTCATGTGTTGATGTGTTATGGACTTGTCATATTTGATATTGATGTCAATGTGGACGACATTGTAATGTGGAGTATCAAAATTGTCATCATACTTGATTTCGAGTTGAGTTGAATTAGATATGAAATTTTGAAGTCAAATGTGTTATGAACTTGTTATGGACTTGTCATATTTGATATTAATGTCAATGTGTGGACGACATTGTAATGTGGAGTATCAAAATTGGTTTCACTTGATTTGGAGTTGAGTTGAATTAGATATGAAATTTTGAAGTCAAATGTGTTATGAACTTGTCATCATACTTGTCACTGTGTTAGAATTCATATGGACTTGTCATAATTGTCATCATACTTGTCTCAAAGAAAGTTCACTATGTTTTCTCGTGATATTTATGTCTCACCGTGTTCAAGATGTTTTGTCGATATCATAAATTGGCCTCAAAGTTGTGGGCTATCACGAGACGGTTTTATTATACAACCGTTTATGGAATATATCACGCACGGTTCCATAATAGAACCGCTCGTGATATTATATCACTGACGGTTCTATTATGGAACCGTCAGGATATATTATCACGCACGGTTCTCATTTCAACCGTCTCGTGATATACTTTTTATAAGGCGGAAACGCTAGGTTTTCTCTCACTTTCACTTCCTCTCCTCACGCCTTACGCTCTCGCGCGCTTGTTCGCCTCCTCTAGGGTTTAGGCTCGCCATCACCGCCGACCACGACCTCGACGCCGCTGCCGACATTGGTGCCCCGACCAAGGCCACGCCCCGACCTCGGCGCCTGACCCGGTGCCACCGCCTCGACCTCGGCGCCTGCTCACCTCCCAGTCAGAAGCCCCGACGTCGCTGCCGCCGACCTCTGTGCTGTGCTCCCGACATTGGTGCCTCCGACCTCGACGCCACCGCTCCTCCTCCCCTGTCGGCCTCCTCCTCCTGAGACCTTCCTTCTCCCCGCCGTCCTCCTCCCCTCCTCCCTCCTCCAAGATCGGCCTCCTCCCCTGACCGGCCTCCCCAGTTCTTGTGCGCATCCTCTCTGTGAGTATTGCTCCTCCTGTGGCACTTTGGTTGATCTTATATATATATATATATATATATATATATATATATATATATATATATATATATATATATATATATATATATATATATATTTGCATGCTAGTTGCAAATTAATCTGGGCTTTGTTGACATGCTCGTGATGAACTCCGCCTTATAATCGAGATTGAATGTGATAGTTAGTTCATACTTGAGCTCTATTGTATTACTTACTACCGCCAATATGTTGTACCGTTAATTGGTTACTTCGGTTCAAGCTCATAGTTCTATTGCAAATTGATCGCTTGTATTGACTAGTTTGTGATTCTTCTAGTAGTATGTATGAGCTCATTCAACTTTTCATTTGCCATCTTGATCTCTGTAGTCAACCTCTGCTTGATCGAAGTTTAATCTATTTTGCTAATGATTGAGATCATTTGACGCTTACAAAGTATTGTTTAGAGCTCATAGTTTGAATTTATATTATCATATTCATTTCATGAAGAGTATAGACAATAGGATTGAGATGGCAAAGACTTGTTCTTTAGCTACTCTCCTTCCGAGAGCACATAATATCATCAATCAATATGTTGGAATAGTGTCTCGGCACCGTGAGTTCTTTTCCGCATCCTCTCTCGTGAGTATTGCTCCTCCGTGGCGCTTCGTTGATCTTTGCATATATATATATATATATATATATATATATATATATATATATATATATTTGCAGTGCTAGTTGATACCTTGATCTCGTATTAGTTCTCGATTTTTGAGTCTAGTATCAAGATATTGCAAATTGATCGCTGGGCTTTGTTGACATGCTCGTGATGAACTCGCCTTATAATCGAGATTGAATGTGATAGTTAGTTCATACTTGAGCTCTATTGTATTACTTACTATCGTCAATATGTTGTACCGTTAATTGGTTACTTTTTGTTCAAATTTCATAGTTCTATTGCAAATTGATCGCTTGTATTGACTAGTTTGTGATTCTTCTAGTAGTATGTATGAGCTCATTCAACTTTTCATTTGCCATCTTGATCTCTCAGTAGTCAACCTCTGCTTGATCGAAGTTTAATCTGCTTTGCTAATGCTGAGATCATTTGACATGCTACAAAGTATTGTTTAGAGCTCATAGTTTGAATTTATATTATCATATTCATTTCATGAAGAGTATAGACAATAGGATTGAGATGGCAAAGACTTGTTCTTTAGCTACTCTCCTTTGAGAGCACATAATATCATCAATTAATATGTTGGAATAGTGTCTGCTGCACCGTGAGTTCTTTTCCCAAGATCCTCTCTCGTGAGTATTGCTCCTCCGTGGCGCTTTGTTGATATATTTATATATATATATATATATATATATATATATATATATATATATATATATATATATATATATATATATATATATATATATATATATTTGCTAGTTGATACCTTGATCTCGTATAGTTCTCGATTTTTGAGTCTAGCAATCAAGATATTGCAAATTGATCGTTGGGCTTTGTTGACATGCTCGTGATGAACTCATCTTATAATCGAGATTGAATGTGATAGTTAGTTCATACTTGAGCTCTATTGTATTACTTGCTACTCGTCAATATGTTGTACCGTTAATTGGTTACTTTCTTGTTCAAATTTCATAGTTCTATTGCAAATTGATCGCTTGTATTGACTAGTTTGTAATTCTTCTAGTAGTATGTATGAGCTCATTCAACTTTTCATTTGCCATCTTGATCTCTGTAGTCAACCTCTGCTTGATCGAAGTTTAATCTGTTTGCTAATGCTGAGATCATTTGACAGCTTAAGCAAAGTATTGTTTAGAGCTCATAGTTTGAATTTATATTATCATATTCATTTCATGAAGAGTATAAACAATAGGATTGAGATGGCAAAGACTTGTTCTTTAGCTACTCTCCTTCCGAGAGCACATAATATCATCAATCGCATTTCTTCGAGAAGTAGGCTCGCAAAAGATTTGTATCACTAGTTTCTATCTATACAAAGATCACAAGAGAAGTCGTGGATTAAGGAGTGTTAGGAGTGTTAGAATAGAAGCTCGTGGATTAAGGAGTGTTAGGAATGTTAGTAGTCCAGATGAGCTCATTCAACTCTTCATTTGCCATCTTGATCTCTATAGTCAACCTCTGTCAGATTTCTTCCCGAGAGCAAGTAAGCGAGATGGCAGAGGCACCTGCTTCTTCGCCGCCACCGACGCCGCAGATGGAAGAGGTAGCCGACGAGGCCGCCAACACCGACCCCGCAGATGGAAGAGGCGCCGACGAGGCCGCCAACACCGAATTCGCAGATGGAAGAGGCGCCGACGAGGTCCGCCACCGCCGACGATAATGACACGGAAGCGAGATGGCAGAGGACAATCGAAAATGCCTACGGCCTACTGGTCATCACGGAGGTCAAGGACTTTGGGGTCCCTCTCGAGTCCCAAGAGATCGTGGCGTAGATTCCCGACCATCTGCGGGATACTTGAAGGAACGGTCCTCATCACCACACCAAGGTGGAAGGACTCGATTTAAAGAAGCGAAGGCGCTGCTGTGGGATGTAACTTTCAGAGAAGTTCACTATTCCGTATAATATGTGGCACGCATGCGACGGACGGCGATGCTCACGATGGGTAAATCGTGGAGGACCTTCAAGAGCATTCTTGTCACGGCACGTGAACACGGGTCGACGCCTTCAAGCAAAGATAGATTCTTGACGCGGAAGCATGGGACACCTTTGTGGCTATGAAAACATCGGCCGAATTTAGGAGCAAAGTGCGGCGCACAAAGCTCTCAGACATCGAAACACTCACCCGCACAAACTCGCACCGCCGGGTACGGGTAAATACGAGGAATGGGCGGCGGAGAAGGAGAACCCGCTTCGATGTCACGCACTGCTCCCTAAGCCGTTAAAAGCGAGGGCACAAGTCTCGCCTTCGGCAAAGATCTCCTTCACAAACCCGCGCACTGTGAAGTGTCCCAACGTGTGGTAAGTATATCGAACTACTAAGTTGTTAATAAGTCCATAACTTCATAGTGTCTATAATAACGTGATGACCTCTTGCAGCGTGATTTGACTGCCCAAGCTTCCCAAGGCTCCTTCCGTGCAGACAGGAGAAGGATATACTATCTACGGCCTTGGGAAACAAGGAGCACCCGGTCGCATCGCGAGGCCTTGGGGTTAACGCATCTTGGATTCATGGATTCGCTGACGACTACTACACGATAGGACTAGGAAGAGATCCAAGGTCGAGCACGACAAACCGGTTAGTACAGATGATTACTAACCAATTTCAAGTAGAGATGGCAAGATTATGGAGTCAAATGGATATACTCATGAGCCGGTGATCGCAAGTCGCCCCGCTAATTTGAAGACACCTCGACGGCGTCGAGTGGCGTCGCGTCACAAGATAATTGTGAACATGACGACGTCCGACACCGATAGACTACATCAAGGTAACGACATCTATGGAATGCACCAAAGATAGACCCTAACGACGCCTTAGCTAATTGCGATCGCTTTGTAGGAGCCGACGCCAGAAGCTCCAAGTGAGGATGGATGGGTCCTTTGTATTGAGGTCGCATGCAGGGATGGTGTATCCATACGAGGAAGGGCGGCAAAGACGGTGCCCAACCGTGCACGGTTACGCCAAGGTCCAGTGGATATGGTACATGTCAATTTCGAGCCATCCTACCGACATTTGCCCGAACGAAGAGATCACAACACTAGGGATGCCGTCCCTCTTTATCCAAAGGGCCCAAGAAGAACATCGCCTCGAACCAAAGAAGGCGTGATCCGACACGACCATTCCTCTTCAACGGACCTCGATGACTCCACCTCATGTTTCGCCTCAAAAGGCCACCTCTTCGATTCCCGTGGAGAAGACGCCAAGAACAAAGAAAAGCGCCGACGATTCGGTTCGAGTCATCTCACAAAAAGACGATGCCAATCGCTAAGGCCAAATCGAAATCAACGAACGCAGGCGCCCCTAAGTCCGGAAGTCCGAGAAGTCCGGAAGTCCGCGATACCGGAAGTCCGCGATACCCGGAAATACATCATCGAAACCGCTGTGTTCGCGCGAAGATAATGCACGCCGACATGCTTGTCGCTTTGCATGCTCGGTACTTGGACAAGACCCAAAAGAAGGGGTCCGACATCGAATCACCGCCGACACGAGGACAAGCATTTCTTCAACGGACGAGGTACTTCGTGGGCTTCAATGATTTATTTGAACTATTCAACCTCGCTGGCCTCGACGCCTCGCTTCTACGATGTTGACAATCGTAAGCGCGCATAATCAAGTTCTACATTCATCTAATACCGATAAATATCACAACTCATTGCTTATGTATAGATACATGCCGCAAAATGTCCGGAATGGAAAGAACCGGTGGGTTTCTCGACCCACACGTGGTATCGCTGCAAACCATCCTACAAGACTCGCCCTTCGCCGAGAAATACATAACGAGGTCATTGCTTCTACAGAGGAACATGAAGTATATAGTGGTGCCCTACAACCGTGGGTAAGTGTCACTACTTGCTATACAAATTTCATTTGTACATTATACGCAAAGACTAACTTAGGTTTAATGACTATAGCGACATACATGAGTAGGTACCATTGATCCTTTTAGTTATTATACCCAAGAGGAACCATGTGATATACCTTGATTCCCTAAACCGCAACAAGCACGACTTCAAAGACTCTAAGAGGAATACTGAGAGGTATGCTCATTTTCTCCTTACATAACTCTATTGTAGTCTTCATTCGCTTGAAATGGCCGAGGATAACTTTTTCAATCATGTAGGTCGCTCATCAATTATGTTGCCAACAAAGGAATATACGATGGAAAGAGCGCCCAACTAACACACAGTGATGGATTTTCCAAAGACGCTACAACACAATAATACTATATCATACTTCATAATAACGCCTCTAACCGACTATACCTATATATGTAATTCTATTTTTGCAAAGGCCGCCAAAGAAAAAGATGATGAGTTATGTGCAATCTACGTCGCTATCATATGATGCTAATCCTACAGACTAAGAAGAAGGATCCCGAGGTTTGTCAATCTCAAATAATTATTTCCTAATTATAAATTTAAATATATATAGCTTACCACTTTACTCTTAATTGGTAGCGATGTGTCTTGGATTTACAATGTGATTCACTCGTTATGAAGAGATCAAGGACATTCGAGGGAAGCTCTGCGCCTTTATCAACTCAGAAATCATTAACGACAACGGAGAGTTTCACTCCGTCGCCAACCCAGAGCATCACCCCACTAAAACCTCTCAACGCAAACAATTGTAATCTAGTTGTAACTATAGCGACAATACTTGAACAAATGCGATCTTTTGTAATTTATTTTGAGTAATGATCACTTTGAGTTGTCATGGCTGCTTGAATCTGTTATTGTGAAATGATGTTTTGTGATTGCTTGAATCTGTTTCTGTGAATGCTTGTTTTCAGAGGGCATGGCTAGCAATTCCTGAGGCTAGCCAGGAAAACAGCAAATTGTGGGCAGGGGTATGAGCTATCACAGACGGTTTTTTGTTAAAACCGTCTGTGAAGGCAAGTATCACAGATGGTTTCGACTGCAAACCGTCTGTGATAGGAGAATATCACAGACGGTTCTATATAAAAGCCGTCTGTGATAGTCACAAATCACGACGGTTTTATTTAGAACCGCTCGTGATATTCTCCTATCACGCGGTTTTATTTAGAACCGCTCGTGATATTGTCGAATCACGACGGTTGTCGCTTGAAACCGCTCGTGATATTTTGACTTCACTGACGGTTTTTAATCAAACCGCTCGTGATATTTCGTATCACGACGGTTTTGTACCGCCTCGTGATAATATCTCGTTATCACTGCATCAACAAACATAGACGGTTCGGAAACCGCTCGTGATGACGGTTCCAACCGCCTCGTGATGTCTGCCTCTCGTAGTAGTGTTGATGCGCCCGGTCGGTGATATGTAGAGTCTCCGGACGATACGGCACGCCCACATTCCGAAGTGCCTTAGACGCTCCGGTCGCGAAGGTTCGCCCTTTCGAGTCCTTCGGCACCCTCAGAGCCCCTTTGGGACCTTTTGAGCCTTCAGGCCCTTCGAACCTTGGCGCCTTCTTCGGCGCCTTTCGACCCCGGGACCTTTGGGCCTTTGGGCCCTTCTAGCGCCTTCGCCCCTCGAACCCTCCACCGATGTTAGAGGGTGGGGCACCGCAGATGTTCGCCGTCGTGGGGCCGTGGGCCACCCCACGACAAGCCTCTCGCAATGAGATCTTCCTTCATCATGGCTGAAACCGTGCCTTTTCCTGGAGGGTATAGGTACATCGTCCCTTTCACCGGGCGGCGCTTTGTCCTATCATTATTGCACCGCCATCGGGTCGAAGCACGGCATTGATCGCCGCTGCCGTCGTTCGGACTTGTGCCCTGCCATCGGGTCATTTTTCTTTAAATGGCGCCCCTTCGGATGATGTGCGCGGCTGTTGGGTCATGTGCCCTACCGCTGGACCGGTTGGCTTTAAATGGCGCCGCTTCGAATGGCGTGCGCCATGATTTATCACACGTGATGACTGTTCGTGTGCCCCACGTGTCCCTTGGTGACTGGGTAGCGTCTCCTCGGTTACCACGCTTGGTTTTGGTGTGGTCCGACCTGTATAAATAGGGGGTCGCCCCCCTAGATGTGTCTTATGCCTTTGCTGCTTTGCTTGAACAAGCCATCGCCTTGCCCCCGAGTGTGCGTCACGCCGTTGAGTTTGGTGCGCGTCTCGCTGGGACCATGACGAAGTGGAGCAAGGATGGTGTGGGAGAGGTGCAGTACACGAGTGATCTTGGCAGATCAACCGTGACTCCACTGGTTCTCTGGACCCTCGTGGACGAGGGTAAGCTGGAGAGCCTAGAAAAGGTGAGGGCTCCAGGGCAGGAGACGATTCCGGCGCCGAGGTCGGACGAGGCGGTAGTTTTTGTGGCCTTCTTTGATGCCCAAGCCGCGATCCCGTGCATTGATCTAGTCTCCGAGGTGCTGCAGCTATATGGGGTGGAGTTGGCGCAGCACGCCAAACTCTATCGTGAAGCTGAGCGTGTTCAAATGGATTCTTCGGTCTACTGGGACCAGTGGCGAAGGACGGCTCTTCGCTTATCTTCAAGAAGAAGAACTCGGGGGGAGATGATGAACTTCGGCAGTGTTAACTTTCAACCGAATGCGCAGATGCGTAGTATGTGCTCGCTTCTCAAAGACGCAAAGAACCGGGATACCGACCGACTCGCTAGTGGTTCTACCATACCATGCCTGCGGAGGCTGGTCTTCACTCGAAGGGTGGTCTGATCGATTTAATCGCCTCACGAGATCACCCTAACCTCGCGAGAGGAGGCTCTCTCCACTTTTGTTGAACGCAACGGCGTCTTTCGACTCAGACCTTGTGGAGGAGTTACAGGCCTCGTGGTTTGGCCCCGCCCCGGGTGGTGTGTTGAGCTGGGGCTCTGAGGTTCGATCTTCCGACCCTCACCATACCAGACCCCGAGGGTGCGCCACGCGAAGGTACAAAAGCACTGTGCTATAGGTTTATTATTATTATTATTTATTTTATTATTATTATTTAGGATGTTTGTGTGCTGGCAGTTGCGTCTATCAACGAAGCGGCCCGGGCTACGAAGGTGCTTTTGGGCCCGTACACAAGTAAAGAGCACGGTCGACACGGGTTGGTGGTTAGGGATGCGCGATTGAACTGGGCGTATGACGCGTCGGTCCGCCTTGCCGAGCGCCCAGATCCGGACGAGGGGAAGAGGAAACACGCCCGCGTGCCGGAAGTGGATGGTCGCGGGCCGATCGCGGTGGTGCCTCTACGCACCGCTGGCCCATGAGAGTTGGGTGGCCCTTCCTGCGGCCGGGACGGTTTGGCGGTACCTGCGGCAAAAAGGGCTGCGCGGGAGCCTCGAAGCAGGTGGAGCGCGCAGAGTCCAACAGCGTTTCTTTGGACGTACGCGCAGCTTCGCCTACGCGCCACGCCAATGAGGCGGTTGAGGTTGGTGCGCCGGCAAGGTCAGGAGAACGCGCGGCAACAAAGGCCGGCAGCATCGCGGGCCTGTTCGGCTTGGCGAGGTTGCCATTGGACGCTTCCTCGTGCGGCGGAACATCGTCGGCTGCCTATGACAGGGGCGCTGAGGATACCGAGTGTAACATCCCAATTTTTTCAGAGCTTTAAAAATCATTTGAATAGTTGGTAGGGAGAGAGAGTCCACCATTTGGATTTATTTGAATTTAAATTAAAAGCTTAATATTGGACCTTTAGTAACAAAACAATTTAATATGAATAATTCCAACATGAACATTAGTCAAAACTATTTTATTTGGATTCTATGAGCTTGATATATTTTCTAGAATTTTCTCGAATTTTTCCAAGGTCTTTTGCTATTTTCCATTGCTTATTTGAATTTACGGTATTTTATTAAAAAGGAAAAGCTATTTAAATCTCCAATGGAATTCGGGCCAATTCCTTCGCCCATCCTCGTTCATCTCAGCCCAAACCTCCTCCACCGTTGGATCAACGCCGAGCGGTTAGATCTCCACCAGGCTGCTGAAGCCTCTCTCTCTCTCGACGTGTGGACCCCACCACCTTCGCCCTCGCCGTTTTTCTCCGGCGGACGCTGCCACAAGAATCGCTTATTAGCGGTCAACGCTGAAGCTTCACGCGCTGGCGCCTCAACCTCCCTGCTCTCCATGAGCGCGACGACCTCCACGACCACGCCGCCACCTCAAGAACCTCCTCATCCCATGGCGGCCGGCGCCACGTTCAATCGCCGCCGCCACGACCTCCACGCAGCTGCCGCCGAGCTCCCGGCCCCTATAAAGGCACCCCGGATCGCACCGCCTCCTTTTCCCAAACCCCAACCCACACCTCCTCCCGAGCCCCAGCCACGCCGCAATTTGAGTTTTAGAGCTCGCTTGCCGGTGGAATTTTTCGATTGCGCGCTTGCCAGTGCAGCCGCTGGCTGCCGGGAGCACGCCACCGAAGTTCGCCATCGCCTCCTCTACCTCCGGACCCTCGCTGCCGCTTAGGCCTCACCGAGCGCCGTCTGACAAAACCCAGAGCCGCCGCCCGACCCGCCGCCGCCACCACCGCCCACCTCAACCACCCGGAGGTACCTCTTCGTGTTCGCATAGCGTTAGCTACACGCGCACCACCCATTTCGCCGGCGAAGCTGTCACGACCTTGGTTCCGTGGCGCCGCATCTCGCCGCCCACGCTGGCGTCGGCTCGGCCCTGCTTGCGTGTCCGCCAGTGGCGCCGCCGCCAAGCAGGCGCCACGTGAGTGCCCACGTGGTCGCCCAGCCGCCAGATTCATGGCTCGGTGGACTTGGTCGCGGAGCGGGTCACCGACATGTGGGTCCCACATGTCGCTTAATTCTTTAATTTTTTAAATTTCCGAAATCCTTCACGACGCCACCTTGCGCAATAATTAGAATTTCCTTTAGAAAACAATTCGGGAAAATTGTTAAATAATGATTTAGGTTTAAATTTGTAAAATTCATAACTTTTGCATCCAAACTCCAAATTGGGTGTTTCAAATTTCTAAATTCATATAAAATTAAGATCTAGCTCATCAAACCAAAATTTTTTTAATTTGATTTTGTTTAAATTTAGAAATTCATTTAAATTTCCGAGTTAAGTTAAAACTTGTAAAATTCATATCTTTTGAATCCTAACTCCAAATCCATCCATTCAAATTCCTAAATTTGTCTAAAATCCAGATCTATCTATTGGAGCTTTTTATTTATTTTATTGGAGTTATTTGCTTCTGGTTTTATTTAGTTTGTTTGTTTGTGTCGCTTATGAGTAGACTTTATTACGCCGAAGAGTTGAAGAAGAAGGACCTTTCCAAGACCAAGATCAATTCCTAGATCCTTTTCAAGGCAAGCTATGCCCTTGACCATCTTGCTTCCCAGTTTTATAAAAGTATCTTGATTCAAATTATCGTGATCTTAATTCAAGTATTTATTTAAATGTTTTGGGTGTAGTAGTTAATTCCAAATTGTTATGTCTTCCTTGTGTAATTGTTATGCCATGATCCTTTGTCACCCTAGTTGATATTTAGTTGGTAATTATTGTAGCACCAACGTGGGTTGGTTAGTACGAGTAGATTGCTTAGCCATGCCACTAATCTTTTGTCATGTAGATTGCTATATAAATTTGACTAAGTGAATATGCAACTATGTGATAAAAAGCTGTGTACTATGTGTCTTTGTGACATGTGTTGCACTTAAAACCAATGGGGTGGTAAAAAGGATTGAACCGAGGCAAGTGGTGGAAGCTGTGTGAAAGGGTGGACTGTGAACTGTGTGGACTATGTGAATATTAATGTGTGTCTGTGTGATGGCATGTGGAAGTCTTGCCTTGGTCAATTAAGGACCTCACCATGTGCTCTAAAGAATCGAGCTTCCTGCATTTACCACATGTCTGCTTTTGAGACAGGCCTAGCATAGTAAGATAAGGTATCTCAAATGCTTTGTTATGATTAGTGTTAGCTACACTAATTGTATCTTGTGGGTAAAGTGTACAAACCTCTGCAGAGTGTAACTTAATCTATTCGAATAGGCGTCATGTCATGGACAATGCTCGGGATTTGACACTAGGGGTAGATTTTCATAAAACTGTAGGGAAGGAGCTATGTGAATAAATCATCTAGCTATGTGAATAACCCGTTAGGGTGTGTGTGTCTTTGTGAAATAACTTGTTAAAATTATTATCGTCTATTTGTTTTACCTGCTTTAATCTATTAAATTGTATTCAATTGCAAAAGTTGCATTTATGCAAAAGAGCCACGTAATGCCTTTTCTTGTAATAAGCCCGCATGTATACATTGCATTTGTGGTGTGGCTTTGTAGTACGGTGTGTACTCACGCTTGTTTTGACGAATCAAGCAGAGGAGGAGTCTTCACCACTTACGAGGACGAGTACATCAAGGTGCCTCGATCGTGAGGTCTTGATCCCCGACTGGTTCGTGGCTAATCGATGGGGTGCCACTACCGCTTATGTTTCGTCATTGTTTATTTCCTATGTTAGTTCTCGTGGCTCAATATTTGTAAACTCGACCTTAAGGTCAAAACCATTATTTGATTATCAAAGTTAACTGCTTATGTTACTATTCGCTTGTATGGAGCGATTGCCATCTTTGTTGACCTCTGTGCACTAGCATGATCCTCGGCTAGCGTTAAACCTGAGGGTCCCGAACCGTAGTTTTGGGTCCCGACAAAAGTGGTATCGAGCTATACCGATCAGAGGTCTAGACCTTAGTTAGATTGGCCGCTCGAGTGTCCAAATTATTTTTAAGAGAAAATTAACTTACAAGACTAAATGAATTGCTTAACTCCTCTTATATCTCTCTTGACTCATCTATTGCTACAATTTCTTTCCTCTCCCCGCTGTTTTAACGTGGTTCTTACCTCTTGTCCTGCCTTGGACAGATGCCTTACCTTCGCACCTTTGGAGATTGCAACGGAGGACTTGCCGCAGAGTCGTGGAAGTTGTCGCAGACACTTGAGGCTTCGACGCCCGATGTACCGAGGCAAAGGAGTACATGGTCAATGGACGGATCGTGGTATAGTCCGCCACCGACGGCTTCACGCCAGAGGAACACTAGAGGTAGCCAGCCTTTGGACATCTCACCAGAGGATCACCTTCACACAAGGAATCCAGAGTCATCACGCTGGCCATACTCCGAAGTTCCGCCACATCTACGCTGAAGAACTGCAGAACACCGCCTTCCGCTACCATCCCGTAGCCGCTTCAGGAGCTATCCGCGCACTTTCCGTCTACAAACGGGAGGGCAATGCCACAAAGGGTACATCGCACGATTCACAACCGCCAGAGGAGTCGCTGGAGATGGCCGCCACCGAGCCGAGGTGCGCCTATCAGCCTGGGAAGAAGCCAAGAAAGGATCGCCGCACTAGAGCACGCCTCTATGGTCAAGATGAGCTAGAGGACGATCAAGAGGAAGATCCAAGAACCGTAAGAAGTCAAGAAGACCCAGAGGAGATTCCAGAGGATCCAATGAGCTCAAGACACCAGAGGAGCCAACAGACTCGACTCCAAAGACACTGCCTCCCGCTGCACTGGCCCGGGCATCGAATCCGCCATGAGGATGCCACTCACTTCGTAGTCTACACAGTGAGGAGCCAGCCGTGGTCATGGGCTTTCGAGGAGTAGCTAGTTTAAGTTCTGCCTAGTCGCTTAGCCAGTTTCCTTTTCATAGTCGCCTTTAGGCGGTAGCTTGTGTGCTTAGGTTCGCTTTATTTTCCTGTGTGTAAGTGTGAGTGCAAAAGCCCTTAGGCATTTGTTGCGACCATGCTATTAAGCTATTAATGAAGATTATTTTATTCAAGTTTCTTGAGATGTGTTTGTTGGGATTAATCTACTTTCCCGCCTAGTTCTTAACTCATCTTGTGCTCTCTACCTTATCGACCCATGGAACCTCACCAGATGGTTCAGATCGCCATACCGCCGCAAGTGGATCCGGAGCTCAAGGATCAAGCAGTAACGAGCAAACCCTCACGGAGCAAAAGACCACCCCAAGCACCTCCTATTGACTTGCGTAACTCTTGAGCTTTCATGGCAAAGACAAACTCGATGATGTATAACGATGATGAACCAGATGCGCACTATGAACAACAACAACAACAACAACAATCGTCGTGGAGGAGCCCCACCACTCATCGTCATCGGGACCATCCAAGTTGGTGAATTCATGAGGACCCGTCCGCCAACTTTCTCGACATGTCACGCCAAGAGAGGTCGATGATTGGCTTCAGCGTGATTGAGAGGAAGCCGCCGATCACCCAATGCAGCGATCATGAGAAGGTTTTGTATGCCACCCATCGATGGAGGGCGAGGCTGGCGAGTGGTGGAGAACTTGCTGCGCACATGGAGCACCGCAGAATATCACTTGGGAAGAATTCTCGCAGTTTTTCGCCAAGATCACGCACCAAGGCATCATGGATTTGAAGAAGGATGAGTTCCGCTCTCAAGCTAAGGGGTATGTCGCTGATCGACTACCAATAAGTTTTCCCAACTAGCTCGCTATGCTCCAGAGGATGTCGCTTCGGCTGTGTCTCGCCAGAGTCGCTTCTTGAAGGGATCAACTCGGTCGCAAGTCATCGCTTGCCCACACCTTCCTGCATTTCCGTGAGTTGGTTAACAAGGCATTGGTTATGGAAGACAAACGCAAGGAACTGGAGGACCACCGCAAGCGTGGGATGATTCAAAGAAGGAAGCCATCACCACAACAACAGAGGGCAAGAGTGGTGCCACAAATAGCTTAATCGCTTCCACCACGAGTACTTTCAGACACGCACCGCCTTCAAAGACTCGCCCTTTTGTTGAATTCTCAGAACCCTACACCACCAACCCCACCCTCAGGAACAACAACCGCAGAGTGAACCAAGAGTGTGTTACAATTGCCGCCCACCAGGCATTTTGCTAATCGGTGTCCTCGAAGGAACTATCACCCCGTCCGCTTCAACCTTGGAGCAACACCGCCAAGACCCCAACGCAGAACAACCAAGGAGTTTCTCGGGAACCATCAACCAGAGGAGCGCCGATCCGTTGTCGAGGTCGTGTTAATCACGCCACTTTGAAGGAGCCAGAAGCACCAGACGTCAGACTGGTAAGTTCCTAGTGAATTCAAGACTGCCTGCTCTGTTTGATTACGAGCTTCAGATTCGCTTGTTTCTCGAGTTTTTGCAACCAAGAATAAATTGGAAGTTATGCATCTTAAGCGCATCTGTTAGTCCAATACCGAGCAGAGCTAAGTTCTAATGTGGGTTGTTTAGGGCTAAGTTACTCATAGTCGAGTTGAGTTTCTAGCTAACCTAATTATTCTAGACACCCAAACCATAGATGTCATCCTTGGCATGGATTGGTTAACCAAGCACAAAGCCGTGCTAGATTGTGGCGAAGAGTTGCTATAATCGAGGATACCAAAGGAAACAAAGTGGAGTTCCTAGCTACCTCGGTCGTAATGGGCATTTGTTAGTCAATAGCTCAAGACCGTCCGTGCTGGAAGATGTGCGGTCGTCAAGGAGTATCCAGATGTATTCCCGTAAGAGTTACCAGGATGCCACCGATCGTGACATCGAGTTTGTCATCGATCTAGTGCCAGGAACAGCTCCCATCTCAAAGAGACCCTATCGGATGCCAGCCGATGAGTTAGTAGAGATGAAGAAACAGATAGAAGAACTTTTGGAGAAAGGTTTTGTGAGGCCTAGTTCGTCGCCTTGGGGAGCACCATTTTGTTTGTCAAGAAGAAGGATGGAAGCATGAGGATGTGCATCGACTAGGGCTCTCAATGAAGTCACTATCAAGAATAAGTACCCATTGCCCCGGATAGATGATCTGTTTGATCAAATGAAGGGAGCCGAGTGTTCTCAAGATCGACTTGCGATCAAAGTTACCATCGCTGAAGATCTGTCCCAAGGATATACCTAAGACCGCTTTCAACGCTGTATGGACATTATGAGTTCCTAGTCATGTCCTTTGGTCTGACCAATGCCCCTGCCTATTTCATGAACATGATGAATAAGGTATTCATGGAGTATTTGGACAAATTTGTAGTTGTATTCATCGATGACATTTTGGTTTACTCCAAGTCAGAAGAAGAACATGTTGAACACCTGAGATTAATCCTAGAGAAGCTCAGGGAGCATCAGTTGTATGCTAAGTTTAGCAAGTGTGATTTACGGAAGAAGGAAGTGGATTTCCTTGGTCATGTAATGACAATTTGCAGAGTAGATTGACCTGAAGAAGGTAAAAGTCAGATACATTGGGAATGTTTCAAGACCTGCTACTCGATTCGCAGCTCTTAGGATTAGCGTGATATTATCGCCGCTTCATTGAAGGATTTTCATCAATTGCTAAACCTCTTACGCAATTGTTGAAGAAAGAGAAAAGTTTACCCGACCCCACTTGTGAGGAAAGTTTTCAAGAATTGAAGAAGCGTTTGACTTCAAATTTCAAAGGTTGATTTTGCGGATATCCGTAAGGATTTTGATATCTATTGTGATGCTTCGTCAAGGATTAGGATGTGTCCCGATGCAAGAAGGAAGAGCCGCCGCCACGCGCCAAGGCGCTTAAGACCGCATGAAGAAAATTACCCTACCCATGATCTAGAATTAGCCGTGGTACATGCTTTGAAGATTTGGCGCCATTACCTCATCGGTAATCATTTGTGAGGTATACACAGATCATAAGAGCTTGAAATATATTTTCACTCAATCGGACTGAATATGAGCGAGAGGAGATGGCTAGAGTTGATAAAGGATTATAATCTTGGAATCCATTACCACCTGGTAAAGCCAATGTCGCAGCAGATGCTTTGAGTCAGAAGAGTCACCGCAATGCTCGAAGTGAAAGAGCCTTGTTCGTAACTACAAGAAGAATTCGTGTCAAGCTAGAAGTAGTGTCAAGGATTCAGAGTAAACTTGGAAGTGCAATCTACTTTGGAGAAGCAGATTCACTAAGCTCGGTAGAAAGACTCAGAGTTCTCCGACATTAAGAAGAAGATGATGAAGGGAAGTTCAAGGACTTCACAAAGGATGACCAGACATACCGTGGATCAATGGACGATTCTGCTCCAGATATTGATGGATTGAGGCGGTGATTTTGAAGGAGGCCCATGACTCAAAGTATTCGATTCACCCCGGTAGTACTAAGATGTATCAGATGTTAAGAATAGGTTTTGGTGGCGAATCAAACGAGACGTCGCAGAGTTCGTCGCTTTGTGCGACGTGGTGTCAAAAGTTAAAGCAGAGCATCGAGGCCAGCAGGTCTCTGGTAACCCTTGAAGATTCGAGAATGGAAGTGGGAAGAAATCGAATGGATTTCATTACCGGTTTACCCAAGACTCACTCAAGTTACGATTCGATTTGGGTAATAGTAGATCGCTTGACTAAAGTTGCCCATTTCTTACCAATCAAAACCACATTACTCAGA
Source organism: Phyllostachys edulis (assembly GCA_036346405.1). Classification (NCBI taxonomy): domain Eukaryota; kingdom Viridiplantae; phylum Streptophyta; class Magnoliopsida; order Poales; family Poaceae; genus Phyllostachys; species Phyllostachys edulis. The sequence continues at coordinate 66,446,953 of CM070548.1, read as the reverse complement.
GATCGTCTAGCGAGCAGACATGTCAAAGATTTTCAGTTTGCATGGTGTACCTAAGAAGATAGTGTCGATCGAGGATCTCGGTTCACCTCCGATTTTGGCAGAGTTTGCACGAAGCTTTAGGGACTCACCTAAATTTCAAGATCGCAGATCATCCCTGCACGGATGGATGATCGAAGGGTTAACCAGATATTGAAGATATGTTGAGAGCCTCGTGTTCTAGCAAATGCTACCCGCTGGGATAAGAGTTTACCATATGCGAATTCTCGACAACAACAGCTTATCGCCGCGGTTTACAAATGTCACCGCTTGAAGCTTTGTATGGTCGTGCTTGCGTAACCCCGCTGAACTGGTCAAACCGTGAACGTCATGATCTTTGGTCCGGATATTATTCAAGAAGCGTAAGAGCAAGTGTCCATGATCGAGAGAGGCTAAAGATAGCTCAATCGAGACAAAAGAGTTATGCCGATAATCGCCGCCGTGATCTCGCCGAGCCGAAGATTTTGTGTATCTCCGAGTTACGCCTCGAGGTGTGAAAAGGTTCCACGCCAAAGGGAAGCTTGCCCCTCGGTATGTTGGTCCGCTCAAGATTTTGGATCGCCGTGGAGAAGTAGCTTATCGCTTGAGCCGCCGCAGCCGCTAGCGGAGTCCATGATGTCTTTCATGTCTCTCGCTTGAAGAAGTGTCTTCGTGCCTAAGAACAAGCACCGTTAGAGTCAATTGAACTAAAGAAGACCTCACCTACAAAGAACAACCGTCAAGATTTTGGATGTCGCAGAACGCCGGACCGTATAAGACAGATTGCTTTTGCAAGGTGCAATGGAGCCACCACTCGGAAGGTGAAGCAACGTGGGAGCGTGAAGAAGAGTTGAAAGCCGAGTTCTCACCTTTTCTCCAGTTTAGCCCGAATCTCGGTCGAGATTCCTTTAAGGGGGAGGTTTGTAACATCCCAATTTTTTCAGAGCTTTAAAAATCATTTGAATAGTTGGTAGGAGAGAGAGTCCACCATTTGGATTTATTTGAATTTAAATTAAAAGCTTAATATTGGACCTTTAGTAACAAAACAATTTAATATGAATAATTCCAACATGAACATTAGTCAAAACTATTTTATTTGGATTCTATGAGCTTGGATATATTTTCTAGAATTTTCTCGAATTTTTCCAAGGTCTTTTGCTATTTTCCATTGCTTATTTGAATTTACGGTATTTTATTAAAAGGAAAAGCTATTTAAATCTCCAATGGAATTGGCCAATTCTTCGCCCATCCTCGCTCATCTCAGCCCAAACCCTCCTCCACCGTTGATCAACGCCGAGCGGTTAGATCTCCACCAGCTGAGCCTCGCTCTCTCTCTCTCGACGTGTGGACCCCACCACCTTCGCCTCGCCGTTTTTTCTCAGGCGGACGCCACAAGAATCGCTTATTAGCGGTCAACGCCGAAGCTTCACGCTGGCGCCCAACCTCCCTGCTCTCCGCGAGTGCAAGCACGACCTCCACGACCACGCCGCCACCTCAAGAACCCCTCATCCTCATGGCGGTTGCGCTTACGTTCGCGAAGCGCCGCCGCCACGACCTCCACGCAGCTGCCGCCCGAGCTCCCGGCCCCTATAAAGGCACCCCGGATCGCACCGCCTCCTTTTCCCAAACCCCAACCCACACCTCCTCCCGAGCCCCAGCCAAGAATTTGAGTTTTAGAGCTCCTCGCCGGTGGAATTTTTTCGATTGCCCTTGCCCGAGCCGCCAGGCTGTCGGGAGCACGCCACCGAAGTTCGCCATCGCCTCTACCTCCGGACCTCGCTGCCGCTTAGGCCTCACCGAGCGCCGTCTGACAAAACCCGAGCCGCCGCGCTCGACCTCGCCGCCGCCACCACCGCCCACTCAACCACCCGGAGGTACCTCTTCGTGTTCGCAATAGCGTTAGCTACACGCCGGTACCACCCATTCGCCGGCGAAGCAGCTGCTCGCCGACCTTGGTTCCGTCTTGTGCGCCGCCGCCGCCGCCCACGCCGGCGTCGGCTCGGCCCGCTTATGCGTGTCCGCCAGTGGCGCCCGCGTCGGCTGGCGCAGGCGCGCCACGTGAGTGCCCACGTGGTCGCCTGTGCCGCCAGATCGAAGGGCTCGGTGGACTTGGTCCACTGTGAGCGGGTCACCGACATGTGGGTCCCACATGTCGCTTAATTCTTTAATTTTTTAAATTTCCGAAATCCTTCACGACGCCACCTTGCGCAATAATTAGAATTTCCTTTAGAAAACAATTCGGAAAATTGTTAAATAATGATTTAGGTTTAAATTTGTAAAATTCATAACTTTTGCATCCAAACTCCAAATTGGGTGTTTCAAATTTCTAAATTCATATAAAATTAAGATCTAGCTCATCAAACCAAAATTTTTTTTAATTTGATTTTGTTTAAATTTAGAAATTCATTTAAATTTCGAGTTAAGTTAAAACTTGTAAAATTCATATCTTTTGAATCCTAACTCCAAATCCATCCATTCAAATTCCTAAATTTGTCTAAAATCCAGATCTATCTATTGGAGCTTTTTATTTATTTTATTGGAGTTATTTGCTTCTGGTTTTTATTTAGTTTGTTTGTTTGTGTCGCTTATAGTAGACTTCGATTTCGCCGAAGAGTTGAAGAAGAAGGACCTTTCCAAGACCAAGATCAATTCCTAGATCCTTTTCAAGGCAAGCTATGCCCTTGACCATCTTGCTTCCCAGTTTTATAAAAGTATCTTGATTCAAATTCTGCATCTTAATTCAAGTATTTATTTAAATGTTTTGGGTGTAGTAGTTAATTCCAAATTGTTATGTCTTCCTTGTGTAATTGTTATGCCATGATCCTTTGTCACCCTAGTTGATATTTAGTTGGTAATTATTGTAGCACCAACGTGGGTTGGTTAGTACGAGTAGATTGCTTAGCCATGCCACTTAATCTTTTGTCATGTAGATTGCTATATAAATTTGACTAAGTGAATATGCAACTATGTGATAAAAACTGTGTGTACTATGTGTCTTTGTGACATGTGTTGCACTTAAAACCAATGGGGTGGTAAAAGGATTGAACCGAGGCAAGTGGTGGAAACTGTGTGAAAGGGTGGACTGTGAACTGTGTGGACTATGTGAATATTAATCTGTGTGTCTGTGTGATGGCATGTGGAAGTCTTGCCTTGGTCAATTAAGGACCTCACCATGTGCTCTAAAGAACTGAGCTTCTGCACGACCACATGTCTGCTTTTGAGACAGCCTAGCATAGTAAGATAAGGTATCTGAAATGCTTTGTTATGATTAGTGTTAGCTACACTAATTGTATCTTGTGGGTAAAGTGTACAAACCTCGCAGAGTGTAACTTAATCTATTGAATAGCGTCATGTCATGGACAATGCTCGGGATTTGACACTAGGGTAGATTTTCATAAAGCTGTAGGGAAGGGAGCTATGTGAATAAATCATCTAGCTATGTGAATAACTCGTTAGGGTGTGTGTGTCTTTGTGAAATAACTTGTTAAAATTATTATCGTCTATTTGTTTTAATTGCCTTTAATCTATTAAATTGTATTCAATTGCAAAAGTTGCATTTATGCAAAAGAGCCATGTAATGCCTTTCTCTTGTAATAAGCCCGCATGTATACATTGCATTTACGTGGTGTGGCTTGCGATGCGGTGTGTACTCACGCTTGTTTTGACGAATCAAGCAGAGGAGGAGTCTTCACCACTTACGAGGACGAGTACATCGAAGGTGCCCGATCATGAGGTCTTGATCCGGTCGGTTGTTCGTGGCGAATCGATGGGGTGCCACTACCGCTTATGTTTCCGCCATTGCTTATTTCCTATGTTAGTTCTCGTGGCTCAATATTTGTAAACTCGACCTTAAGGTCAAAACCATTATTTGATTATCAAAGTTAACCGCTTATGTTACTATTCGCTTGTATGGAGCGATTGCCATCTTTGTTGACCTGTGTGCACTAGCATGATCCCGGCTAGTGCGTTAAACCTGAGGGTCCCGAACCGTAGTTTTGGGTCCCGACACCGAGGTCGGCTCGCGACGCCAAGAAAGCCGACTGCGGCGTGGCCATCTTGAGTGACCAAGGTGGTCACTGTGCTAGTGGCTCGGTGTCGACAGGTTCCGAGGCGGCAACTTCTTCCACTGCCCAGGCAGCTGTGGGTTCAACGAACGTGGGTCCACTCTACCCTGCGGACTTTAAGGTTCGTCTGGGTGCCGCCGAGGTTATGAGGAGATTGTGCAGTTTGGCGCTCCGCCGCTTGCGCAGGAGCTCTTCCGAAAGATGTCCCTCTCGGACATGCTCCGGGGCGTCGAGGCCAATGCCGCGAAGGTCAGTAATGTCACACTGCCGAGTTGCTACCGCCATATGATTTTTTTCCTTATTTGATTTCTTGACGGGTGGTTGCGCGCACAAACTCTTATGCTATCTCGGGCGATTGGCCTCGACGTGTCACGAGGCAGCGCTGAGATCCAGAGGGAGGTCCACGCAAAGCACCGGCGGAGTGAGGGCCTGCGCATTGAGCGTGATGGGCTTGCTAGTGGAGTTACCACTTTGGAGGATCGGGTGGCGGGGCTTGAGGAGCAGCGTAACGCCCTTCAAGCTGACGTGAGCAACCACACAAGAGCCACCAACACCCCTATTTATAGTGGAGACTAAGCATCTAGGGTATATTCCATTAGGGCACCCATTAGACCCCACACACAAATGGGTTAACACACGACGCATCTCAAAGCGCCGTCTTCATCATTGATTGACCTAAACCGCTTCACCGTATGCGCCGACGCGCGCCGGTTTAGCCGAAGGTCACCAAGGCGATTTGGTGAAATTACCAAAATACTCCTTCTCGATCCTTCTCCAAAAGACCGAGTCCACAGATCGTGAAGCAATCCCATGCTTCGCCACGTAGGTTGATCAACAGCCCATGTTGTCAAGTCTCTCCCGCCCAGATCCCACCGCACCATCGAGCACTTGTAACGACACTCGCCGCTTGATCCAACCAACAGACCGAATCGCCTGCTCGGTCACCCTTGTCCATCCTGTGCCCCGCTTGAGTCCCTCGACCACCCGGCATCCTTGATCGTTTCGGACCTCAGCTCTCCAAGCTTAGTCCCGATCCACCTCGCCACGACCGCCATACACCGCAAGCCACCAAAGAATAGACCAAGAAACTGCTGAAACAAGTTCTTCACAACTTGACCCACGTTAGCCAAAACATGCATCATGCAACACATATGCAATGACAACCATGAACTTGACCTAACAACCACAAAACGCCGCCACGCGAGACGATTTAAACAAGCCAAACCGGTCGATTGCTACCATGGCTTCGGCCGATCATTCCCAAAACGGTCTAACCGCCAACCACAAACCGATCTGACCGCCAGTCCAGGACTTAGCCAAATTTCCTCCCTGGAAATCCGAAACTCTTTGGAATTTTCAATTGAATAGAACTTTTCCCTGGAAGCTCCAAAAATTATGGGACCAAGTGTAGAAGAACCCTCTCACTTGCCTACACCCTTTATTTTTGGCCCAACTCCAAAATCCACAGTCATTAAAGTGGCCGGTCTGACCGCTCAGGCAAAGCCGGTCAAACCGCTCCATGGCCGGTCTCGATCGCCACCGCCGGTCGGCCCCGCCAAGAACCAAACCAAAGAATCAACACAAGCATGGCCGGTCCGACCGCCACCATGGTCGGTCAGACGCCAGAGGCTCGACAGAATCGAGCAACGCCGAAAACGAGTGATTCCGCAAACCCTCAACGCCATTGCCAATTGTCTCATCATCCTAAGATCATGCGCATATCCCCATGATATCCACAACTTGCTTTAGGCAACATCATAGAGTTCATCGAATCTGGATGCACTTTAAGAATCGAAGTTACCTGATAATTTAGTTGGCGAGCACATGCTCTTGTAATTGGTCCTTGTACGTTAGAAGCAGTATTGATGGTTGTATCAGTGGAAGGGATGTCCTCATCATCCTCCCCTTCTTGAATTCGAGTCGTCCTCGACTCCAAGTCACCTTCTGCTCCCAAGTATGGCTTCAAATCTGCAATGTTAAATATGAGACTAACCCCAAAATCTACAGGCAGATTGAGCTTATATGCATTATCATTAATCTTTTCTAACACTTTAAAAGGACCAGCTATACGAGGCATGAGTTTAGACTTTATCAATTCAGGGAATCGTTCTTTACGCAAGTGTAACCACACAAGATCACCAGGTTCAAAAGTAGCATGCTTGCATCCCTGACTACCAGCAACTTTATATTTAGCATTCATAAGTTCAATGTTTTCTTTAGTTGTCTCATGCATCTTAAGTATCAAATCAGCACGTTGTTGAGCATCAAAATCTACCTTCTCCGAAGCTGGAAGAGGTAACAAGTCGATAGGTGCACGAGGTATGAAACCATAAACAATCTCAAAAGGACATGTTTTTGTGGTAGAATGCAGCGAGCGATTATAAGCAAATTCCACATGAGGCAAACATTCCTCCCACAATTTTAAGTTCTTTTTAAGCACAGCCCTAAGCATAGTAGACAATATTCTATTGACTACCTCAGTTTGTCCATCGGTTTGGGGATGACAAGTAGTGGAAAATAACAGCTTAGTCCCTAACTTAGCCCATAAAGTTCTTCAAAAATGACTAAGAAATTTAGCATCACGATCTGACACTGTCGTATTTGGAATACCATGCAAGCGAACAATTTTCTTAAAGAACAAATCAGCAACATTTGTAGTATCATCACTTTTATGACATGGTATAAAATGAGCCATCTTAGAAAATCTATCCACGACAATAAAAATACTATCGCTCCCCTTCTTTGTTCTAGGTAGTCCTAAAACAAAGTCCATCGAAATATCTTCCCAAGGTGTGCTTGGAATAGGAAGAGGCATGTATAAACCATAAGGATTAAGTTGTGACTTAGCTTTTTGGCACGTGGTGCAGCGGGCAATGAAGCGTTCTACGTCATGCCTCATCTTTGGCCAATAAAGGTGGTGGGTCAGAATGTCCTCGGTCTTCTTCACACCGAAGTGACCCATCAATCCTCCTCCATGCGCCTCCTGCAACAACAAAAGACGAACGGAGCTAGCTGGAATGCATAGCTTGTTAGCACGGTACACGAACCCATTATGCAACACAAATTTATTCCAACCCTTTCCCTCTTGACAATTAAGCAACACATCTTTAAAATCAGCATCATGCACATATTGCTCCTTTATTGTCTCTAATCCAAATATTTTGAAATCAAGTTGTAAAAGCATGGTGTATCTCCTAGACAATGCATCAGCTATTACATTGTCTTTACCATTTTTATGTTTAATGACATAAGGGAAAGACTCAATAAACTCAACCCACTTAGCATGTCTACGGTTCAGATTGGTTTGACTTCGAATATGCTTCAAAGATTCATGATCAGAATGTATTACAAATTCTTTGGGCCATAAATAATGCTGCCATGTTTCCAAAGTGCGAACTAGAGCATATAATTCTTTATTATAGGTAGAATAGTTCAAACTAGGCCCACTTAATTTTTCACTAAAGTAAGCAACGGGTTTTCCATCTTGGATTAACACACCACCAAGACCTATGCTACTAGCATCACATTCTAATTCAAAAGTCTTGCTGAAATCAGGAAGTTGAAGCAAAGGAGCGTGTGTCAACTTATCTTTGAGAGCGTCGAAAGCTTATTGTTGTGTGGTGCCCCAAGTGAAAGGAACATACTTCTTTGTACGCTCTTTCAGCGCTGCAGCGATGGTTCTAAAATCCCGAACAAAACCCCGATAGAAACCAGCGAGCCCGAGAAAACTTCGCACTTGTGTGACCGTTTTAGGAGGCGGCCAACTCTAGATAGCGACGATCTTGGCTTGATCAACTTCAATGCCCTGTGGAGTAACAACATAGCCAAGAAACGAGACTCAATCGGTGCAAAAGGTGCACTTCTCTAGGTTACCAAATAAATGCGCATCACGTAAGACATTAAAAACAACACATAAATGCTCCAAATGTTCCTCTAATGACTTGTTGTAAATAAATATATCATCGAAGTATACTACCACAAACTTACCAATGAAAGCACGCAAAACTTCGTTCATTAATTTCATGAAAGTGTTAGGTGCGTTAGTTAAACCAAAAGACATCACTAACCACTCATACAGTCCGAACTTAGTTTTAAATGATGTTTTCCACTCATCTCCTAACTTCATGCGAATTTGATGGTAACCACTACACAAATCAACTTTAGAGAAAACAGTAGAACCACTTAATTCATCAAGCATATCATCTAACCTAAGAATAGGATGACGATAACGAATGGTGATATTATTAATTGCTCTACAATCTACACACATACGCCGCGAACCATCTTTCTTAGGAACTAATATGACAGGAACAACACAAGGACTAAGAGATTCGCGCACTTAACCTTTGTCGAGCAATTCTTATACTTGGCGCTGAATTTCTTTCGTTTCCTCTGGGTTGGTCCTATACAGTGCACGATTTGGCAGCGAGGCACTAGGAATCAAGTCGATTTGGTGCTCTATTCCTCGAATAGGTGGCAGCCCCGGTAGCACATCCTTCGGAAATACATCAACATATTCCTGCAAAAAGTTAGCAACAGCAGGAGGCAATGATGGATGCATATCCTCAAATGAGAACAAGGCATCCTTGCATACCAAAGCATAGCACACAGAGTCATGGGGCTGCAAAGTACTGATGTTAGATTTGGTTGCAAGCAGAACAGGACCCTTTAACTTAATTTCATTCTGTTTAGCACTAGGTTCCTTCTTTGATTGATCGACAAAGTCCTTCGCAACAATCTGATTTTCACTTTTACTACTAGCCTTGTCACGCTTAGCTCTCTCTAATTCATCTTTTAAAATAGCCTCAGGTGACTAGGGCAGCAAGCTAATCTTCTTCCCTTTAAATGTGAGAGTATATCGGTTGGTCCGACCATGATGTGCAACTTCTCTATCATATTGCCAAGGTCTACCTAGCAACAAAGAACAAGCTTGCATAGGCACTACGTCACACTTAGCATGGTCATGATATGAACCAATGGAGAAGTGTACTCTTGCAACGCGTGTTACCTTTAGGTTACCGCAAGTATTGAACCACTAGATGTAGTAGGGACGGGGGTGTGGTTGAGTGGTCAAGCAAAGCTTCTCGACCATGTCTATGCTCACCAAATTATTGCAGCTCCCCCCGTCGATGATCACATGGCACGAGCGGTCCTTGATGACGAATTTTGTTTGAAACAAGTTGTGGCGCTGATTCTGCTCGGCACGCTCTATTTGTGCACTAAGTACACGGTGTGCGATGATGCTCAAGTACTTATCCATGATGTCAGAGCTGACACTTCTACAAAACAGGCTATAGTAGACGCCCCATCATTTGGAACCGTCTGTGTTGGGTCTGTCCAGACGCGGCATTTGCACTGCCAGCCTATCACAGACGGTTCTTATTAATAACCGTCTGTGATAGGCATCTATCACAGACGGTTCATTAATGTAACTGCTCGTGATAATGTCATGTACCACAGACAGTTCTTGAAAAGAACCGTATGTGATATATCATAGACGGCTCTATTAATCAATCGTCTGTGGTACAAGAGATTATCACAGACGATTCTTGAAAAGAACCGTCTGTGATCTATCACAGACGGCTCTATTAAATAACCGTCTGTGATAATCCGCAGTATCATAGACGGTTGTAAACACAGACCGTCTGTGAACTATCACCGACGGTTCTATTTAAAAACCATCAGTGATAGTTGTATATCACAGACGGTTCATAATAAGAACCGTCTGTGATATCCTCGCACTACAAATACCTGAACCAGACCCCTGCCCATTCCCATTTGAGCCGCCACCAGGTAAATGCCCACTGCACCGCCGACAGAGAGGGAAGGGAGGAGGAGGAGAAAGGGAGGAGAAGGAGAGGATTCTCGAGCGATATTTCATATTTTCGTCATGAGCTCCGAGGGTAACAATCTATAACCCTTTAGAGCATTTGCAATGTACGTGCTTAGCCGATTCAAATGGCTAGATTTAATGCTAGGAACCGATTCCACACGTTGGAAGCTGCCGATTCCGAAGCAAAACTCTAGGAACCGATGCAAACTTTGCATCCGGATGCAAGTGAATAGAATAATATTTTTCATTGGGTGGTTAATTAGCATATGCATTAAGTTCTGTGAGGGAGAAGGAAATGGAGAGAGAGAGTGGTTGAGAGAGATTTCATTTCTTTTCTGATTTTTTTTAATAAGATGTCGGTCCCACTCAAGAGTAAGAATCGGATCAATACATTGGGGGAAAAATGACTAGTTCTTTGAATGCTTACGTGGCATCTCTTTGAATCGGCATCGGTTCAATACATTGGAGATACTCTTATGTTGCTATAAATTAATCGCTAATGAATTTAAGTATGTTTGGTAAATAGGAAGCCCACTGCGCCGCCGACAGAGAGGGAAGGGAGGAGAAGGCGAGGATTCTCGAGAGATATTAGGTATTTTCATCGTGAGCTCTGAGGGTAACGATCTATAACCTTTTATGTTTGCTATAAATTAATCGCTAATCAATTTAAGTATGTTTGGTAAATAGGAAGCCCATTGCGCCGCCGACAAAGAGGGAAGGGAGGAGAAGGAGAGGATTCTCAAGAGATATTTGGTATTTTCTTCGTGAGCTCCGAGGGTAACGATCTATAACCCTTTATGTTTGCTATAAATTAATCATTAATCAATTTAAGTATGTCTGGTAAATAGGAAGAGTACATACTTGCGGTTTATTAATCTAATTTGACACTAATTTGTTACATGCGTAGCGTAGATGGACCAAAACTAGATGTACGGTGTGAACCGTGTGAGTCAAGAGTACATTAATGGTGTGGTTGCTTTTAGAAGAGCCACCGAGTAGGATATGTTGAAGAAGGGGATAAATTTTATGTACTGTCCATGCATTGATTGCGGTAATCTGAACATGTTTAATAACTCGGCGCAGATCAAAGCGCACTTGATTTGAAGGGGTTTCAAAAAAGGATATACATGTTGGACCAGTCATGGTGAAGAGAAGATTATACCGGAAGTTAATAATGACGACATTGCCGAGGAAGTCAACGATATGCTGGATGTGGACTGTGCTTTTGATGAGGATAGGTCGCATGATGACAATCTGGATCAGATGCTACGCGATGTAGAAGAAAATTACAGTAAGAGAGAGTTTTGTAAATTTGAGGGCTTAAGGGAGGACTCGGTGAGACCTTTGTTCCCTGGCTGCAAGCCGGAATACACAAGATTGTCAACCGTAATTGAACTGCTTAAATTGAAGGCAAGCAATGGTTGGTCCGATAAGAGTTTTACGGCGTTGTTAGGTCTCCTAGTGGACATCCTTCCGGAGGGAAACGTGTTGCCCAGCACCACCTACCAAGCAAAGAAGGTTCTTTGTCCATTGGGAATGGAAGTAGAAAGAATACATGCATGTCCGAACGATTGTATCCCTCTATCAGAAAGAGCATGCGACATGCATGTATGTCCCATGTGCAAAGCATCCCAATACAAGCGCCGAATCGCTAAGGTGAAGCAAGGACCTCCTGCTAAGATGTTGTGGTATCTGCCTGTGATCCCACATTTGAAGCGTTTATTTGCGAACCCAAAGGAGGCAAGATTTGTGCGTTAGCACTCTGAGGAGCGAAGAAAGATGGAAAGCTAAGACACCTCGCCGATTACGCCCGGTGGAGAAACTTCGATCGAGCTTCAAGAGTTCGGTGCGTAACCGAGGAACATAAGGTTTGGGTTGAGCATGATGGAATGAATCCTTTCGGTAACATGAGCAGCCGAAATAGCACCTGACCCGTGAATCTATGCATGTACAACCTTCCTCCTTGGTTGTGTATGAAGCCGAAGTACATTTTGATGTCACTACTTATCCAAGGGCTGAAGCAACCTGGGAATGATATTGATGTGTACCTAGCACAATTGCTGGAAGATCTTGTGACACTGTGGAACGAAGGGGTACAGGTGTGGGATGCGTACAAACGAGAGAACTTCACTTTACGCGCCATGTTGTTCTACACTATCAATGATTTTCCTGCCCTTGGTAACCTATCGGGCTTCTATACAAAAGGAGCCAAAGCCTGTCCACACTGCTTAGATGCCACGAAAAGTGTATGGCTGAACAACTCGCGCAAAACTGTGTATATGCGTTACCGTAGGTTCCTTCCCAGAAGTCATCCATACCGCAAGATGAAGAAACAATTCGACGGAAATAAGGAGGACAGTTCAGCTCCAAGGGCTTTTAGAGGGAAATAGGTCTATGATATGGTTAAGGATATCGATGTTGTGCTTGGGAAGGGACGTAAATTAAGAACCCGTGAGAAAAACATTTGGAAGAAGCGGTCAATTTTTTGGGACTTTCCTTATTGGGAGCACTTAGAAGTTCGCCACTGCATCGACGTCATGCACGTGGAGAAGACTATATGTGATAGCTTGATTGGTCTCTTACTGAACATTAGTGGCAAAACAAAGGATGGTGTTAACGCACGGCGTAGCTTGGTCGATATGAACATAAGGACCGAGTTAGCACCGAAAGAGACCGATACAGGACGAACATACCTTCCCCCCACTTGCTACACTCTGTCCAAGGCCGAGAGAAATGAAGTGTGCCAGAGCTTACATGGTGTGAAAGTCCCATCGGGTTGCTCCGCTAACATTAAGAAACTTGTTTCTATGCAAGATTTGAAATTAATTGGTATGAAGTCTCATGATTGTCATGTGCTGATGACACAAATGCTTCCTGTTACAATTAGGAGTATCTTACCGAACAAGATCCGAGTAGCAATCTTGAGGCTGTGTTATTTCTTCAACTCAATTGCTTAGAAGGTCATCGATCCCCAAGGACTAGATGCTCTGCAGGCCGAGGTGGTAACGACTCTATGTCATCTTGAGATGTATTTCCCTCCGTCATTTTTCGAGATCATGGTCCATTTCATTGTTCACCTTGTGAAAGAGATAAAGATATGCGGCCATGTGTTCCTACGTCATATGTACCCGTTCGAGAGGTACATGGGAATTCTCAAGTCCTACGTACGGAATCGATCTCGACCAGAGGGCAGCATCATCGAATGTTATGCAACGGAAGAGGTCATTGAGTTCTGCGTCGACTACATGGCTCAGGTGGATGGATCCGATAGGTGTGCCTCTATCTCGTCATGAGGGGAGACTGGATGGTATCAGGACCATCGGAAGGAAATCAATCACTCCCGATCTGTATACGTACGCTCAAGCCCATTTCACGGTCTTGCAACACATGCTTGCAACACATGACCCAAGTGTCCTCGTACATCGACGAGCACAAAGACATGGTACGCCAACAGAATCCAGACTGGTCGGAGGTTTGGATCACGAGAGAGCACAACCGTCGGTTCAACGAATGGTTAAAGGTGCGAATCACTGGGAGGTCATCAAGTAATGATACGCTGCTATGGTTGGCACAAGGGCCATAATTTACAATTGTCACATGGCAAGCATACGACATAAATGGGTACACATTTTATACGGCAGCTTAGGATAGGAAGAGCACAGTCCAGAAGAGTGGTGTCCGCATAGATGCATTCAGTACCGATGGGCTGAGGAGCTCCTACTATGGGAAAATTGAGGAGATATGGGAGCTCGACTACGTGCTTTTTAAGATCCCCCTATTTTAGTGCCGTTGGGTCCATCTCCCACAAGTGAAGGTCGACAAGTACGGCGTCACTACCGTGTATATCGAACGTGTCGGATACAAAGACGAACCATTCGTATTGGCTAACCAAGTTGTTCAAGTCTTCTATGTAACCGACCTGGCAAATAAGAAGCGCCACGTAGTTCTTCATGGAAAAAAGGAGGATTATCGGAGTTGAGAATGTAGTGAACGAGGAAGAATACAACCAATTTGACGAGTTGTGTAACACCCCGATTTTTATAATCAGGATGTTAATATTTAATTTGGTGATCTATTAAATTTTTGACTACGTTTTAAAAATTTTGCGGTGTTAAATTAAAATGTTGTTTTTAAAAATGAAATTGTTGAAAGAAAAAAAAACGCTTTTGAAAATTTAAATTTTTATGTTTTGTTTTTGCATGCTTTTCAAAAATCTTGTTGACATGCATGCATTAGTATCGTCATTTTATTTTCCGGTTCAACCGACTGCAGGCGAAACGCCTGCGTGCCCCTTCTTTTCCGGTCATCTCTTCCATTTTTTGACCCTACTAACTCCTTTCACTTCTCTCCTTCAAATTTCATCCAAAAACTCAAAACCAAGCCATGCATGTCATACCACCGCGATCGTCATCGCACGACCAACCCATTTTTGCAATTCATTTTTGCATGTAGGATAGTGTGAGCGAATTCGTGAAAAGGAGAAAATAAGTAGCAGATAAAACACCTGCGTGTTCATTCTTTTCCCCAACTTCTCTCTTCACAATCACAACCAAAAACCCAAATTCAAGATTTGCATGTTATATCATGGTGTTCGTCATCGCGAGGACTTTCCAATCATGCAATTAGTTTGCGCATGCATTGTCGTTTGAGCGAGTTAGAGAAAAAGAGGAAGAACCGTACTACTATTCATCTTCCAAGCAAATAGGAACTTCAAAGATTTTTAGAGAGCATCACACTCTAGATAAATTCCTGAAAATTTTACCTAAGCTTCAACATTATGTCAGGTACCTCTCCTAAAAATTTCATGATTTTTGGAATTAAACTTCTATGCCCAAAAATTCTTTAACTCTCTCTGCCCATTTCTTTATTGTTGTCCCACTGCTCATTTGAATTGCCCAGCTGAACCAACACACCACCTCACAGCCATTTCTTTTTCTCCCAACACACAAAGCCACTGTCCATTTCACTGCCCCAGCTAAACAGCACATGCAGCCACTTCATCATGTGTTCCACTGCCCATTCCCCCCCCCCCCCCTACCATTCGGTTTCCAACAAGAGCAGTTCACTGCCGTCTCTTTCTTCCTCCTCCAGCACAACACATCCATTCCTTTCTCCCTCATGAGCTCAAGCTTCTATCTTCTCTCCTCTAAATCTCCCCCGAAAATTAAGATTCACCCTTTGCATGCTATGCCACTGCTTTCCTAAGCGCCTAATCTTCCCATCCATACCACTGGTTCTCACATGCAAGCTTTCTTGAGCATTTTGCAAGAAAGGGATTGAAGAAAGGATGCACTGTGTTGGTGGTAGTCACCAGCTTGGCTGCACGGCAGGATGGCTTGCAGCCAGTGCATGCGGCAGCCCAGTTGAGGCCAGCACGCAGCAGCCTGGGCACAGCCAAGGTCGCCAACAGCCCAGCGTGAGGCTCGGCCCCAGCATGCAACGGCGACAAGGTTCAGCTCAGCGTGCAGTGGCAGTGCATGCTGCAGCGGCAAGGGAGAAGGAGGCGGCTTGGCAGCGCTGCGGCCAGCACATGGCAGAGGCGAGTCGGCTTGTGGCCCAGCACGACCGATGGAGCAGCGCAACGGCGTGGTGGCACCGAGCACATGGTGCGGCAGCACCATGGAGGCCGAGAGCCGACAGCAGCGGCGCAGCGCCTAGGCGAGGGAGTGGCAATGGCATGGCCTGAAGGAGTAGCAACGCAAGAAGCATGCAAGGAGCTTGGTGGCCTTGGTGCCCAACGCTTGGGCAGCATCAATAGCGAACAGTGGCTAGCAGTCACGTGCGGCTGCTCGGCAAGGAGGTGGCCGAGGCGCGGCTCGTGCGGCACAGTGTGCTATGGTGCGACGCCGGCAAGGAGGAGGTCGAGGGCGTGACGCCGAGGCACTGTCCAGCAACCCATTGGCAGTAGCGGAAATACGGCGCGGTGCTACGGGCCCAGCACGAAGGAGCAGCGTCTTGCACGATGCTAAAGCGCCGAGACGAAGAAGCGACCAGCGGCATGGCGAGGCGGTGTGCTTCAACGGTGGCCGGCTGGTGTGCAGTGGCACAACGCCTCGGCGAGGGCGATGGCGATGGCGATGCATGTGAGCGTCAGCGATGGAGGCACTGTCTAGCGAGCGGCGGCTCCGTTGGGCGAAGCGACGGCCATACATACGCGAAGACGCGGCGTCGACGGAGGAGCCAAGTGGGAGAGAAACGATGTAGGACGGCGTGGCGCATGCAGTGCCTAGGGCGTGGTGCATGTAGCGGCACTGGGATGGCGGACATGGATGTGGATTTAGACGAGAGGCCGAGCGGGATGCGAACAAGTCGGCGACAACTACGGTGGACGCGGACACGGACGAGCTCGGCGACGACTACGGTGGACTCGGACCCGAGAAGACATCCGGTGATTTTTCGCACGCCTAGTGCCACGGTAAAAACCTTTAGTGTCAAGTCGCATTTACGATATTTACTTGTGCATGTTGCATATTAGTCATGAGCATCGCATCTATTTATGCATGTTTAATTGTAAAAATGTTTTGGTAGCTTAAGACCGGTATAAATCTCCGGTTTGTCCTATTTGTGCTTGTGTGTGATCTTGCGATGTTATATTGAGGGATGCGAGTAATTAGATTATTATGATGAAATGTGTGTATTGTTGATCGGTGGATGCTAGATTAAATATATATTGGATTGTTTGACCGGATGATATTATTTTGGAGTCGTATGGAAATTTGTGGTGATCTTTGGATAATACATTAATTGGAGATTTTTCCTCATGTTGGATTAGTAATTTTTGGAGTTAGGACGCATAAGGGTTTTATGAATACTTGATGGATAGCTCCTGTAATGCTATTTATGGAGATATGGAGGTTGAATCGGGTGATTTATTTAATCATGAGTAAATTGATGGAATGTCATAAGTGATAGCTATGCGAGTCACTTGTGCTAGAATTGGATAAAGGTAGAATGGATGATTTGATTGCGAATAAATATTTGGATTTGCCATGTATTTATTAGTTAAGTCCTATGTGCCGAATTGATAAATTTGTACTCTCTATCGAATTAGTAGCTAAATGATTATTAGTCGACCATAGAGGCGCATATGTGATTGGATTAGTAGATGTCGTACACGACTAGTCCGGTGAAATGGAGATAAGTTGATTTATTAGTGAACTACTAAATGTTGGATCTGCTATCAAATTGTAAAGCTCATTAGGTGTTGGTAAATCAAATAAATTTCGCTCGGTGCAAATTTTGGTGTATACGAATGTGATTGGCCGAGGCAAGACTAGTGGAGCTAGATTGTTAGTATTAGCTTAAATATTATATCAGAGAATGATTGATGGATTTAGTCATGGTCATATGCTTATCACTTGGTGGATTTCGTATAACTACTGGATAGATTGTGTAGATGAAAGTTTATGAGTCTGGGAATTATTTGTTGGATTGACTACCTTGGTTATGTCTTAGTGAAGGTTAGTACGGGATTTAGATCATGATATGAGAATATGATCAGAGAGTGTTATGCATGTGAGTGGATTCAACGCCGGAGAATCAGTTAAGTCAATGATTATGAGAAGATTAGATTTGTCGGTAGATGTTTTCCTTTAGGAATTATATAGAAAAGAAAAGGAAATATGTAGGCCCCATTTGTCATGACAAAGACTAGGTTATCATGTGTGCAAAAAGTATTAAATGATTTGGAAAAAATTCGAAATACAATTATTTTTGCACTAAAAATGCTATTATCTTTGAAATTTCGTAGAAAATTCTTTTGAACTCCAAATGAGTTGAACCAAGTTATTTTGGTCTTATATTTTTATTATCTATTTATCTATGTAACCTTTTTTCCCACAACTATTCTATAAATTTTCACCAAATAATTAATTTCGGATGAATAGTAACTGAAATGCAATTTTCAACATTTTTCCAAAAACTGATTTTCAAACTGCTATAACTTTCACATACTGACTCCAATTGGAATAATTCTTTCACCTAAATTCATATAAAATCATGATCTACCCACTGTACAATTTTTATGTATTTTTGAGTATTTTGAATTTTTGGCTTATTTGGAGTTAATTGCAATATCGTTCTTTCGATAGATTTCTCGACAATGCAAGCGTATTTATGAGTGTAACCTGAGATTGAACAAGTCTTACAGTAAAGGTGCGAGCACCCTCCTCTTGAACATATTGCTCCTATTGATTTTAAAATGTTTTGTGTGTTTTTTAATCTTTCACTTGCATGCTATTTTGAAAAGTATGTTCATGGGTAGAAGTAGTTAATTTCCTACTTGCTGCATTGACCCTCCTTTGAATCTTGATTACCCTTTTTACCTTGAATGATTAAGGCTATATGTTATATGGGATTGTTTGCTAATTTGTAGAACGATGCTTAGTCGTGCTAGTAGTTGTAGTCGATAACGGTTGATGGAGCTAGTCCACCGGCCGATGGATAGAATCGAATCTTAATAAAATTTGAGGATTATATGGATTTGACTATGTTGAATTTGAGGAAAATGTCCAGAGCTTCGTATCTGAATATTATGAACTTGTTGTTGGGTTGTTGTTGTGTGTTGGACTTGGACGGGTGATAGGGTGATGAAGGGGTGGTCCTGGATTTGCATAGCCCCGTTTGGGTATTTGAGGACCGGTCTGTGGTGTGATGAACCAAGTCTTACGTACAACCACACGCCAGGATAATGGTGAAGGCTTGGCTTAATAATTTATTGTGTGTTAGCTATTGAAACACAATTGGGTTGACAACTTTTATTATTATTGTTTAATTGTTGGGTTGTCAATCTTGTGGGGGCATGTTATATTTTTATTTCTTGCCCTTAAGAGTCTTTTGCGTTTGTGGGATACTGCGCAAGGGACTTACTTACACAACGGGGTTAGCCGTGGTTCTAGCGCGTACGATAGCCTACCATGGTGGACATCCTCGGGTGGTTTGATAGTTAGGACATGACATTGTAACGGCCTCGTTATGTTATCTCAGTCACACTCCTAAGAAAGAGTGCATTGGCCGACATTACGAGATAATCATATCGTGTGGGTAAAGCTGTATAACTCTGCAGAGTCTAAATAAATCAATTCGAATAGCCGTGTCCCCGGTTATGGACATCACTTGTGGGAAAGCATGCACAGCTAGCTTATAGGAAAGTAAGTTTGGGTTATGGTTAAAAATGTTATGCTATTATGTTAGTTGGTTCAGATCTGAAATGATATCTTGAACGCGAAGTTCGCGTGTTAATTTGTTACGGAATGAATTGTCTCACAAATGGGATGTTCATGTGTTGATAATAATTGGAGATTATACTGTTGTTGATCATTACTTACTATTATTCAATGTTTTCTAAATGTTTTAAAAATGGCAATTTGAATCTATACTTTTTATCTAATTGCAAAACTTGCTTTATGCTGAAAATTGACTAGTGTAGTAGCCTTCCTTTGATACTTACATGCATCCTTATTTTTCTTGAAAAGTCTCGCGAGTACAACTTTGTACTTAAAAATTATCCATTTGTTCAGATGAGAAGTCATTCAAATTGGGTAAAGTACTGCAGACGCTACGACTTTAACTCCAGTTGGTTGCTTGTGGGATTGTGGGCATGCCAACTCGGTTATTTCCTTTTTATTTTAAGTTTGTCTTCTGCTGCGATTTATTCGTGTTATTTATATTTGGCCGATTAGCCCTCTTATGCAAACTTGTATATTATGTTTGTTTTTAATGATGTTGTATTTACATTTCCTTTATTCTTGTATATTGTGTATGGATGTGAATACAATGTTGTGTTTGGATATGTGCATGTAGTCGTTGATCCTTGGGAGCTAACATAAGACACCTATCCGGGCACTCAGAATCGTTTTCGTTTCATGTTAAGTATTGTGCTCTTTCAACGTAATTACTTAGCTCGAAATGGATCCGATCTCGGGGTCCCCACAGCGTTGGTATCAGAGCCATACTGACTGTAGGTTAAAACCGTAGCAATGGACATTATTAGGATTTTGATTTACAAAGAATATTTTCAAACTATCAAAAATTTGGTAAAAATGCAAGTAATATAGTTCCTTTCTTTCTTACCCATCCTAGCATCTATTTCTTACCTCCCTATTCATTTGACTTGAGAAAAATAGTTTTCTCCATTACTCGTCTCTCTTCCAACACTAGAAACGTTAAATAGTCACTAGTGAAGACCATTGGTGGAAGAACGAGAAGACGACGTCTTGCTGCGATATTAGGATTAAGTTAGGGATTATCCTTAGATATTATACACCCTAATCATATTCATTAGCTTGTAGACGCTAGACTTTGTAGTGTACTCTTTTGCTTTCTTTTGTTCCGAGTAGTTGCGCATCGCCTACGGGCAACATGATTCGCAATTATGTCGGAAAACTACGGTTGCTTTTCTTGCATCTTGTGCTGACCTTTGAGCCTTAGCACACCCATTGGATCTTGATTTTGAATGTTAGAAGTGTGCATACATGCTAGGGTTAGATTGCATACTCGTTGCCCGTTTGCTCACATTATGCTCATTCTTTCCTTACCGCATCTTTTAGGCATCAAATTTTTAAGGGGGGTAGAAGATACCTCAAAGTATGTATTAGGCATCTTATTTCTTACACTTTGATCTTTGCACTCTTTTGTTCTATGTAGTTGCTAAAGTATGTAAGGTGTGTTTGCCGGTTTGCCTTCGGGCATTGTATTTTACAAACATACTAAAACCTAGCCTTATGTTAAAAAAATAATAATAATAATTTGTGTGCTGTCCCTATTGCTTTCTTTCTCAATTATTTCGAGTTGGTTCTTGTGTTTTGAAGATTAAAATCTCTAAGTTAAATTAAGGACCTTACCCCTATTGTTTCCCCTACCTTATGCTTTTCCCTCTCATCTCTTTAATGGAAGTCGCATGTTAATTAAGATATTAATAGAGGAATTAATAAAGATAAGGATGTGATCGAGTAACCACTATTTTATCTTTAATTAGATCTTTTATGTTTGGTTGATACTGGTGGTTTTGCATTGTTAGAGTGCTATTGATAATTGAGAAATTGAATTATTACTCACTTTTCTCGAATATGATCTTAGAAGAATTAAATTGATTTTTGTATCTTGAGATGTTAACCTTTGGGGGATCAAGTGTGGCTTATGGTAGGAGTTACCATAGGAGGTTGCAATATGAGTATAAATGGAACTATTGTAGTGAAGTGTGAGCTTGCCTGCAGGTGATGTTGGATTTATATCGGAGGAATATGCAGGTAGAACTCAAAGAACACATGTAGTAGGTTAAATTAATAACTTGTGGATTCATTTGGGGATTTAGATTTTAGATATGCCTTAGTCAATCTATCAATAAGATTGTTAGTCAGATTTTGGTCTAATGTGATAGAGTTTGAATTTGAAACCGTGACAATATATTAAATTTTGGTGGATACTTATGATGATAATCTCATAATTATGAAATTGTATTTGGGTATATAACCGGATCGTAGTACTTCCAAAGGTGATAAAGGATTAGATGATTGATTGGTCGTATAGTGGATGACTATGAGGATGGAATATGAGATTTATCTTTGTGGGAATAGTTGTTCCAAGGATGATATAATTAGATTAATTAGGGATGGTTAAATGTAGCCGTTGGATTTAGATAATACTTGAGGACAAGTAGATTTTGGAAGACATCGATTTAATATTATTGAATCGAACTAAAATAATAATTGCAGATAACTTGATCTGGACAAAGTTAGTGATTCTGATTATTTGGATTATAGTTTGATTACAAACTCACCTTAGATGGATGACATTTTTGATGATTTGATTTACCTAGGTTGGAGTTGACTATGGATAAAGGAGGTATATCTATAACCTAGGATAATTGTGTTGTTTTTGGAGGTAAATTGGCTCCTTGAGTGGGGATGGGTGGATTAGACATTAAGAGATTAATTGGTGTATTCGGTGGATTGGTTATTGCGGGTGGATTGACCACGCTAACAAAAGGATTGAGAAGCATAAATATAGATACATTGCTCGAAGATGCGATTTGATCTTACATAGGCATACCCTCTTTTAGGAATTTAAATTGTTGTGAGAAAATTGCTGGAAACAACAAATAATTGATGGATGGTTGATAGAACATGTCAATTGGAGGATTATAGGCATTGAAATATGGTTCTTTAATGCCCAGGAATTGAGATTTATATTGGAGATAACCTATGATAGAAATTTATGAAGCAAGTGAAATGGGATATGTGAACAATATGGTGGTTTCACTTAGGATTAGTAGTGTTCTAGAGAATGTGACCGAGATTGGAGTTAAACCATGAGTTATACCGTGGGAGTGGATTAATAGTAGTCTGTGCCCACCTTTGAATTGTTAAACTTTGGAATTAAGTCAGTATCTTGATTAGAAATCAAATCAAACTTATGAATTTATAGTGGGTTGGAATATTACATCAAAGCAAGTGATTTCGATGGTTATTACAGACGGCCCATAATAGAACCATCTGTGATAATGAATCACATACGGTTCTATTGAGAAACCGTCTGTGATATGAGTTTATCACAAACGGTTCTATTAAAGAACCGTCTGTGATACGTTGCATATCACGGACGGTTCCTAAATAGAACCGTCTGTGATATGGAACGTATCACAGACAGTTCTATTAGGAAACCGCTTGTGATTCCTTATCACAGACGGATCTATTAAAGAAACGTCTGTGATAGCCTTTTCATAAGGAGGGAACTGCTAGGGTTTTGCTCTTACTCGTCATTTCCTCTCCTGCGCCCCTTAGGCTCTCGCGCACTCGTTCGCCTCCTCTAGGGCTCGCCCGTTCACCACCGACTACGCGGTTTTGCTCTTACTCGCCACTTGCTCTTCCGCGCCCCTTAGGCTATCACGTGCTCGTTCGCCTCCTCTAGGGCTCGCCCGTTCACCGCCGACTACGACCTCGGCGCCTCCGACCTCGACACCTCCGACCTCGGCGCCCCCGACCTCGGCACCTCCGACCTCGACACCGCCGCCCCCGACCTCGGCGCCTTCGACCTCGGTGCGGCCACCCCCGACATCGCTTCTTCCCTCCTCGCGCCGGCTCCAGCGCCTCCTCCGGTACTCCCTCGCGCCTCCTTTGGATTTTATGGGCCACATTCATTAGCGTGCGCTTTGCTTAACCTACGCCCTTCGTAGATTACAGTAGTAAGTTCTTAGAGTCAACGAGCACTACTTCGCTATTACATTTTCAAATTTTCTGCTCAAGTTTGTCATGAATCGATGTATATTTACACTATTATATTTGCCTCATGAGCTTTTCCTGTGCTAGACATGAGCAGAGGACCATCTGATTTCCTTAGTTCCTATAATCTCACTTGCCTCATGGTGTGTTCAGTCCCGTTGTTTGATGGTCCCCTGCTTGCACTTTGTTTTTTATACCCGATATATAAATGTCGCTATCTTTGGCTGCTCCCGAAACATGCACATTTATTCTACATATTATACACTACTTTAGTGCATTGTGCCTTTCTACAGCTAAATTTGGTTCCTACAGCACTTACCTTTGCTTAGCATTTCTTCGTCGATCCTGACACACTTAAGTGTACCTTTGCTTCATGCCAATCCTCCACGGCATGAAACAAATGGTACACTCCAGTTTGTCAGGCTCGATGAAGTAGGCTCGGGCAAAGATGGGCTCGGGTTCTATCTATGCAAAAGATTCGTATCACTAGTTTCTATCTATACAAAGATCACAAGAGATTGTTATACATGTAATTGTTATGTCAGTCTAGTTATACATGTTTAGCATTTCAATCAATTTAAATGACTTGAATGATTTACATTTGATTATGTTAATTTGGTCCTCCCTCGTGCCTTGTCATTGATCTTCTCGGTGGTTTTGAGTACCATCGCGTTGTAGAGTATTTCAACATATCGTGCCTCGTCTCTTTGCGATACATATATATATGTGATGTGCTAGTTGAAATATGTGATCCGTGATTGGTGGGTTCTTTGATCTCGCTTTCGGTGATGAATTGTCATAGAAAATGAAATTGAATGTGAATTGGTATATAGATTAAGCCTTGAGTTGTACATTGTCTAGTCGATTCCTATAACTTTGAGCAATTTATTTCAACCTCGTTATACCCGCTGTTCCTCGTAGCTCTATCATTCAATTCTTCTTGTTGTTACGTATCTTTCAATTGCCTTCTTTACGTTATCCGTATTTAGTTGATCTCTACTCCCGTGGTCCAAAGATAGGTTAAGTTGAGTAAATTTGCTTGAATCGTTGATTTGAATAGCAAGTCGTAAATTGAACTCAAGGCCTAATCTATAAATTGTCATATTCAATTGATGATTACATTGGACATAAGTGCTGTGATGGCCAAGGTTAAACCTTATGCAACTAGCTTTCTGAGAGCAATAATCATACAATCAAATCTTAGCTTTATGTTGATTTTAAGTATACACTTATTGTGTTTGATGACCATATTGTTCCTTTTAAATGACTTGATTGATTTTCTTAGTCTTATGACTATTGTGTCATTTAATTGGTTAGGGAACTATGCTCTATTCATAATTATCTATGTTGGAAATAATTATGCAATTTTGCTAATATGTTTAGCATTTCAATCAAGTCAGCGAGATGGCAGAGGCACCATCTTTGCTGCCATCACCGATGCCGCAGATGGCAGAGGCACCGTCTTCGCCGCCGTCACCGACGACGCAGATGACAGATGCACTGTCTTCGCCGCCGTCACCGACGTCGCCTAATTCGTTGACAATAATGATACGGAAGAGAGATGTAGAGGAGAATCGAAAATGCCTGTGGGCCAACTGGTCATCATGGAGGTCAGTGAGTTTGGGGTCCCTCTGAGTCCCAAGAGCTCAGCGGCGAGATTCTGGACCATCTGCGGGATACTTGCAAGGAAACGGGTCCCCATCACCACACCAAGGTGGAAGGATCTGACGAAAAAAGTGAGGCGCGCTGTGGACAGAACTTTCAAGCAAGTTCACTATCTCAGAAGCAGACATGGCACGCGTGGAACGGACGGCGATGCTCACGATCGATAAATCGTGGAGGATCTTTAAGAGCATTCTTGTCACGAAGTAGGTAAACACGAGCCAAACGCCCTTCACGAAGTATGGATTCTTGACGCGGGAAACATGGGACGCCTTTGTGGCTATGAAGACGACGGCCGAATTTAAGGAGGAAAGTGCGGCGCACAAAGCTCTCCAGACACGAAACACTCACCCGCACAGACTCGGCACCGCTGGGTACGCGGGTAAATACGAGGAATGGGCGGCGGAGGAGGAGAACGTGTTTCCTGATGTCACAGACCCGCATTCCCTAGCCTGGTTAAAAGCGAGGGCAAAAGTCTCGTCTTCGGGCAGCATCTCTTTCACAAACACGGCAGACCAGGAAGTGTCCCAACGTGTGGTAAATATGTCGAACTACCTAGTTGTTAGTAAGTCCATAACTTCATAGTGTCTATAATAACATGATGACCTCTTGCAGCGTGAATTGTCTGCCCAAACTTCCCAAGGCTCCTTCCAAGCAAACAGGGAGAAAGATATACTATCTACGGCTCTAGGAAACAAGGAGCACTCGGGTCGCACGCGAGGCCTTGGGGTTAACGTACCTTGGAGTCATGGATTCGCAGACGACTACTGCACGTATAGGAGTAGGAAGAGATTCAAGGCCGAGCGCGAGGACCGGTTGGTATAGATGATTACTGAAAATTTTGAAGGAAAGCTAGCAGCATTGCAGGATCAAACGAATCAACTCCTGAGCCAGTCGCAAGCCGCCCCTGTTAATTTGGGAGCCAGTCTTGCTCCACATCGGAGTAGCGTCGTGTCCACGCATAATTCTAAACATAACGACGTCCAATTACCGATAGACGGCATCAAGGTAATGTACATCTATGGAATGCACCAAAGATAGACCTATAGGACACCTTAGCTAATTGCGTATCGTTTTATAGGAGCCGGCGCCCTGCAAGCTCCATGTGAGGATAGTTGGGTCCATTTCTATTGAGGCTGGGCGGGGGATGGTGCATCTATACCAGCAAGGGGCCGTGCAGCACGGTGTCCAGGTGGCACAGGGTTACGCCAGGGTGGAGGTGGACATGGTACATGAACATTTCATGGCCGTCCCGCTGGAGATTCGCCCGAACGAAGAGATCACAACACTAGGGGATGCCGTGCACACTTTACCAAAGGGCCCAAGAAGGACATAAATCCCGACCCAAAGATCTTGCGATCTCAACATGACCATTCCTCTCCAACGGGACCCTCGATGACTCCACCTCATATTTCGCCTCAGAAAGCCACCTTATCGGTTCCCGTGGAGAAGACGCCGAAGGAACAAGAAAAGCGTGCCACCGTATCGGGTCCCGAGTCGTCTCGCAGGAAGACACTGCCAATCCTTAAGGCCAAATCGAAATCGACGAACGTTAAGGCGCCTCCCAAGTCCGGGAAGTCCGGGATATCCCTGAACTACATCATCGAAAACCGCAGTGCTCGACCACAGATACGCGCTTTGGATATGCTTGTCGCTTTGCATGCCTGGTACTTGGAGAAGACCCAAAAGAAGGGGTGCGATACTGGAATCACCGTTAGATATGAGCATAAGCATTTCTTCAATGGGCTGGGCAAATTCGTTGTAGGCTTCAATGACTTATATGACCTATGCAACCTCGTTGGCCTCGACGCCTCGCTTCTACGATGTTGGACACTGTAAGTGCGTACAATCAAGTTCTACATTCACGTAATACCGATAAATATCACAACTCATTGCTTATGTATAGATACATGATGAAAAATGTCCGAGAATGGAAAGAACCGGTGGGTTTCCTTGACCCACATGTGGTATCGTTGCAAACCATCCAAGCAGACTCGTCCTTTGTCGAAAAATACATAACGGAGTCATTGCTTCGTTAGAAGAACATGAAGTACATAGTGGTGCCCTACAACGAGGGGTAGGTGTCACTACTTGCTCTACAAATTTCATTTGTACTTTATACGCAGCACGAACTTAGGTTTAATACGTACATGAGTAGGTACCACTGGATCTTTTTAGTCATTATACCAAAGAGGAACCATGTGATATACCTTGATTCCCTAATCCGCAGCAACCACAATTTCAGCATTCTGAGAGGAATACTCGACAGGTATGCTCATTTCCTCCATACATAACTCTATTGTAGTCTTCATTCATTTGAAATGGCCGAGGATAACTTTTTGGAATC
This sequence comes from Phyllostachys edulis, assembly GCA_036346405.1. Classification (NCBI taxonomy): domain Eukaryota; kingdom Viridiplantae; phylum Streptophyta; class Magnoliopsida; order Poales; family Poaceae; genus Phyllostachys; species Phyllostachys edulis. The sequence continues at coordinate 66,419,815 of CM070548.1, read as the reverse complement.
ATGTAGGTCGTTCATCGATTATGTTGCCAACAAAGGAATATACGATGGAAAGAGCACCGAACTAACACACAGGATGAAATTTTCGGTACACACTACAACACGATAATTCTATATCATACTTCATAATAACGCGTCTTGAACTGACTATACCTACATATGTAATTCTATTTTTGCAGTGCCGCCAGCAAAAAGATGATGAGTTATGTGCAATCTACGTTTGCTATCATATGCAGCTAATCATTAGAGCTAGGAAGAAGGATCCCGACGTTTGTCAATCTCGAAATACTTATTTCCTAATTATAAATTTAAATATATATAGCTTACCACTTTACTCTTGCTAGCGACAGGCCTTGACTATACAATTAGATGGACTCGTTGCGGAAGAGATCAATGACATTCGAGGGAAGCTCTGCGCCTTTATCATATCAGATATCGTTAAGGACACCGGAGAATTTCACTCCGTCGCCGACCCAGAGCATCACCCCACCGACACCTCTCAACCACCTGCAAACAATTGACTCAATTGTAATCCAATTGTAACTATAGCGACAATACTTGAATAAATGCGATATTTTGTAATTTATTTTGAGTAATGATCAGTTTGAGTTTGTCAACAATTGATTATCTGTGATGTATCTGTTTTTCTACATGCTTGTTTTCAGGGGGCATGGCTAGCAATTCCTGAGGCTAGCCAAAAATCAGCAAAAATATAGTTAGGATAATGAACTATCACAAACGATTTTTGCATTAAAACCGTCTGTGAAGGCATAGTATCACAGACGATTCTCTTTAAGAACCGTCTGTGATACGCAGAATATCACAGATGGTTCTGTCCACGAACCGTCTATGATACGCAGATTATCACGAGGCGGTCTACGAACCGCCTCGTGATATTATTCGTATAACGAGATGGTTCGTGACGTAACCGCTCTGTGATATTCTGCGTATCACAGACGGTTCCTAAAGAGAACCGTCTATGATACCATGCCTTCATAGATGGTTTTAACACAAAAACCGTCTGTGATAGTCCGTATCACAGACGGTTTTGAACCGTCTGTGATAACTGTCCATTATCATAGACGAAGAAATACAGACGGTTCGGAAACCGTCTGTGATGACGGTTCCGAACCGTCTGTGATGGGCTGATCCGTATTAGTGTGATTTGTTCCTTCTCACGATCAGAATCGATGCCGTTTCCTACAGGATCAGCAAGCAAAGTATGTTCTTCTTCTATGTCACTAGCGGAAGTGTACTCACCATCATCCTTGATCAAGAGGGTGCGCTTGCTAGAGCAGTCCCTCTGCATGTGTCCAAAGCCCTTGCAGCGATGGCATTGAGTCTCGCGTGCTCGTCTAGTTGATGCCACTGAAGATGCACCCGATGCAGGGACCGAATGGGCGGTTTTGCTTGCCTCGGATGCTCGTGAAGGGGTAGGAGAGGCCACTGGACGTCGGGAATTGTTGGATGAGCTCGGGTCAGCAGCACGGTTGGAGGTGGCAGCGGGAGTACGGTTCTAGAATTGACTTGTACGACCTGCAAAAATACCAACGGGGCTGCTTCGTTGCCTGCTATGACGCCCCTGCACTTCTCGTTCAGCCTTACAAGCAAAGTGAAACAAATGAGTGATAGAATTGTAATCCTTATAATCAAGTATATCTCGTATTTCATGGTTCAGCCCACCTAAAAATCTAGCCATTTTAGCATCTTCGGTTTTCTCTATACTACAGCGAAGCAAACCAGTTTGTAATTCTTGATAGTATTCCTCAACGGTTTTATTACCTTGATTCAAACGGGTCAATTTATTCAACAAGTCACAAGCATAGTAAGAGGGAACAAAACGATGACGCATAGCTCTTTTTAAAGCCTCCTACGTGGCAGGTATGTCATTGGGATTATTACGACAATATTCACTCCACCATATACAAGCAAAGTCTGTAAATTCACTAGTAGCAACTCTAACCCTCCTATTCTCAGAGAAATCACGGTAAATAATTTTTTTTTCTATTTGTAGCTCCCAAGTGAGATAAACATCAGGATCATATTTACCAGCAAACGGAGGCATAGTAAGTTAGAATGGCCGTTAGTTGAAAAACTTCAAAACTTATTTTGTATAAGAAGACAAATAAATTGTTCACTCCTGATCTTTGGTCATCTATCTATCCTTACCTTTTTCATAGCAATTCTTTCTTACCTAATTCTCTCCTCACCATTTTATAATGTTAAATGGATCTGCTTTCCCTTGAAAAATTTCTATAGATGGTCAACACGTTTCTTACCATTACATTCAAGACCACAAGACATCAAGAGAGCATCGTAAAGTCGTCAAGTCATCTTTGCCATCAAAGGACAACAAACAAGATATACCGAAGATCATTATGTTAGCCAAGCCATATAGCCGAAGTTTGTCAAAGACTCATTCTGTGTATTGAGTCGCTTCACCAGATTAAGAATCTTGATCGATAGAACGTCGTATAAAACAATTAAAGTTTTTGGAAAAGCTTTTGAGTTGGTTGTCTCGTTTGGTAGTGTTGTTTTAATCTATCCCCTTAGTTCTCCTTTATTGACTCTCCCCTAACCTTTGTCTCCTTCCCTAACCCATTGGAGTAACCGGCAGATGGTGAACACTCGTCGCTCTGGCAGTGGAAACAACCAAGACAACAATGTCCCTGGGAATGATAGTACTCCAATACCACCACCAGCCAATGGATCATGATGGCAACAGATGATGGACAATCAGAACCATCTGATCATTTGGGCACAGGTCGAGCGGATGGGCCCAGAGTAATGGGGATTTTGTCCCGATCTTTCGATGAGGATGATACAATTTGATTGGTGGAAGCTCACTCTCACGATCCAGGCTACAACTGTACGACGGCCGTTGAACTCGCAATCGCTGAACCAACTTCACGTTCGTTATCGACCTTGCCGGCAGTGAGATCGACCTGACCACGAAGGCCTTTTCCTGCATGCAATCAAGAATCAAGCAAGAAAAATAGATAAAGCAATGAACTTACTGAATAGGAATTGAGGAACAAAGATAGATGTCTTGAACAATTTGGGGTTCTGAAGACAACGTCTAGTTGTACTAGCCGCACAAGCAGATGATGGTGTTTCTAGCCTAAGCTGAAATCAATCTAACAAAACCCACCAAACCCTAAGCGTGGTGGCCACTATATAAAGGAGGAAGAGCGGGGTGGCGGCTGCCTCACACACGACCTGATGTCGATTCTATCTCTAACTCTCGTATCACACAAAGAGTCTTTCCTAATATAGTTATGGAAAGATTACAACCGACTCCATATAAAAGATATATACTATAACGGACTGGTCGAAGACCTGGTAGTAGGACTGGTCCTGGGGTGGTCTTGAGGAGGCCCCGAGGAGGTCCTGGAGGAGGTCCTGGCGCGTGGCATGGAACCACGTGTCGCGTATCGGGAGGTCCTGGAGGGAGGTCTTGGAGGAGGTCCTAGAGCGCCACGTGTCGCATATCGGAAAGTCCTGGAGGAGGTCCTGGAGCGCCACGTGTCGCGTACCGGAAGGTCCTGGAGGGAGGTCCTGGAGTGCCACGTGTCGCGTACCGGGAGGTCCTAGAGGGAGGTCCTGGAGTGCCACGTGTCACGTACCGGGAGGTCCTGCAGGAGGTCCTGGAGCGCCACGTGTCACGTAACGGGAGGTCCTGGAGGGAGGTCCTGGAGGAGGTCCTAGAGCGCCACGTGTCGCGTACCAGGAGGTCTTAGAGCACCACGTGTCGCGTATCGAGAGGTCCTGGAGGTGGGTGGTCTTGGCGAGGAGGTCCTGAACCCTTTAGCTTGCCTCCTGATCCTTGATTCCTAAGTAAAATAAGATCACTTGCTTTAGGAAGCATCATAGAGTTCATCGAATCTGGATGCACTTCAAGAAACGAAGTTACCTGATAATTTAGTTGGCGAGCACGTGCTTTAGTAATTGGTCCTTGCACGTCAGAAGCAGTATAGATGGTTGTATCAGTGGAAGGGATGTCCTCATCACAGAGCCCGGCGACTATCAGGTGTCACGGCACCTCGAGACGTACTTGCTGTGGTTGTTCGGTTGGGTACTATTTACCAACAGCCACGGTGACTTCGTCGACGCCCATCTCGTGCGGTACGCGAGGGCTATCGCCAACGAGGAGGAGGTGCAGATCAACTAGGGATCAGCCGTACTTGCCGCGATGTATCGCGGCATGTGCGAGGCGTTCTGCAGAATGAGGCCACACTCTGCTCAGGAGATGGAGGCCCGTGCTCCCGATGGGCTGTTCTCACTGTGCTGGAGCGACCAGGCGTACTGGATGACGCGGAAGATACTCGTCTTCGATGTATTCGTCGAGGACTACGTGGCGCACAGGGTGATGTGCCAATTTGGCCTTCGCTAGGTTGTTCCAGTCCCCATCTGACGTCGGGTCCACGACTCAGTCCACGAGTGAGTTACACACAATACATGTCCCTATATTTTTGTCCAGTTCTGTTATGATGGCTTCTAATTGCAGTTGTACGTTTCGCAGGCAGACTAGGAGGGTGGAATCAGGTCAAGCTGGGCGGTGAAGATGAAGTCATGGGTGGCGGAGTGGGCGGAGGCACGCGAGGACTCCGTGCAGGAGGTCACCCCATACGACCCCAACGTGTACAACAAGTACCTAGCTGGTACGCTCCATAGACATGCACCAGGCTCGTGCTTGTCGTGGACCCTCCCCCCGCTCACATACCAGCACGGACCGATGTGTACCCTGTACACTTCACGTAGAACGTGCACCTCGCGGTAGGTACTCTCGTGTATCGAAATGTTTGAGTACGGTTACCATGATTACAAGTTTGACGCTTTCATGTACTCCTTGCAGACAGACATCACCGCTGGGATTGCAAGGGACTCGTTGTCAATCCTAGACAAGTTCGCCCACGGTGCGGAGGTGATGCGCGACGAGATGGTGCAGTTTGCATGTCGGGTCTATAGTGCGGCGAGGCGTGCTGTCACCCTGACGTCGTGTAGGACAGTCTCGGAGGTGGCCACATTGATGCATCCACCGAGGCTGGCACATCCTGCAGCCCAACTAGGAGGCCCCGGAGAGCCACGTGCACGTGCCCCACCCCCGCCGACGACTGACCAACCTGGAGGGTCAGGCCGTGCACGTCCCCCACCCCCGCCGCCGCCAGGCCAGGCCGAAGGGTCAGGGTGGGCACATAGCTACGCACCGCCAGTGCCACCGCGGTCGTTCCTGGACCCCTACTAGGCGTCAGGGCAGTATTCGTTCTTCCTTGACCTGTTCAGGCAGGGCGGGTACGGCGAGTACGAGACTTGGCGCGCGCCATGGCCCATGCTGAAGGTATGTTTCATCTCTTCAGGTTTGTTCGTGTCGATATATTGCACGAATAAACAATATTTGTCCTGCAGATTTCCTAGCCCAGTAGGCAGTTCTGCACTCCCCACAAAAGGAGCCTTCGCAGGACACGGACGACTACTTCGCGGACGAGCCGAGGGAGATCAAGGGAGCAACTCAGCCTACACCCGTCGAGGTTCTATCCAGGCCACAGCTCAACGATACTCTAGTGGCCACGCAGGCACCGGTGGAGTCGACCCCCGAAGCCTTAAGAGCACGGATCAGCAGGGCTCCTGACCGCCTCACCTTGTTGGGTCCCCGACACCCCACGCTGAGGAAGCCCAAGCGGGGCCGTACGGGCAGGCATAGACCGGGGGTGGGACGTGGCGATGACCGAGAAGGTGGTGCGGGTGGTGTAGCGGGCGGCTAGTACGGGATCTTCGTTGTACTTTGTTTACTTGTATTCGTATTTTACTTCATAGTTACTATGACATGGTTGTGTATGAATTCTCTGGTGCATCGCAATATCACTTACCTTTCTACTTACGAATAATTGCTATCTCAAATGTCCTCACAAAATTCTTCAGAAATTTACTGCACTACAACAACATACGACGATCATAAAATGTCATTGCGAGTCTAACATATTTCGTACCCTTGAGAATCTACAAAAATCAGAAACGGACCAACCAACCTTGTCACCATCCTTATATTTCCAAAAAAAGTAACAACCTACAAACAACATTTGCTAAATGTATTACCTACAAAAATTGCCATTTATTCCCCCACAATTATTTCTATCCGATTAATAATAAAATAATATTATTATCTCAAATCGCCCAACTGGTGCACGACTTGTCTATATGTCGCTCAACGGTTGAGCGACTAGCTGGAATCGCTCAACCGATCGGCGACTAGGACACTTGTCGCTCAACCATTCGCCTACTTATACACTGATCGCTCAATCGTTGGGCGACTATTCAAGTCGCCGAACGGGGAGCGACAGAGGATTATTTCTGTAAAATAAAAAAACACAAGTATATTACTATATTTCAGAATAAAAAATAGATTATTAGAAAAAAAATTCTCCACACCCCACTATAGGAGTCGAGGATCAAACAGCTATACGGACCCTAACCTTTCCTGAACGAGGAACATAAGAGGAAAACTCTTTATGGGTGGTGTCCTATTTCATTAGATGACCTTCATGATGGGTGGCTTGATGATAGGGGTGCTAATGAGTATAATCTTGGATTATTTAGTTTTGCAGCCATGGCGTTGACCCTTTGAAAAATTCGAAACAAAGGAGCTATTGAGAAGAGCTATCCTAATCAATCAATTAAAGTCTTGTTCAAGTTCCTATATTGTTTGCAGCAATGGCGTATCCTTATCAAAGGAGCTAATGGTTTAAAGATGGACAAAATGTTGAAGATCGTTGAAGACTGGATGTATCGTTTTGTTGCTCTTAGTAACACTTGAGTAGTTGGTAGTTTTTGCTTGGTGACTATCTCTGGTTGTCACTGCTGTAATAGGTGGTTGTTAGGTGGTTCAGTCTTTCTTTTGTTATCTCTGGACTGGCACCGTATTTTGAGTTGGTATCCCCAACTTAGTTGCTTTTTCGTTTCTTGTAAAAACGCTTGATTAGCTTTATAAAAAGCTGGGCTTTAGCCTGTTTAGAAGAAGAAAAAAAAACTCTTTATGGGAAATTGGGAGCCTGTCATCTCTCTATCTGATCTAAACGCGATCGGAATGGTGGCCTCAGGGCGCTGTCGTGATAAGTCCTCGAATCCTTGTGGGTCGCGTGTCTTCCGTTTGGCCCATTCGCGCGACGAATTCCCGGGAGTGCCGACTCACTGGCCCGGTCGTTCACCACCCACGTGCCCCTAACTCGGCCCTTGCAGCATGATGGAAACGGGGCTTGTGGAGTCCTCGAGGAGCCAGCGAACCGCATCCATTTCCCCTCGCTCGTGCTCTCCTACAGCCGTCCGCTGCCGCCGCCGCCGCCGCCGCCGCTCCTGCTCAACCTGCCTCCCGTCTCCCTACGCTGCACCATCGATGCTGCCCCTGCTCAACGCGCTGCACCCCCCCCCACCCCGCGCGCTTCCAATCCCATCTCTTCATGTGCGCCTCTTTCTCTTCGCTTCCCTCCCCTCCCTATCGTGCTCCCTTCCTCTCCTCTGCCCACCGCAGAGTGAGCCCTCCAGGAGGCGGCGAGGCGCATCTGTTCTCCTTCCCTTTCGTGCTCCCTTTTTGGTCCTGTGCTCACCGCAGGACCTAAAAGTTCCCCTGTTCATCTCAGGTGCAGACTGCACCGACAGCCGCCGTTGGCCGTAACCGATTTCGGGTCGATGTCCAAGCTTACTGCTGGCAGCATCCATGCCAGCTCCCACCTCTTGGTCTAGCATCGCCTACAGCAAGTGGCGGCGGCGGCCACGGCCACACACGGCACCCGAGGCTGGTGGCTTCATCCAAACCCCGGTGGCCAGACTCTGCCTTCTCCTGCCGTCTCGGCTTCAGGCCTCCTCACCAACGACAGCTGCTATAGATCTGCCGTCGATTTTGTGGTGGGTGTTTGTTCCCCTGTTTATCCTCATCTGCTCCTACAGATATTCTATCTACATACTTTGGCTGCAATTTGAGCCGTCGTCGCTGTCTTTTCATGATTACACTTTGTGTGATGGTCAGTGCTGCACATATTGGGATTGAGAGTTCTAAGGATGCACCCAAGTTTGAAGTTTCATACTCTTGCTTTATCTCCCAGGTCTGATGGATTCACTTTTCTTGGGTCTACAAATTCACTTTGTCCTTTTTTTGTTGAGATATATTGTTCGTTTACTTGAGGATTGCATCATTTTCCCACAGCTTTTCATATTCTGGATCAATTAGCTGACAATATGTCGTAAATGGGACCATCCCAGACTCCATTGGTCATTTGTTGGGCTTGGCTTATCTTGAGTTGGATGGCAATCAGTTAATGGGAATTTGGGAAATATACCTTCAGAACTTGGCGAATGCAGGAACTTGTCCTTATTGAATTTGGCATCGAATAAGTTGCAGGGTCCAGTGCCTGATGCAATCAGCAACCTTGACAAGCTGGTAGTTCTGAAGCTTAACATGGACAATCTCAGTGGAACTATCCCAAGTACATTTTCTGATTTAGCAAACCTGAGCGCATTGAATCTTAGCCAGAATTCATTCACTCGAGAGATAAGGGAAATTGGCAAGTTGTCAAAGCTCTCCAATTTGAATTTGCAAGGCAACAAGTTCAGCGTCGTCATTCCAATTTCAATTAGTTCATTGCGGTCTTTAATCGATCTCAATCTGGGGAATAATTCCCTGACTGGCACCATCCCAGCAATGCCGACCAGCTTGAGCACTATTCTTAATCTTAGTCAAAACCATCTCAGTGGATATATTCCTTCAAATATTGGCTATTTAACTGAGTTAGAGATCCTTAATCTTTTGTACAACAACTTGTCTGGTGAGGTGCCATTCTCACTTGGGAGCCTGCAAAGCTTGACACAGTTGGTGCTTTCTTATAATCACCTTTCTGGACCCCTTCCTAAATTTAGTAGAAATGTGGCACTTGATATCACTGGAAATCCTGGTCTTACAAATGGTAAGGGAAGCAATAATGGCACTTCTACTAGTGGAAAGAGAAGGACACACACTGTTGTCATCATCATCTTTTGCTATTGCCGGTGCTCTTGTTGGATTGTGCTCACTTGCTGCTATTGCCATGGTCTCATTATCCAAGAGAATTTATCGTGTTGACGACGAAGGACCATCAATTGAGGTGGGTGTTGCTCAAGTCATCAATGGCCACCTCATAACCATGAACAGCATCCACACATCTGCAATTGATTTCATGAAAGCAATGGAAGCTGTCTCCAATCACAACAATATCTTTCTGAAGACGAGGTTCTGCACCTACTACAAGGCTATGATGCCAAATGGGTCGAGCTACTCTGTGAAGAAGCTTAATTGGAGTGACAAGATTTTCCAAATTGGGAGCCAAGAGAAATTTGGTCATGAGCTTGAGGTTGGCAACCTGAGCAATTCCAATGTCATGGTGCCATTGGCCTATGTGTCAACAAAAGACAATGCATACCTCCTCTATGAGCATATGTACAACGGCACGGTGTTTGACTTACTCCATGATGGAAGGTCAGATGTTCTGGACTGGACTTCACAAGATAGCATTGGTTTGGGGGGTGGCCCAAGGACTGACCTTTCTTCATGGGTGCACTCAGCCAGTTCTGCTTCTCGATCTGTCATCGAGGACTATCCACTTGAAGTCAATGAATGAGCATAAGATTGGAGATATTGAGCTTTACAAAATTATTGATCCTTCCCATAATAGTGGGAGCCTATCAACCATTCCTGGTACAGTTGGTTATATTCCACTAGGTAAGATAAAACTATTTTGATTCAATTTGAGTACTTAATTATCAACTTAAGCTGAAACAGTTGAGTGAATATTTTATGATATTCATTGATGTCATCTATTTATGGTTCATAGCGAAGTCATCAAATAATTTGCTCGACTGCAATTCTGTTTGAACATTAGGTGCAAACTTCAATTGACCATAATTCTGTCTAATCTGAAAGGCTTGATTTGTTTTCTGAATTTTCTAGAGGAAATAATTTTCTTTCTTTCACCCTCTTGATTTAGGTTCACCCCATCCAATGTGTTGTCATCTACTACATTTGTAGTCTACCTGTCAGTCAACCAAATTGAAACATGTCTCCTACTCCGGATAGGTTTAATTATAATTCAAACAGATAGGTGCTCCGTAGTCCAACTACCTCCTAAGATCTTGCCCTTCAATAGACTAGCAAAAATGGTGTAATTGTTTCCGCAGTTCAGAAGAGATAAAATATATACTAATATTAAATTTCATGAATTATGATTGCAGAGTATGCATACACCATGAGGCTGATGATGGCTGGCAACATGTATAGCTTTGGAGTCATTTTATTAGAGCTGTTGACCGGGAAACGACAGCACCAAGTTAGCCAAGTGGGCTACACCGGTATGTCGTAGTCAGGGATGCACCTCACCATGATGTACATACATGAGATACTTACTTCAGTTCACATGGTGAATATGTGCGTGACCTTGAGACTTTGAGCTAATGTTCTACAATTGTTAACAGTTCAGTGGTAGGTAATTTCCCTGCTATTTGTTCTAATTTTAGACTGCATAGCTATATGTGTATGACCAGATGGCAATTTTTAGTGTAGGGGTAAATCAATTCTGTCGGCCTGAACTGCCTCAGGTTTCATGTTTGCAAGAAACTATGAAGTTTTTGTTTATTGATACAGGTGTGCATATGACATGATAGACGGTGCATAGTATTAAACTGATTCTTTTCTTAAGCTAGTAGTTCTAGATTGATCTAAATGTAGTATGTTGCTAAGAAAAGTTGACAGTGTCAGGTATTGCCTCATTGCAATGAATTCTGACATCTCTTCAAGTATGAAGCTCTTACATTCTCTCAACAATCTTGATGTTGATGCCATATTTGACATTCCCTTTTGCCCTCATTGGTTTGAATACTTAACCACATACATGATTTTGTCCACAAGAATAGATGGTTTGAAGAAATGAATCAAACAATATCTTCATAGTGCCGCACGAAGATCAAACAATATCTTCATAGTGCCAACGAAGATATCCAACAGTTTAGTGAAAACTAAAATTCTTTTGTTCATTCCTTCTGCCAACTTTATAAGTTCTAACAAATACAGTGTTCCTATGGATATTTGTAATGTCATACTAGATATAAAGGATGGGAGGTGATGGAAATGTCGCCTACTCCTAATCTTTCCATTGAACAGCCAACAAGGGTATCAACATCATCAACTTCTATCTTGAGGTATGCATGTTACTGATTTACCCATGCACCACTATTTCTTTCTTTCTTTCTTTTTCTTCTTCTTCTTCTTTGGTTATGTACAGGACAATCATCTCGCGTTGAATCATAGGATCTGGTTGATGCATATTCTTTTTAGCAATGTAGGCAACTAGCAAACTAGAGTTCATTACTAACCTTTGCTTCTTGTATTTTGGTTTCCAAAGGGATTCTTCTTGTGCATAGCATCTACCAATGGCGTACAAAATGAAAGGGGTCTTCAAGGTCCTCAAGGTCATCTCTGAAATCTTTGGTATGTGGTTTTCATGTTTAAATCTGAAGATTTCAGTTCGGCTGTTTACTTTGCTTTAGCTTATTCGTTCTGCTCTTTTGCGCACCATGCTTGCAGTGATAAAAGAGCATCAAAGGGAGATGGTCATCCAACAGACGTGAAGCATGTCATGCATATCAGTTGGGACAGCCCGATAGGGAGTGCTGCCTCTCCCAGCTGGGTGCATATATAACTAAATTTAGAACAAGGCTATAACTCTCTTTAGATCCATTGCCTGCTTGCCTCTATTGGTCATGATCTGTTAGGATGCATATATAACTAAATTTAGAACAAGGCTATAACTCTCTTTTGATCCATTGCCTGCTTGCCTCTATTGGTCATGATCTGTTAGGAAGCTGAGCTATCTCAAATTTCCTTTGTAGATGAATGACATGAAGGGGTTACTAGACTTTTCATTGCTGAACAATTTCGGACCCTCAACAGGGACCACCTGGGCTTATCAAGGTATTTCAGATCTCCTGTTGAGGGTCTGAAATTGTTCATTTGAGAAATTGCATGGCTTGGTCAGTTTATGTAGGAAAAGAAGGTTGTCTACATGCTAGAATGTATTTGTTCTTTTTTTTGTTATAGATTACATCAAACTTCCTAATTTTGGGAAGCAAAGCAATTGCATACTCATATAGACAATGATGAAAATATTTAGGGATATGCTCTAGCAAGATAACCATTCTTAGAAGTTCTGTGGATTGGTATATTGGTAAAATAAAATGAATGTACAGAATGTAAATAATGGCATAGGTTCAAGTTGCATCAGACTTCTTAATTTTCGGAAGCAAAGCAATTGCATACTCATATAGACATTGATTAGACTATTTAGGGATAAGCTCTACCAGCATAACAATTCTTACATGTTTTTTGAGTTGGTATATTCGTCAAAAAATAAATATACAGAATGTAAAAAATAGCATAAGTCCAAGTTGCATGACCTTTCAAGATAATATATACTGAGCGGGCGTGTGAAGGGAAAGTTAGCAAGTGCCAAGAAAAGTGGGCAGCGGCATGCGCCGAGCAGAGCCTAGCAAGGCCACATGGGAGACGTGGCCCCGGGATTTGAGAAGGGACTGCAAGGTAGTAGCCGCGCTGCCGTGGCCTGTGAGGTAGATCGCACACATTGATAGTAGAACATGGAATTTTTTATTATTATTTAATCCTTTTTATTAATATTTTAAAATTAACCCCTCGCAAACTTTATTTCCAATTCTGACCCTTTTGGTCACGCCACCTCCCGTGGCGTGACCAAAAGATACTGTCACACCACCCATAGCGGCGTGGCCAAAGCTGCCACGCAAGCCCTCGGCTGCGGACGTGCCAGTGTGGCATGTGTGGCGTGACAAGTCTCTCGTGTCACGCCTTTTTATTTGGCGTGACAGAGTCCGATGCGGAGGAGACGTTTGGACCGTCCGATCGAAATCAGACGGTCCGAATAGACGAAGACGTTTGGGCGGCGGTCCGAACGTACCCTTTGACACGCCATCTGTCACGGCGTGACAGTAGTGCTGTGTCACGCCATCCAGATTGACGTGACTGGGGCTAATTCCAGTTTGTTTGTAAATTATGACAGTTATTCTATTTGGATTTATAGATTTAGAACCTGTGGTAAGATAATAACAAATGGACTTCCTTTTGAAATATAAAAAATAATTGAAGATACGGTGATGCATGACACCATGTACATGTAACATTTAACAATCTACAACTTGAAAATAGAGACCTCTCTACGTAACCAAATATAACACCATCCTTTTAACTGAGAGTAAATACATATATGGATCGGTAATCTTTTTGTGCTTTGAAAACTTTTGACACTTCACAATATTTCCAGGGTGTGTTCCAAAAGTGATACATAATGCATCCTGTTAAAAAATGACTAATATGTGGATTGTGTGGTACAACATGAGGCACAATTATGCACATATACTAGACAGTACCGCTGATGAAAGATGCGTAGACATCCTAGTGGAATGATAGGTGGTGATCTTTATAACTTTGTGGTCGTAGACCAAACCGTAAACTTCCAGAACTCGTTTTGTTCGTGTTGTTGGATGTCTTACCACGCAAAGAATTGAATGCGAAAAGACGACGAGATTTAAAGTTGCGAATTAAAATAGACTTCATAATAAAGCTTGGAATAACATGGCGCACAGGGGTTGGTTATGTGCATAAGAAACAACATCATGCACGATGCAACAAACTGAAGTACTCTTACGATACATATGCGCTTTTTTGAATGGAAATAAATTAGACCTTTCGGGAACTAGTACGGAATGGTCTGACCTACTGCATGGACCGGGACCATTTTCCCTTCCTTGCGAGCTTCTCCGCTAGTGCCTAATGATAGAAGGAGCCTCATACTACCCACATAAAGTGTTGTCCAGTTGGGCGCCTCAGACGTGGCTGGCCGTCGTTGTAGTGGCACGTACATATACAGCTAGGGTTGGCGCAGAAGCATGTGGGATCATAGGAACTTCCTATGTTCACGATCTCCTCGTTGCTCCTCTCGCGCTGCATCTGTAGGCGGAGGTCATCATTTTGCTCATTGAGATTGTCAATTTGCTCCTCCAACTCAAAGATTCGATTCCACAATGTATCAACGTGCATCGCAAAATGTCGTTCATGGGGAGGATCGATCAAGCGGATAAAGTTGCATTTCGCCATCTGCTGCAAGGGATGGTTAGTATGGAGGATGCATTAGCAGTAACATGAACAAAACTATTTACCCCAGAGTGTGGGCATCGGAAGAAACGTCGTCCGCCAGCGAAAGGGCCGTCCAAAACCTGCACGACAGCGTCCTCCCCGTGTCTGCATTTCGGCCATACCGATTGAGCACGCTTGTTCGGCATCAACCGGTAGTTAGGGCCGAAGTCCTCCCTCCTTTCAACGGGAAGGTTTTGCTTCGGCGACCCCGGTTGGACTGGTCCCTCGGCGTCTGCCATGGTATATTATTGTACGACGGAGAAGGTTCTTCTTCCTACGGTTTCAAGGGTCAAGTGGTCCTACTTAGAGCGTGGGGACGACATTTTATAGCATGGGGGGGGGGGGCTAACAAAGCGGGTAATATGTTAGGTTGTAGATGACAAGACCTGACGGGGCTAGCAGCTTTGCGCAGAGACAAGACCAAAAGAGACAACCTTGCGCAGTGACAAGACCAAACGGGGCAGCTTTGCGCAGTGACAAGACCAAAAGAGACAACCTTGCGCAGTGACAAGACCGGACGAGGCAGCTTTGCGCAGTGACAAGACCAAACGGAGCAGCTTTGCGCAGTGACAAGACCAAAGGAGACAGCCTTGCGCAGTGACAAGACAAGACGGGATAGATTTGCGCAGTGACAACCCTGACCGCCTCGCTAGCTTTTCAGAACGAAAAGACATGACTCTGCAAAGAAAGACGTAGAGTGTTGTTACGTCGATCTAAAAAGCCTAAACCCTAAGCCTGAACCCTAACCCTAAACCCTGAACCTAAAACCCTAAAAACCTAAACCTAAAGCCTAATAGCCTAAACCCTAACGTAAACCTAAAACTCTAAATCCTAAATCTAAACCCTAAAATCTAAAACCCTAAACCTAAGTACTGTCACACCACTATGCAGGGCGTGGCAAAAACATACTGCCACGCTACAATGCTTGACGTTCCAGAGGCGTTGCCAAAAAGGGCTAGCGCTTCGAGGTTATACCACACCACAATGCTTAATGTTCCAGAGGCGTTGCCAAAAAGGGCCAGAGCTGTCGGGGCTAAGTCCTGTCACGCCATTTACCTCTAAGATGGCAGATCGATCACACGCCACTCATCAAGGCGTGACAAGACGCGAAATGGCGTGGTAGATCAAGACTGCCACGCCACTCATCAAGGCGTGACAGTATGAGCTATTACTCACTGCAATCATCCAAATTGGCCTCATGCACTCAACATTTTATGCATCTAGAATCAATACAGTGTGATTTCATTGAAACAACAATAAGAATCAACCATCAACCATCAGTCATCTCATTTCATGCATTGAGAATCATTACAATGATTTCATTCAAACAGCAATAAGAAGGAACCATCATTCATCTTATTTCATTCAACATTCAAAATGGCCATAGAAAGTTCCATTCAATATTAACTGTGCACCCATTCATTCATCCCATCACTCGAGTCCGTAGGGGGGGTCCTTCGGTCGCACTCCGAGCCACTGTCCCACCCGGTCTCGCCAGCCCACACTGTTGATGTCCCCAATCACAGCCTGACCCTCTACGGGGAGACCCAGAATCATACCGACGTCCTGAAGCGTCATAGTCATCTCGCTTGACGGTAGGTGGAAAGTGTGGGTCTCTGGGCGCCACCGATCCACTAGTGCGGTGAGCGCAGCACCATCCATACGAGGGAGCCCGTTGATGACTATCCGTGCCAAAGCAAGCAGACCGGCTGAGCGGACGTGTGGCACGTACCGCTCATCCCAATCTAGGGGGGTGTGGGTCCGAGGGCGAAGTGACTGGAGTACCTGCAAGAGAGATACGTA
This sequence comes from Phyllostachys edulis, assembly GCA_036346405.1. Classification (NCBI taxonomy): domain Eukaryota; kingdom Viridiplantae; phylum Streptophyta; class Magnoliopsida; order Poales; family Poaceae; genus Phyllostachys; species Phyllostachys edulis. Next base: position 66,403,779 of record CM070548.1, on the reverse strand, counting down.
AATAAATAAGTGCAACAACAAGCATTTGCAGAGTGCTTGGAAGCACGATGGATTAGAAGATTAGCAAATCTCACCTGACCATCGTGGGCTATGCGGCGAGCGCGGTGGTCGCCATCGTGATTCGAGAGAGCAACGCAGATTATGGCGTCTTTGCGTCATCTGCATTACAGAAAGAATTTTGTAAGATCACGTGAGGTACAAAACAATGTAGAGAATGCAAATGAGTGAACTATACCAGTACGTACACATGACGTTCAAAACAATATGTGAAATGCAAATGAAAGTACTATATACATAAAGAATAACCATTTTTGCGGAACAACAGCATTGGATACCTCAAGCAGGTGGGGCGACACGTGAGCGTTGCCACCTGACCCTGCACGGCTGGGAATCCCAACTGCGTGCTTTGCCCTTGTGACACCCTGATTTTCAGAGCCTTTTTGAAAAATTTTCAAAATAAAAAGAACCATTTTGTTTTGATGAGAATTCAAAGCTTAACTTGAGATTTTCAGAATTTGGGTGTTTAAAATGATTAAACCGAACTTCAACTAACCCTTTAGTTTGGTTCTTTTGGTGTTACTTGAGCTCTCTGGAGCTATCCCTTCCTTTCTCTGTTAGTTCTGCCCTCCTCTTAAGCTCAGCCCTTTTCTTTCCCGACCTTCCTCTTGTTTAACCTTGTCAGATCTACCCCGTATTGTGTTCGGATTCCTTTATTTCAGACCCTGTCTTTGTTGGCTCGAATCTCCTTAGTTTAGACCCCTTAGGTCTAGACCTCCTCTTTAGTTCCTCTTCGGTGTTTGACCCCTCCTTCGGGTCGCAAGTACCCTGGAGAAGTCCTAAACTCAGGTTTGTGTTTCAAATACATTTGATCTCTGAAATCTAAAGTTTGGATTGAGCTCCCTTCGACCTCTCTCGGATTGGGCATTCCATTATGCCCAGATCCTCTTGTGTCTCGAACCTCTTGCAGTCCGCACTCTTGTGCGTCTAGACTGCCCGTGTGTCTGGGCCACCTTTTTGTTGGTTTGAATCTCTTCAAGGTTTAGACCTTCTTGGTGCCTGGGCATTTCTTTTATGTCCAGACTCCCTCCCTTGCTGGAAAGCTCCTTTAGGACCAAACCTCTCTCTCGTGTTCATTTGGATCTCCCTGTGTCCACTTGAACTTCCCTCTTGTTCACATAAACCTCCTGTGTCCACCTAAACTTTTCGTGTGTTCCTAAGGACCTCCTTGGTCCTTCACCCTGGCAGTCAGGACCTCCCCGGGTTCATCCTGACCGCCCAGACCTCCTTTGGACCACTTTCCGTGGATCTCCTTTATTGGATCCCTCTCCCTTAGAAACCTCTCCGTCCAGACCTCCTTTCGTTTGGATCTAATGGCCCAGACCTCTCCTTTGTTTGGATCCAAAGGTCCGGACCTCCTTTGTGTTGTCCTCCTCTGGTCCAGACCTCTTTGGGTCTAGACCTCCCAAATGCTTAGACCTCCATGGGTCCAATTCTCCCTCTCGAGTTTCCTCTGGCTTACAATCTCCCCAAGCCTTCGCCACCCTCCTGTGCATCTGAGCTCCTTTGGAATCCTGTTGAAGCTTTTCGTGTTCACTTGGACTTTCCTCCGTGACTTGTATCCTTGAAACCTTCTCTGGAGGTTCTCTTCGGCACCTACCCGGTAGTACCGCCCGCACCTTGCGGTACTACCGCTTCTTAGGACCTCCCCTTACCTTTATTGGACCTCCCCGTGTCCTTCAGGACCTCCCCATGTCCTCTAGGACCTCCCTTTACCTTTATTGGACCTCCCTGTGTCCTACCGGACCTCCCCAGGTCCTCCAGGATCTCCTCCTTGTCCATTTGCATCTCTATTGATCGTGAGTCGTCCGATGTGCATTGGACGGTTTGATCCTGGTGAGACGTTTGGATGGTCCGAACGTCCCACCCTCGCTGAGCCTTAGATCATTCTGGGCGGTCCGATCGAAATCCAGTGGTCCCGACCTCCCCCTTGAAGATCTGGACCGTTAAGACCTCCCCCTTGGAGATCTTAACCGTTTAGACCTCCCCCTTGTAGATCTGGACCGTTAAGACCTCCCCTTTAGAAATCTTAACCGTCCAGACCTCCCCCTTGAACATCCAGACCGTTAGGACCTTCCCCTTGGAGATCTTTACCGCCTGCATTCTCCCTTGTAGTTCTCGGACCGTTAAGACCTCCTCTTGGAGATCTTAACCGCCTGCCTCCCCTTGAACATCCGGACCGTTAAGACCTCCCCCTTGGAGATCTTAACCGTCCAGACCTCCCTCTTGTAGATCTGGATCGTTAAGACCTCCCCCTTGGAGATTTTAACCGTCTAGACCTTCTCCCTTGAAGAGCTGGACGTTAAGACCTCCCCTTGGAGAGCTTAACCGTCCAGACTTCCCCCCCTTGAAGATCTGGCCGTCAAGACCTCCTCCTTTGGAGATCTTGGCCGTCCAGACCTCCACTTTTTGGCAAATCCGATCGTTAGGACCTCCCCTTGGAAATCCTAACCGTTCAGACCTCGTCTGGATTGGATCCTACAGCTCTAAACCTACCTTGCGGGTGAGGATCTCCCCTTACCTTGCGGACATCCCCATTTGTAATTGATCTTGACCGTTGGACCTCCCTTCCGGAGGTCCAACCGTCTAGACCTCCCTTGCAGGTGAGGACCTCCTCCTAGCTCTTGCGGACCCCCTCTTTTGCACTTAATCTTGGCCGTTGGGACCTCCTCTTTAGAGATCCAACCGTTAGGACCTCCCCTATGGGTGAGGATCTCCCCTAGTTCCCTACAAGACCTCCTCAATGTCTTTGCAGGACCTCCTCTGTAGGTCTTGGTTGCCCCCACTGGGCAGTCACACCCAGTTTTCTTTACCTTTGACTGTGTCCTTGGGCAAGGAAGTCTTCACCGCATTTAATGCGTGTTGTATCAAATTAAATGCCCTCACCTTTGCACTACTCATGTTATACCATTGTCACATTCCTTGCCTACTCCCATTGTCCTATTTACCAACTTCTGAGGACCCATATTCTGGGTCATGTGCATTGGCTCCAGCTATATATAGTTGGGGTAGTTCTCCTTTCTCACTTTCTTCTCCATTTCTCCTCTCTGTCTCAACCGAGCCTACCTTAGACCTCCCTCGAAGTTCTTGGACCTCCTCTTTTGACTCTCTGGACCTCTCCAGCGAGCTCCTTAGATCTCCTCTTGACCTCCCAACCTCTCTGTTGGTTTTGTATTTAAGTCTATTTGGAGTTCTTTGGATCTTGTTTGAGCTTTATTTGAATATTTGGCTTTTACCGTGTAGATTACGAAGGAGAGGAAGAAGCTCAAGACTTTGAGCAAGGCAAGTTACACTCTTGATCATGTTGCACCAAATACTTCAAATTACTTATGTCGATTTCAAGAATGTATGCATGCTTACTTTACTAAGTTATTTCAATGCCTATCTTTCAATTCTTAGTTATGCCTACTGCTTGATATGACCACTGTCCATATTGAATCAATCTTATTGTCACCCTAGATAAAACCTGGTTCTTGCAATAATGAGGACCCGTGGCTCTTGAAAAAAAAAGAATGCTTAGTATTGCTTAGATCAAAATCTTGATTTGGGAGTTTTGACCAAAAATATCACTTATTCAAATGGTTTCGGCCATGGCATTGGTGTGTCATGGAGGTTTCGGCCATGGCATTGGTGTGTCATGGGGGTTTTACAAATGGCCATGACATTGGTGTGCCATGGAGGTTTGAAAAGCAAAGTAAATGAAAAATGGATTTGGACTTGGGCGAAGCTGGTTGTTTGGTTGGTGCATGTCTATGCACGGGGGTCGTGTGATCCGATGCCCCAGGGTTAAAGTTTGTCGCCCAAGTCAGTTAAGGACCGGTCTTTGAGACACCACTTGCTAAGCCTATAATGGGATATGCCAAAATTGTGCAACCACATGTCTCCAGTGTGGGGCGTGGGATCTGGCTAATTAATTTGTAGAGCTCTATCGTGGTTCATCCTATTGATGCGGTGGGTTGTCATGTTACGACTGTTGTAGTCTCACCTGGCATAAGAGGGGGCACCCCATTAACCCGGCGGGTTTCTATCCAAAGGGGGAATCTGCGAAACCTTAATGTGGGTGGACTGCGGTGGAGCGATGCATTGTAAAGGCCTTGTCATATGCTCTAGACCTCTCACCAAAGGAAGTGTGAGGTGGTATCGACGGATGCCAAGCAAACTAGAGAATTCATGTCATGTGGGTAAAGTGTACAACCTCTGCAGAGTGTAAATATATTCGAATAGCCGTGTCTGCGGTCATGGACGTGCTGGCATTGTCACTCAAAGTTAGCTCTTGGTTTTGGTTTTCAAAAGAATTATGAAATTGGTTTTGGTGGTTTAACCAAATTAGGTTTGGGCAGGAAGCCATGTGACAGGAGGGTATCCTTCACCATCTTCATGATGAATGTTATCCAACTGAAAATGGATTTGCAAAAAATGAATTTTTTTAACTATTGTAACCTGCCTTGAAACTTAATACTAGTATTTGAAATAAAATTGGCTTTATGTTTTCCCTTGATATATCCCTATGCATGTCATTCTGTTAATTGACGGGTGTAACTTGCGAGCACGGTTGTTGTGCTCACTCTTGCTTGATTCATGAATTGAGCAGGTGAAGATTCCTATGTGATGAAGATGACCAAATCAATTAGGCGCGTTCTGCAGCCAGTCACCTGTGGTGTAATGGGTGGACACTGTCTTTTGGTTTTTCCGCTGCGTTTGTGTGCTCTCGGTTGCTGGAGCTTGTAAGCAACCCTTTGTAATCAAACCTCCTTTTGTTGTTAATAAAGTTGTGTGGATGTTTTGCTGTCACTTGCTTGCTGTGAGAACTGGTCGATGATCCTTGGGGACCAGTTTGGATCGCAGTGGACTTTAGGCTCGTCCTCAAGCCCCACGACCTCCTCGGGTTGGCTCCTCCTGACCTCCTCTAGTAGCGTGGAGCTTGGGGAGGTCCGAGGTCCAACGACCTCCTCGGGTCGGGACCCCAGACCTCCGGGTGGTCTATCGGACCTCTCGGGAGGTCTAGAGGTCCTACCGGGATGTCCTCTCGGGATGTCCTCTCGGGACGTCCTGGGAAGTCCTTTTTGGACCTCCCAGGAGGTCTTGAGGGACCTCCCGGGTGTGCCCAGGGCCGGGTCGTCACAACTAACCTTGCACGGCTGGGAATCCCAACTGGCGTGCTTTGCCCTAGTGTGTCCGTGCTCGTGGCACTCCGAGCACCTATTGGTGCTGGCGGCGTCGTTGAAGCCCCCTAGAGAGTACATGTCCTTACCGCCTTGCTGTAAGAGGTCTATGTCATTACGAATCCTCTTCCTCTTCCTTCGACCGCGTCGCTTATTCATCATTGTTACGTCGGAAATGTATTCCTCCCCCACGTACGGTGGCCAATGCGAGGGATCTAGGTAAGGCTCGAATCTCTTTTGCCAAGTCTACATCGTGGCTAGCTTCGAGAATTTGTCGGGGCCATGGGGGAGATCGATTAGGAGGAAGGCCATGGGGGTGTTCTGCTCCAAGCCGAATTTGTCGGGCGGCACCATACGACATAACCACAACCACGCCATAGCAACAATGTCAGCATGGAGAGGGCACAATCGCTTCGCCAAGTTCGGCGACGATTACCATACCCTAGAGCAAAGAGATCAACTGCTTTTAGTGCATGATTCCGGTTCTTGCTTTCTTGCATGTGCAATCGTGCATTGTGACCTAGTCCAGTGATGTGTGAAACCTGTGGGTTGCTTCAATTGGTTGGAAATAGTTCTAGCGGTGCGTGAGTTGTGATTTGATCTAGGCTTATTGATGCTCGAGTTGATTGGAAGTGGGCCGGTTCATGTGTTTCTTGGTTCAACAATTAAGTGCTTTCGTACTTCTCTGTATGAGAATCTTAGATTGTTTATATGTCACAAAGTTTGTGTCCAGTTTATCTTCGATAATTCCTCGATGTATGAAGTTTTGCAATTGTCCCCTGATTCTTAAAGTAAATGTAAAATTCTTGATATGTTGAGGTACTGTGGAGTGTGGATCGCTTTATATGCACCTAGTTGTTTTGTGGGGAATGCCCTTTATAAACAACTAATTTATGTTATGTATCTTGCAGATGAAGTTGTATTTCTATAGCTTATTCCGCTGTGCGTCAAAGACATATGACATAACACATCGATAATTCAATTTAGTTATATCAAGTATGACAACATCTTGTTTCGCTTTTTAATCTAGGTGGTCGATGCTCGCACACGCCGGATCGGAGTCCTCAAATCTAATCGTTGGGATTGATTTCACGAAGAGCAATGAATGGACAGTTTGTTCCAACTTGATCAAGACATTACTTCCGTAACTTTTTTCACGGTCTATCATTTCTTTTTTGTTCTTTCTTCCAAAAGAACCGATGGTTACTGCTTTTAATCGTGCAAGGCATCCTTCAACAACCAGAGCTCGTGACGCAATGGGAGATACTCCAAACCCATATGAATAGGCTATATCCATCATAGGGAGAACCTCGCACGATTTGATGATGACAACCTCGATACCATGCTTTGATTTGGCGATGGTCGGTTCATAGCATGTATTAAGATGACTTTTCGGTACATAAAAACGATAAATATATAACAATCTTCTTTCCATGCTACAGCTACTACTTATGATCATAGTGTATTTAGCTTCTATCCTGACAACCGACCTTGTGATGGCTTCGAACAAGACTTGACCGTTACAGAGAAATTGTTCAAATTGTTCCACAACTTTGTTTGGTCAGTTAGTGCATCATCTTTTGTGTTAAGCTTTAAATTAAATTTATTAATATTCATTTGGATGATATGTTTTGATTGTTATCAACAGGTCCCACTTCATTTGCACCTGTGATTGAGACAGCTATATAGTAGCTATCTCAATCAGACTATTATGTCATGCATCTTCATACTTAAGCTGCTTATCTTGCTTTGCTTTGTGTCCTGCATTTCATGGGGGGAAATCATCTATTGAATCGGTGTTGTTTCTCTGGTCATAGCCGACCAACATCACTGCAGGATCAAGGTAGGGACAGCGACGATGAAGACTTTTGAGATGTGGACTATGATGTGGCTACGCTTGCAAAGAATTTGAGCTAGGCTTTTAAATACGATTTACAAAGAATGAGGATATTGATGAGGTCGTAGATTTTTCTTGTGATAGCATTCGCTCGTTAAGATATAGTTAATTACTTAGTAGTCGATTCTTTGTATTAGTCTTGGATTAGTCCTATATTGTTTTTTATTTGGATTTCACAAACACATGTGCTCTATGTACATAATAAACAAGTTTATCACTAAACAGTACCAAGCTCGTGATTTGGAGGTGGATTAGACTGTTTGTTCCTAGAACGCCTTGGCCGCCACGCTCTCTAGCCACTGTCACCGATTCAGCTTGTAGGATTTGTAGGATTTTTTTTGTGTGTTTGCACTTTTGTATGTGGATACTAGATTTAGTTGTTAACTCAATTCAGTCTGCAACAGAGTGTCTATGTTTTTTTTCTGGTTTTTTTTTATTATATATAGACAATGTAATTCTACATTTCAAATGGCTTTACCTCAGATCTGAAATTCTTATGAAAATATGTGATACTATGTCTTCTGAATCATTGTAGTTTAACTAGCGATAAAATATTTCTACAGAATAAAATAAAAATGGATGTCTCTAGTTTAATCTAAATACGTCTATGAATGCGTATCTATGTTTCTTGGCACGCAATAAAGCGTCACTAGGGAGAGTAGAAACGATATGAAAATGCATATATGAAAGTGTCTCTAAGCTTGCAGAGACGTAATCTAAACGACTCATATCAATGTAAACGCGTTTACTAATACGTCTCTATGATCTTTGACACGGTACGTGGGGAGACGCTCTAGAAACACTTTACAAAAACGACTCTACGACGCTATAAAGATGATTGAAAACGTCTTTAACCCATAAAATAGACGTCTCTACAGGGCTTTTGTGTTGTTGTAGGCGCCGGCGCCGGCGGGAGGTAGAGAGGCGCGAGCACGGGAGGTAGAGAGGCGACCGGATGAAGAGCTGGGGAAAATGGGCTGCGCCGGCACTTTTAAGTGCTCAGTGTCACGCCATGTATAGAGGTGTGACAGGAAGGTTTGTCACGCTATGTCATATGGCGTAACAGATACCACGCAAGCCCTCCACACTGGCACGACGCGCGGCCGAGGGTTTGCGTGACATGTTTTGTCACGCCATGGGTGGTGGCGTGACAGTATAGTTTTGTCGCGCTACGGGTGGTGGCGTGACTAAAGGGGTCAAAATTGAAAATAAAGTTCGTGAGGGATTAACTTTAAAATATTAATAAAAAAAGATTAAATAATAAAAAACGGTCTAGAACATGTGCATCCCTATTTCTGAATTCCTCCATCACTAATCCTAAATTCCTAATTCAATATTTTTTTTCTTAATTATTTTGTAATGACTTTAAATTATTTGAGATGTTGTGTTTAATATGAACAATTTGTACTTGCAGCAAAAGAGCGGTTGGGAGGTGACACAGATCGCTTCCCTCGCCATAGAAGACGCGCTGTGAGACCGAGGAAGGAGAAGAACAGGGGTGGATATCGACCGTTGGATAATCAAAGGGGGAGATCGTGACCCTTGGATCTGAATCGGGGGTCCAAAAGAAAAGGGGGAGGTCTCGACCAGTAGATCTCAATTGGGGAGGTCGCAGCCGCTAGATCTCCATCGCATGGTGGCGAAAAGAAAAGGGGAGGTCGCACGCTGAAAGGAGACAGGAGGTCGTGACCATTGGATTTGCATCCAAGGGCGATCAACAGAGGCGGGAGGTCCTAGCCGTTGCGCGCGACGCTGACAAGAGATGGGAGGTCGTGGCCGTTAGATTACATCCAAGGGCGTACAACCACGAGGGGAGGTCATGACCGTTGGATTTACATCCAAAGACACAACAGAGAGGGGATGTCGTGGCCATTGCGCACGACGCGATGGGAGGTCGTGGCCATTGGATTTCGAATGGCGCACAACAGAGAGTGGAGGTCGTGGCCATTGCGCACGACGCGATGGGAGGTCGTGGCTATTGGATTTACATCCAAGGGCGCACAACAGTAAGGGGAGGTCAGACTGGTGCGCACGACGCCATGGGAGGTCGTGGCGGTTGGATCTCGATCCAACGGCGACGAACAGAGGTGGGAGGTCGTGGCGGTTGGATTTCGATCCAACGGTGACGAACAGAGGTGGGAGGTCGTGGCGGTTGCGCATGACGCGATGGGAGGTCGTGGCCATTAGATTTACATCCAAGGGCGCACAACATCGAGGGGAGGTCGTGGCTGTTGGATTTTGATCCAACGGCACACAACAGAGAGGGCAGGTCGGGCTGGTTGCGCATGACGCTGAAAAGAGGTGGGAGGTCGTGGCCGCTAGATCTGGATCTGACGGCGACGAGATGAGAGGGGAGGTCGTGGCCGCTAGATCTGGATCTGACGGCGACGAAATGGAGAGGGGAGGTTGTGGCTGTTGGATTTTGATCCAACGGCGCACGACATGTGAGGGGAGGTGCTCGAGCTGAGTTGGGACGCGGTTCGGTTCGACCCACTTGAAGGTGAATCGGACCCAAGGAACAGTGCCAGATTTGAGTTTAAATTTGAAGGCTGAGGTTAGAGGAATTTTTAGAGGTAGCAAACTAACTTCAAAAATTCCGAAATTTTGACTGGAGCTTCCTCACTCCAGGATTAACCTTACATAAAATTTCTAGAGATATTTATGCACTGCATTTTGCTCAAGAAATTCATCAAGGTTGTTCTAGGGTTTGACTTACCTCCAAAAATCATCAAATAATTTCTAAAAATTATAAAATTTTTCAGAGGGGTCACACATCATCCCAAGAACCAAGGAAAAATATTTCCAAAGGTTGAATACCGGATTCTTACCAAAGTTGATTAAGGGGTTGACTTTAGTCCACAGGAGCTTTGTGTTTTTGAATTCCACAACATTTTCTTACATTTGAAACACACACCCATTTATACATTTGGGATGTTACAAAATCTCCCCCCCCCTTACAGAAATCTCATCCCGAGATTTGGCTCACTCGGAAAAGAAAGAGGGGTAGTCCGCACGCAGATGATCTTCCCTTTTCCAAGTAGCTTCATCCTCGGAATGGTTCGACCACTGAACCTTAAGAAACTTGATGGAACGGTTCCTTGTTCTTCGTTCAGCCTCTTCGAGTATGCGAACAGGGTGCTCGCAATAGGTCAAATCCTCTTAGACATCGAGAGTTTCTAACGGAGCTTCCTCAGTTGGAACACGGAGGCACTTCTTCAACTGGGACACATGGAACACATCATGTACCCCCTCAAGTGCAGCATGCAATTCCAACTTGTAGGCAACCACTCCTTTTCTTCTCGATGATGCGGTAGGGACCCACATACCGAGGAGCTAACTTGCCCTTGACGCCGAAACGTTGATGGCCCTTCAAAGGAGAGACCTTGAGATAAACAAAGTCATTAGGCTCAAAACTCAACTTACGACGATGGCGATCCGCATAGCTCTTTTGCTTGGATTGAGCTATGCGTAGACGCTCACGAATAAGCTGGACTTGACTCTCTGCCTCATTGATCGAGTCCGGACCAAAGAAAGGTCTCTCGCCGGTCTCAAACCAATACAACGGGGTTCTACACTTCCTCTCGTATAAGGCCTCGAAAGGAGCCATGCCGATACTAGCCTGAAAACTGTTGTTGTACGAAAACTCGGCGAATGGCAAGCATTTCTCCCAATGCTTCCCATAGGAAAGAACATAAGCACGGAGCATGTCTTCCAAAACTTGGTTGACCCTTTTGGTCTGACCAACGGTTTGGGGATGATATGCTGAGCTGAAAGCAAGACGAGTTCCCATAGCCTCCTGCAAACTATGCCAAAAACGAGACGTGAATAGAGATCCACGATCTGACACAATCGTCTTCGACACACCATGCAAACTCACGATGCGGGCTATGTAGAGATCTGCCAGAAGACCTACCCGAAGGTCAGTCTTGACAGGAAGGAAATGTGCCACCTTAGTCAAATGATCGATGACGACCCAAATGGCATCATTCTTCTTCGGGGACGTGGGTAGACCGGTGATGAAATCCATTCCGATCGAATCCCACTTCCACTCCCAAGACGCGGGCAAAGGTCAAGCAGATCGGCCGACGCCGATGTTCGCCTTCACACGATAACACACGTCGCACTTGGCAACGAACCTAGCAATCTCTCTCTTTATGCGGGTCCACCAAAATCTCTGACGGAGATCTTGATACATCTTCGTGGCCCCAGGATGAATGGACAAAAGAGAATCATGGGCTTCACGGAGGATCAAGTCCCGTAAATCCATGTTCTTTGGAACCACCAGGCGATGTCCAAACCTCACAACACCAAGTTCATCCTCTGAGAAGCACTTGGCTGTTCCGCTCTTGACATTCTCGCCGATTCAGTCACTCCAAAGATCCGATTGCTAAGCGGCCTTGATCCGATCCACCAAAGTTGGCTGCACAACCAAGGTAGCGAGGAATCCATGCTCAACTACCTCCAAGTTGAGACGCTGAAATTCTTCAAGAAGAGAGGGCGGATGCTCCTTGAGCAACAAGGCATTACAATGCGCTTTACGGCTAAGCGCATCGGCAACGACATTCGCCTTGCCCAGATGATAGTGAATACCCATGTCGTAGTCTTTGATCAACTCCAACCATCTCCTTTGCCTGAGGTTCAGATCTGGCTGGGTGAATAAATACTTCAAACTCTTGTGATCCGAATACACCTCACAACGATTACCGATTAGGTAATGTCGCCAAATCTTGAGTGCATGAATCACAGCAGCTAGCTCCAAGTCATGGGTAGGATAGTTGAGTTCATGAGGTCTCAATTGCCTTGATGCATAGGCCACTACCTTGCCTTCTTGCATAAGGACACAACCGAGGCCTCGACGAGAAGCATCGCAATAAATATCGAAGCTCCGACAGATATCGGGTAGAACGAGAATAGGAGTTGTGGTCAAACGCTTCTTGTGTTCTCGAAAACTCTGCTCGCAAGCATCGGACCACAGAAATTTTTTCTCCTTCTTGAGCAACTGAGTCATCGGCTTCGTGATCTTGGAGAAGTTCTCGATAAAGCGACGGTAATAACCGGCTAAACCGAGAAAACTCCGAAGCCCAGTTACCGAACTGGGCTGACTCCAAGAGAGCACATCGCTGACCTTGCTAGGGTCTACAGCTACGCCTCCTACTAAAAGAACATAGCCCAAGAATGCCACTTCCTTCAACCAGAATGCACACTTGCTGAACTTCGCATACAGTTGGTGCTCACGCAGCTTGCCCAAAACAAGCTTCAAATGCTCGGCGTGTTCCTCATCATTCTTGGAGTAGATAAGAATATCATCGATGAAGACCACCACAAACTTATCCAAATACTCCATGAACACCGAATTCATGAGATTCATGAACATGGCAGGAGCATTGGTCAAGCCGAAAGACATGACGGTATACTGCATGCATCGTGAACGAGTAGAGAAAGCCGCCTTGGGAATATCCTCCGTCGGATCCGAACTTGATGATATCTCACTCAAGTCAATCTTAGAGAAGACTCGAGCTCCAAATAACCGATCAAGAGGTCATCGACACGGGCAAAGGATACTTGTTCTTACCGTCACCTCATTAAGCTTGACGAATCGACGACATGCTAAAGTATTGTCCTTCTTCTTCACGAAGATTGCCGGACAACCCCAAGGAGATGAGCTAGGCGGATGAAACCCTTCTCTAGCAACTCACCAATTTGCTTCTTCAACTCCACCAACTCGCTCGGAGGCATCCCAGATGGCCTTCTAGAAATAGGGCAGATCGGGTGCTAACTCAATGACGAACTCAAGATCTCGAACTGGTGGCATCCCTGGAAGATCTTCGGGAAAGACAACAATGAAGTCACATACCGTTGGGACTTCACTAATATCTAAAGCTAGCTTCGCTTCGAGCGCGAAGAGATGCGGTCCAAGCAGCTTCGGCGAAAAAGAAACCTGCACGCCTGAGGGACTAGACAAAGAGACGGATTTCTTGGCGCAATCGATTTGCCCCAAATGACGAGACAACCAATCCATACCAAGAATCACATCCAAACTCGCAGAATTGAGAATGATAAGATTTGCTACAAATCCAACCCCCTCAATCTCGACAGGAACATCGCTACACTCTAATTCAGCTCTCATCTCCGAACTAGGAGAGCGAATTAGCAACGGGACCAACAGAGGAGCAAAAAGAAGCTCACAAACAGCAGCAAAAGACTGAGATACAAAAGAATGTGATGCTCCTGAATCGAATAAAACAGTAGCAGGATGAGAGTTGACAAGAAGTGTACCTAACACGACGTCAGGCGCCTCCTGTGCCTCCTCAGTAGAGATGAGGTTGACGCAACCGCTGCCCACGCCCTGAGTGGCGGGGACAACCTTCTGATCCTAGGAAGATCCACCTCCTTGCCCGCGTCCTCCATTAGGACGAGGGACCGCTCCAAGCTTCTTAGGACAGCTTGTCGGGCGAGTGGCCCTTCCGGGTCGGCAGAAGAAGCAAGTGACCCGGCACCGGGTTGCAGAGGCCACTTGGTCGACTCACAGTGCACGGATCGGGCACGGCTCATGAGGACGAGGTGCAACAACAAGTGCCTCGAAGGTGAAGAAACCGAGGATCGGGCAATCGAGCTTGTTCAAGCGGGACGGTTGGTCTCGGCGGCCTTCGAGATTCCCACTTGCGCTATGGAATCCACCGCCGCCCCTTGTGCTCAAAGACGATGGCCTTGTCCACCAAGGCTTGGAAATCGGGGAGGTCCACGATGGAGAGCTTGTCCTGAAGCTCCTCAAACAAGTCATCCATGAACTTCTCCTGGTTGGCCTCATCAGAGGCCACATCTGCTGGAGCATAACGAGCCAAATGGTTAAACTCGTATAAATACTCCAATACGGACCTGTGCCCTTGCTTGAGCGCAAGAAACTCCTTCTTGAGCTTCATCAAGCTTCAAGGATATGAGCCCGATTTAAAAGCAATCCGAACTCATCCCAAGAGATCACATGATCTACAAAGTCGCATGGCGAGGAAATTCTCCCACCATGAGAGAGTCGCCTTCCGGTGATGGGAGGCGAAAAGTGCCTTCTCCTCGATCCTGCATCGAGCAATGTTGAGCTTCCGCCAACCAGACGCAGCCGTCGTCGCCTCCATGGGTCCTCGCACTGAGAACGTGGGCGGCTGGGTGCGAAGGAACCCGAGAGTCCCCCATGAGGCTGATGACCACCACCACCTCCTGATCCAGATGCACCAAAGAGAGTGGAGGTGTTGCAGCAATCGCCTCCAGAATCCTAGTTCGATACATACGGTTCCGCCGATCTGAGCGAGAACCTCAGCCATGGTCGGAGGAGGTGGAAGCTCCTCATTCGGACCAGCTGGCTGACCCTGACCGCTTCTAGTTCTTCCAGCCATCCTATTTCAAATAGAAGGATTAGCAACAAACTTAAAGAAAGCAAAAGGAAATGCTAACGACTAGGGGAATAGGCATCGCCCTAACCGAAAGCCAACAAGTTGCAATTAAAAGAACCCTACAAGTTTACCAGAAGGATCAAGAAATAGCAGGGAAACACAAGACTTAAACTCAACTTCCCGACACGACTAACCCGTATGGAATGAACGAGTAATCAATTGAGAATATAAAATTCCACACACAACTCCAAATCTAACACTTCTATAAGCAAGGTAAGATTAGCAAAATAGGTGTTAGATACTTAGCAACTAATATCACATCTTACCCTTTTATTCCCACAAGTTTTAGTTGAATTATCCTCTCATTATCTATCCTATTTAGAAACCTTTGAGACTGCTGTCTGGAAATTTGATGCTTGTTCAGTCCAGATTCAAGATTCAAGCTCCTCGTCAATCACCGACCTTAACTTCAAAACTTTGTAGTGGGCAGCTCACACTTCAATTTGCCAATCTCATTGGTTCCCCAAAACCCAATTAAACGATAACTCTATCTTTTGAGGGAAGGAGAGGGAAACAACTTTTAAAACTCAAATTAGAGTGAGATGAGATAAGAAAGCTAAGATAGGTAAGGAGTAAAATCAGAGAATTTACTTAACCTTTCATAAACCATTTGATATTTTGAAAATAAGTTTTCCAAAACATCCTAAAGACGACCAAGCTAGGGTTTCTACGGTCAGTACGGCTCTGATACCAACTTTTGTGAGGACCCCGGCTTATTTGGCTTGTAATGCTTAGTCATCCATTGACCCTAGCATCACAAACAAAATAACCCGAGTCTTCGAGATATGTATACTTCCCAGAAATGCAGTATACACAGTATACACACCTCTTTACAAAATCATGCATCAATTCCATACAAACATAGAACTCAAGCACGAACTAGATTAATTAAAAGACATACATAATAGAGAGAGTTATTACAAAAGAGCCGACCGGCTAAATACAACTAAGAGATAAACAAGAGTGGAAGCGAAAGCCATAAGATGACAATAAACAAAAGAAAGCCGTATGGTTTGCCTTTTAGCCCACAAGGCAACCAACCAAGCCACCAACCTAGTCGTCCCAACCACCGCACATCTCACAAAAGTAGGGCCCTTGGGGCTCCACTTCTTCCTCTGCAACAATTACAGTAAGCAAAGCAAATGAGTACAAAAGATGTACTCGCAAGACCGACGTAAGGGTAATGACCTATAATTAGCTACATGCAAGCTGTATTGAAGTGGAAGGCTTTAGGCTCATTTTAGCATAAAGCAAGTTTTCATTTGCAATATTGTAATAGATTGAAAGCAATTTGACAAAGCATTTTTAATTGTTGAAGTAACAACGATACAATAATAATAACCAACAGTAAGAACAACCTAGAAGTGACTAACCCAATAGTCACCACAACAATAGCATGAATCACCAAATTCATACCACCCATCAAGTTTTAATTAAATGGTTGAGTCTAGTTCTTGAGTGACCTTGCCAAGCATGTCCATAACCTAAGACGAGGCTATTCGAATAGTTTTATCCCTGCAGGGGTGTACCAATGTACCCACACACCAGATCGCCTTTTCGCTAAGCTATTTAGCACAATTCCTTTGGTGTGCCGGCACGGTTAAGTCCTACGAGATATTTCCAATGGATGATGCTAATTAAGAGCCGCAACCCAACAAAGAGAAGGACACATTGAAAGCATCTAGGCCCCTAAAAATTGTTTTGGTAATTAATGATAATATGTGAATATGGGATTAACGTGTTTATTGAGTATTTACAAGGTCAAATCCCATTGATGAATGTGTTGATGCAAAGTGGCATGCAAATGGACTACACGAAGATCTTTTGGCTCAAAGACAAGGTACAAATAGTCTAGGTTCCTTTTTCTATTTTACCGGTCTTAGGAGTTTTTGATAGAAGACCGAATTATAGGATAAACGCCGTACTATTAAGAGGGATCATGGCTAGTAGCTTGATAGCATGTTCTTGTGCCATATAGATCAATTTAGGAGCATGCATGCATTTGAATTTTAACTTGAAATTAAATTGAAAAATTGTAAGTGCTTTTGTCCAAAATCGGTAGTACTGCTAGATTATAGTTAGGGATGCATCGCTTGATGCAGATGATCGATTTTACTTGGCGGTAGTACCGCATTTTGAAGGGAACAACCAATTAAGTGTTCAAGCTTAAATCAGTAATGTTTCAAATTTTCAAATTTCAGAGAAAATTAAAACCTAATTATTTTTGTGGATTTTCCAAATCTTAAAAGCTTTTCCTTAATTATTTTAAAGCTAAAACAAAATTTATTGCAAAAACTATTACCAAGTTTAAATTGGAATTATTTTATTTAAATCCAAAATGCCCTTGAGAATTTCTGTGAATTTTCTCATAATTTTTGGATTTATTTTGCTATTTTCTAAAAACAAATCGAATTGTCTGAATTAAATCAAATAAGAAATCAAAAGAAATTCCAAACAGTCTATGGGCCAAATCCTCACCGGCCCAACTCCCTTCTCCCGCCGCCCAAGCCACCAAGACTACACAAAGATCTGCCAAATCATGGCCCTCGGATTCTAATCCAACGCCCCGGACACCACCCTTCACTTTCCTGTTTTCGCAGACGCCGACAGATGGGCCCGCCCGAGCGTCTCCTTCCCCCTTTCCTTCTTCAACCTCGCGCCCTTCCTTTCTCACCCCGACAAACCGCCATGGACACGCCCCTGAGCTTTCCAAACTCGCCCAGATTCGCCAAGATCTCCTAATTAAAGCGCATTAAATTCCCTCGATCCTCCGCCCGACACGGCTCTCCTTTCCTTTCCTCGCCCGAATCCCGGAATTGCTCTCGCGGTCAAGACGGACCTTCTTGGTGGCACGATGATTCAACCTCGCCACGCCTATAAATAGGTGCCCGGTGCGCCTCCATCCTCACAGCACAGCGCCACCACCCACACCCCTCCTCTTCGCCCATAGCGCCCGGAATTTGGAGTTCGTCGCCGCCGACGACGCTCGGGTTTTTCGTCGATTCCGGCGACCCGCTGACGCCGCCGCGTTGCCGCCACCGCCACCTTCGCCATCGCCAGATCGCCGCGAACACGCGCGCCTAACCCTTCCTGAGAACCCTCGAGCCCTTCGCCGTCGTTGAAACCGCCGCCGCCGCTAAAGAGCTCGCCGCCACCACCGCTCGCACCCCGCCACCGTGAGGTATAGCATCAAGTCCCCCATCACCCTCTCTACGCGTAGCACACCTCGTTTTGGCTCGCCGTGGCGCAACGCGCCGGCGAGGCCAAGCCCTAGCGCCGCCCTTCGCCGGTCCTATGTGGCTTGGCCACGTCAGTGACACGCCAGCGCCACCGCGACGCTCATACCTACATGGCCGCCCACGTGGCGCCACGCCACTCGCCCAAAGCCGCAACACCCTTGTTTTGATCAGGTTGTTGCACCGGGTGCAGTGGGCGTGACAAGCCATGGGCGTGGTCCATTGACCACGGGCCCACCCGCCGCTGGCAGCCTCCGAGATGTCGACATCAGCGATGCGCAAGAAATCAGAATTTTCTTCGGAAAATAATTCCATAATTTAATTTAAAACTGATTTAGGTTTAAAATTTGTAAAATTCATAACTTTCACATCCAACCTCCAAATTGGGTGTTCCAAATTTCTAAATTCATATAAAATCATTGTCTAGCCAACTAAACCAAAATTATTTAGTTTGAGGCTAATTTGAATCTGCAATTAAATTTAGAATCTCTTTTAAATTTCAAATTTAGGCTAAAATTGTAAAATTCATATCTTTTGAATCACAACTCTAAATTAAGTGATTCAAATTGCTAAAATCTTATAAAATTATTATCTATCTAAATAAAATAATATTATTCTATTTGGAGTTAGTTTAATTTGCCTTTTTGAATTTATTGGATTTTCATTCGCTTTTTGTCGACTTTCGCAGATAGACTTTGACGATTCCAGAGAGATAGATCATTCTGAGGAATTAGAATTTCAAGACTTCAGCGAAGGCAAGTTATACCCTTGACCATATTGCCCCTAATATTTTAAATTATTTAATTCAGTTTTTAAATTATTATTGCATGCATACTTTTAGTCAATTATTTCAATGCCCTCGCTTTAATGCTTATTTATTCCAATTATCATTGTATGGCCCATCTTGAATAATTGAAATGTCATTCCTTTGTCACCATAGATAAAATGGTTTGGAAAATATCCTTGCTTAGCAAATGTTTAGACCATGATTTGATTTTGGGAGAATTTTAGCCAAATCTTTACAAAATTGTTTAACTTGAAACTATGGTATTGTTTTACCATAGAGTTATCGTAAAATTGGTTTCCTTAAAATAAAATCAAAATGGTTTGGACTTGGGTAAACGGATGAATGGTGGGTGCAGTTTATGCACGGGCTTAAACCGTTAAGTTTAAGACCTGTGGTTTGATTTTGAAAGACGCCCAAGTCGGTTAAGGACCGGTCTTTGAGCGTATTTTGCTACGCCTTACCGTACCACCACATGTCTTGTATGGGCAAGACCTGGCTTAATAATTTGGGATACTTCATAGTTATTCGTGCCATGTTGTATGTGTGGGTGTCGGTTAGACCACAGCCCCACTGGCGCAAGAGGGGCTCCTGAGGACTGGCCATCCAATGGAAGCGAAACCTTAGCGGGTATGAGTACTATGAGGTAAATCATTGTAACGGCCTTGTGATATTTGCTCTGTCACACGCCTTAGGAAGCGTGGGTTGGCCGACACAAAGAGTATAACATCTCGTGTGGGTAAAGCTGTACCAACTCTGCAGAGTAGAAACTATTCGAATAGCCGCGTCCGCGGTCATGGACATGCTAGCAAAGCCACTCCAAGTTAGACTTGTTTTTGGTTTCAAAATGGTTTTGACAGATGATTTCAGGAGGATTTATCCTTGTGGTAAAAATTGGGCGGTTAGCCATTGTGATAGGAGGTTATCCTTCACCCTTTCAACATGGAGGTTATCCACACTATAAAATGTCATTTAAAACATGATTCTAGATATAGTATAAAAATGCCTTGGAAATTAGTATGATTATTTAAAATTGAAAATGCTGCTTTATGCAAATAAACCCTGCCATTATCCCTTGTTTACCTTATGCATGCATTCAATCTGTTATTTGACGGGTGTAACTTGCAAGCACGGTAGTAGTGCTTACTCTTGCTGAATAATCTTTATTCAGGAGAAGACCTCTATCAAGACGGTGAGGACATCGATGCTTAGGCCACGCTCCCCGCATTTATTGCCTCGTGGCGTAATCGTTGGGTCTACTACTACTACTGCTTTACTTTCCGCTGTGTTTGATTTGGCCTCAGGCCCTTTTGTAATAAACTCTGAATAATTATTAATAAATACGTGATATGTTTTTGTTATCACTTTTGTTGACTGTGTACATTAGAAATCCTGGACTAATGTATGAACACAGAGAATCCGGGATCCTTCGCTCCCGGGTTCGACAGAAACGACCGGCTCCTTGAACGGTCGTACCGCATCGCGGTCATTCCGCATTTTAGTTCGCGGTTCAAGAAAACCAGAAGCGTTGCAATTTGCCTCAAAATCTCTCATCGAAATCGGTCGTACCGCCCGTGACTATCGGTCGTACCGATGTGCGGTCGTTCCGATATTTGTGAGACGGTTCAATAAAAACAGAACAAGTGCAAACCTGCTCTAAAACTCAATCTGGAAATCGGACGTTCCGCGCTTGGGGACGGTCGTACCGGCCTGCGATCATTCCGTTTTTTATATGGCGGTACAAAAATTCCAAAACCGTTGTAATCTTCAGCAAATCGCGAAACCCTACAAACGGTCGTACCGATCGTAGAAACGGTACGACCAGGGCAAATCGGACGTACCGCTTGTTTGCCTGCGGTCGTTCCGACTGGGTGTCCAACGGCTAGTATTTCTTTTTTTAGTATCTGTTCTAGCCGTTGACTATGCTCAGTCAGAAGTGCGGCCGTACCACTCTTTGAACTGCGGTCGTTCCGATTTTGCCTGTGAAGTTGGGTTTCGTCCCCAACGGTCATAATTGTTGGTGGGGGCTATAAATACCCCCCCCAACTGCTCAAGTCAAGGCTGCTAGTGCCCATTTGACATCTATAGAGCCTTGAGAGCCCTTGCATTCACTCAACACTCAAAAACACTCTTGTGCATTCATTGTGAGCTTGTTGAGATACATTCAAGTGCATTCATACTCCTAGTTGATCGATTTGCACTTGAGTGTTGTCAAGTGAAGACTTTGGTCTATTACTATTGGAGTGTTGCCGCACTCCTAGACGGTTGGTGGTGGAGCACGGTGATCTCTTCAAAGAAGATTGTGAAGAGGCCCGGTGCAAATCTTGTGAGTGGTTCGGTGTTCACCATCTCCGGAGTGAAGAAAGAACAACCATAGTGATTTGAGGGAAGGCTTAATTCGTGGAGCCGACTTGAGACGTCAAGTTTCCTCAACGTGGACTAGTGAAGACCGGCAAGTCTTCGATACCACGGGAAAAACATCGTCGTGTCTTTGTGGTTATCTCTAGTCTTTACTTTCCGCATTTATATTTCTAGCTTGTTTATTGTGATTGATTTGCTTAGCTAGAAGTATAACTTGTTTAGACTAAGTTATTAATTGGCTAATTTGTTAAATTGTTAAAAAGTTTAAAAACCTCCTATTCACCCCCCTCTAGTCGGTTATCCTTGATCCTACAAGTGGTATCAGAGCTTGGTCTCTCATTGATTTAGACTTAACCGTCTAAGAGAGAAAATGATGGCTAGTGAGGGAACTGCTATAGGAAAGGCTCCTTTATTTGATGGCACAAATTATGCTTATTGGAAAATTAGAATATCAATTTATTTAAAGGCCATGAGTCCAAGCATATGGAAAATCGTAAATGAAGGTTACGTCATGCCCCTTGATCCACTACATCCCACGGATCAAGAGACGCGTAATGCTCATTTAAATGTCCAAGCTATGAATGCTCTTTTTGGCGCTTCGAACGCGGATGAGTTCAATAGAGTGAGCAATTTGGAAACCGCTCATGATATTTGGACCACTCTCTTGGAAATCCATGAGGGTATATCCACGATCAAAGAAGCCAAATTGCATAGGCTTCGGATCAAATATAAGACATTCATGATGTTGCCTCATGATAACATCAATGAGATGTATTCACGACTCAACAACATTGTGAATGAGCTCAAAGGCCTTGGGACTAACCTTCTTGATGTTGATATTGTGCGCAAGATACTTAGGGCTCTCCCGGACAAATATGAGACGTTGGTGACTATTTCAAAACTCGCCCGAGTTGCCAAGGATGACACCAACGGGGCTCTTAGGAAACCTCATCACAAATGAGTTGTTTAAGAAGGACAAGGAAGAGCTCTTGGAGACATCCTCCTCAAAGAAGAAGATCACCGCTTTCAAGGCCAAAGCAGAATCAAGTGATGATGAAGATGAAGAAGAAGATTCCGATGAGGAGTATGCACTCCTTGTGAGAAGGATGAAGAGGGTCATGAAGAGACGCCCCAATAGAAGCTATAACTTCGACAAGTACAAGAAGGGGCAATCCTCAAGTGACAAGAAGTGTTATAGCAACATTCGGTGCTATAATTGTGAAGCGAAGGGGCACATTGCTTCTCATTGCCCCGAAAAGAAGGATGACAAGGGCAAGTCATTCAAGAAGAAGCTCTTCAAGAAGCTTCACAAAGACGGCAAGCATGAAGCCCACATCGGAGAGTGGGATTCAAATGCTGAATCAAGCGACTCCGACTCCGATGAAGAGGAGTCCCCCAAGAAGAAGGGGCTAGTTGGCATCGCCATTAAGGAAGCTTCATCGCTATTCTCCACTCCTACTTGCCTCATGGCAAAAGGAGATAAGGTACAATTCATTATTAGTGATGAACCAACTTATGATGAATTAATGGATATGCTTGATGATTTAAATGAATATCTTGGAAAAGAAAAATCAAAATATAAGGTCTTAAGTAAAGAATACAATACTCTAAAAGATTCTTATATGGAGCTTGAGGAAGCTCACAACTTGCTTATCCAAGAGTATTCACATAAGTCTTGTTCTAGTGTAGGAATTACATGCAATATTATTGATAAAATGCCTAGTGTAGAAATTGCTAAGAATAGTACATCTACTTCATGTGATGACCTTCTTACTATGCCATGTTGCTCTAATGTTGATGCTAGTCATAATATTGTTGAGCAAAATGACTCAAAGCTTGTTCATGAGAACAATGAGCTAAAAGAACAAGTGACCAAGTTAAACAAGAGCTTGGAAAGATGTTTCAAGGGCAAGGCCACTCTTGACAAACTCTTGAGTGAGCAAAGATGCTCATTCAACAAGGAAGGTCTTGGGTATGTGCCTAAGAAAGGTAAGAAGCCGGCAAACATGTCCATAAGATTTGTGAGGCAAAATGGTAAGTATTGTCATAAATGCCGGGAAATAGGACATGTGCAACAAGATTGTCCGAAGGGTAAGACTCCATCCATTGGAATATATGATTCTTACTATATGCTTAAAAAGACTAAGGATGGTAAAATAATTGCTCGTTTTGTTGGCACTTCAATTTTAGGCGCTAAAAAGAATGCTATTTGGGTGCCTAAATCCTTAGTTACTAACCTCCAAGGACCCAAACAAATTTGGGTACCTAAAAGGACTTGATTTTTGTTTTGTAGGTGAACTATAAAACCGATGGAAAATATTGGGTGCTTGATAGTGGATGCATACAACACATGACCGGTGATAGAAAAATGTTCACCACGTTCGAGAATGGTCAAGGAATGGAAAAGATTACTTTTGGAGACAATAGCAAAGGAAAGGTATTAGGATTGGGTAAAATTGCTATCTCAAATGACCTTTCCATTTCTAATGTTTCTTTAGTAGAATCATTAAACTTTAACTTGCTATCCGTTACTCAAATATGTGATCTTGGACTAATTTGTTCATTCTCTAGTGAAGGTGTAACCATTTCTAATGCAAAAGATAGCTCATTAGCTTTCAAAGGCTTTAGATTTGAAAATCTTTACTTAGTTGATTTTAGTTCAAGTGAATCTTGTTTAAAAACTTGTTTAATGGCAAAAACCTCATTGGGTTGCCTTTGGCATAGAAGGCTAGCTCATGTTGGAATGATTCAACTCAAAAAGCTTTTCAAACATGATCTAGTTGTTGGCTTGAAAGATGTGAAGTTTGAGAAAAATAGACTTTGTAGTGCTTGTCAAGCCGGTAAATAAGTCGCAAATTCTCATCCTTCCAAGAGTATCATGTCAACTTATAGACCATTGGAACTCTTACATATGGACTTTTTTGGGCCAACAACCTATAAGAGTATCGGAGGTAATAGCTATTGTTTAGTCATTGTGGATGATTACTCTAGATATACATGGGTATTCTTCCTAGATGACAAAAGTGAAACCTCCGGGATTTTCAAAAGATTTGCAAAAAGGGCCCAAAATGAATTTGATTTCAAAATAAAGAAAATCCGTAGTGATAATGGTTTCGAGTTCAAGAATACTAAAGTTGAAGACTTTTGTGATGAACTTGGAATAAAGTATGAACTTTCCACAACCTACACTCCGGAGCAAAATGGAGTAGTAGAAAGGAAAAATCGTATATTAATTGAAATGGCTAGGACAATGCTTGATGAATATAATACTTCCGATATCTTTTGGGCGGAAGCTATTAATACCGCTTGTCATGCCATAAATCATCTTTATTTGCACCATCTTTTGAAAAAGACTTCCTATGAGCTTTTTGTAGGAAGAAAACCGAACATCTCTTATTTCCGAGTTTTTGGTTGCAAGTGTTATATTTTAAAGAAGGGTGTTCGTCTTTCAAAATTTGATAGTCGTTGTGATGTTGGTTTCTTGCTTGGTTATTCCTCAAATAGAAGGCTTATCGTGTCTTCAACAAAAACTCCGGTTTGGTTGAAGAAAGACATGATGTGCAATTTAATGAAACTAACGGCTCTCAAGAAGAGCATGAGAACTTGGATGATGTAGGTAATGAAGCCTTAAGAAAAGCAATGGAACATATGCAAATAGGCGACGTCAAGCCCGAAGACGATCCAACATCTTTCACTCAAGTTGAACCACCCACCTCTTCCACAAATCAAGTACAACTTAGTGAAGAGGACAACAAAGAAGATGATCAACCATCAAACCAACCACCAAGAATCCACAATGCAATTGCAAAGGATCATCCAATAGATCAAATATTGGGTGACGTAAGGAAGGGTGTCCAAACTCGCTCTCGTGTTGCTTCTTTTTATGAACATTACTCGTTTGTCTCTTCCATTGAGCCAAATAATATAGAAGAAGCACTTGAAGATCCAGATTGAGTGAATGTTATGCATAAAGAACTCAACAACTTCACCCGAAATGAAGTATGGACTTTGGTGGATCGACCCAACGAATACAATGTCATTGGCACAAAATGGGTCTTTAGGAACAAACAAGACGAAAATGGTTTGGTTGTTCGGAACAAAGCAAGGTTGGTTGCTCAAGGGTATTCACAAGTCGAAGGTTTGGATTTTGGTGAAACTTTTGCTCCCGTAGCTAGGCTTGAATCAATTCGGATATTACTTGCTTTTGCATCATGCTTTGATATTAAATTATTTCAAATGGATGTTAAAAGTGCTTTCTTAAATGGTAAAATATCCAAACTTGTCTTTGTTGAACAACCTCCCGGTTTTGAGGATCCAAAGAATCCAAATCATGTCTATAAACTCTCCAAAGCGCTCTATGGTCTTAAACAAGCTCCTAGAGCATGGTATAAACGCCTTAGAGATTTTCTAGTCTCAAAAGGATTCAAAATCGGGAAGATTGATTCAACTTTATTCACTAAAGTCATAAATGATGATTTCTTTGTATGTCAAATTTATGTTGATGATATCATTTTTTGGTCTACTAACCAAGATTTTTGCGAGGAATTTGGTGATATGATGTCTAGGGAATTTGAAATGTCCATGATTGGAGAATTAAGTTATTTCCTTGGACTTCAAATCAAGCAATTCAAGGATGGGACTTTCATAAGTCAAACCAAGTACGTGAAGGATTTACTTAAAAGATTTGGCATGGAAGATTCAAAGCCCTTCAAAACTCCCATGGCTACAAATGGTCATCTTGATCTAAATGAGGGAGGTAAACCGGTAGATTTAAAGCTTTATAGATCTATGATTGGTAGTTTGCTTTATCTTACCGCATCTAGGCCTGATATCATGTTTAGTGTTTGCATGTGTGCACGATTTCAAGCAACTCCAAAAGAGTGCCATTTAATGGCCGTTAAAAGAATACTAAGATATTTAAAGTATTCCTCTAGCATTGGCCTTTGGTATCCTAAACGTGCTAAATTTGATTTAATTGGATATTCGGATTCCGATTATGCGGGTTGCAAAGTGGATAGAAAAAGCACCTCGGGTAGTTGTTAATTCTTAGGAAGATCCTTAGTATCATGGTCATCCAAGAAACAAAACTCCGTAGCATTATCTACCGCCGAAGCCGAATATGTTTCCGCGGGAAGTTGTTGTGCTCAATTGCTATGGATGAGGCAATTATGGAATTAAAATTGATAAAATGCCTCTTTTGTGTGACAATGATAGTGCCGTAAAAATTGCTAATAACCCTGTTCAACACTCAAGAACCAAGCATATAGATATCCGCCACCATTTCTTGAGAGATCATGTGAGCAAGGGAGACATTGAGATTAGCCATATAAGAACCGAGGACCAATTAGCGGATATTTTCACCAAGCCATTAGATGAAGGCTGTTTTTGCAAATTGAGGAATGAGTTAAATATCATAGACTATTCAAATGTTGTTTGAACTCTTGCCTCATGTTGTGTGCTTCATTTGATGTTATTTGAGTATTTTATGAAAATATTTTTTCAAATCTTTATTAAAAATAGCTATGATCATAAAAATTATGTTCCTATATAGACAATAGTCTATTCTATGCATAATGATCCTTAATGATATTTATTTGAGTGCAAAATTAGGGATCATTTGCAAAATAATCTAAGTTTCCTAGAAAATCCAGAAAGATCCAGGATAACCGGAACAACCGGCGTTATCTGTGATTCATCGATCGCTTGATACGACCGGCGTTATAACAACAGATGATCAAAAGTCTTGAACGACCGACGGCATTTTGTCGGTATGACCGCGACGGTTTGTGAAAGGAACTTAACTCCCAACAGTTACTTTTCTTCGGACTTAACCTCCTCGAAGCGGTACTTCCGCCCCCATCTCTTCGGCCCCTCTCTCTCTCTCTCTCTCTCTCTCTCTCTCTCGCCCGTGCTCTCTCAAACCACCACTCAAAATTTGCAAATTCCTTCGAGGTTTCTTCGTTTCTTCGGTGTTTCTTGCCTCTCCAGGGTTCTACTCCTTCCGATCAGAAGGTAAAAGCTCAATTGATTCAAGTTTTATCATCTTTGGAACCCTAGGTTGCCCCCTTTTAGGGTTTATTGAAAATGTGATTGATTTCTGTAGTTTTAATTGGGCAAAAGTAGTTATTTGGTGTCTAATGATGATTGCGCATCAGATCCATGGATTCAATCTATGAAAAATCACCAAATATGCAAGATTTGACAGCCCTAGAACTCGGTCAGGAAAATCGGAACGACCGGTTCTTGAGCGTCAATTCTTTTTCACTAAATTCAATTCCAATTATCTCTTTGAATATCTTGTAACCTATCCTACCTTTCTAAAGATGCCTAGGATGAGGGTTGCGACAAGGAAATCTCATGGACCCCCTAGAGGACAGTCGTCTCCTCAATCCTCTGTCGCTCCAACACAACCATCTCAACGTCGACGTCCGCAGCTCAAAGATCTGACAATCGCGCTCGTTAGCGGAAGGTCGTGCATGGCAAAGGAAAGGGCAAAGACCAAAGATCTCGAGGCGAAGCAAGTGAGGAATATTATTAAGATGATGAGACTCAGTCAGAACCATCTTCTCTAGAAGGTACTTTTGATAATATGGGAGATCCTCCAGCGTCTCCAATTGATTTACGCCTTTTGTCAGCGGATGATTATGCCATCAAAAGGCATGTAAATCAATATCTCTTAAAATCAGACAGTGTGCATCCTGGTTTTCATACTGTCTTTCAAGAGCAAGTATTTGAGCAGCTGTATGGTCCTAACAGAAAATTTGCAGATCATAAATGGATCAAATGGACTCATTTAAATACTTTGGACAATTACTGTGGTATTTATCAGCTCTTTCTTCAAGTAGGTCTTCATGACCTTGTTGCACTGAAACAGAACTATGACGACAAGCTTATCAGACAGTTCTATGCCACAGTGCATGTTTCTCCTTACTTGAATTCTATCAGATGGATATCAGCTACTAGGTATGTGGAGAGTACTAAGGAAGAGTTTGAGCAAGTTTTGAGGGTTCAGTCCAGAACTTGGGATAAAGTTTTTAAGAGGCCTGCTTTATTGTGTCCTGCTTGGTCTGATTACTATGATCCTACTATTAAAAATAAGTTAGGCACAATCACTGGACTGAGACCAATTCCTAGTATGATCAACAGGATTATTAACCATACCTTCTACCCCAAAAGTGGTAACTTTGATGCAATCCGTGGTCACGCCTGGAATATTATTGATAATATTATGAGGGGGATCAAATTTGATGTTGTGGATGTGATACTTTAGGGCATAGTTTCCTCTAAGAATGACAGAATTAAAAGGATTTATTATGCTCCATACATCATGGCATGGATAACAAAGAAAATTGAGTATCATGGTGGATTGGGATCTGTTCACAAGTCCTACAGGCCACGAGACGGTCTTCCTCCATGTCGTGATAGTGCTGAGGATGATGCCGGTGAGGCTCCTGCTATTGCTACTACTGCTGATGTTCCTGCTGATAGCACTCTTGCATAGATTCTTCAGAATCAACAGCTCATTCTTAGCTCTTTGAAAGAAATCAAGGCTGAACAAGCTGAATTTTAGAATGCGACTCGAGGTAGATTACTTGAGATGGAGCGAACTCAGAATGATTTCTTCGATGAGTCTCATAACAGGATGTCTGCCCTGATGGAGAGCTTTCATGACTTGACAGAGAGTTTGAGGACTCCTCAGCGTTTCTCTCGACGTCCTCCTCTTTCTAGGACATCCTCTGTGCCTCCTGTACCTCCTCCAGCTCCAGCTGCAGTGTCAGCACCTCAGGATACAGTTTCTGCTTCAGCTCCTGTTGCTCCTCTAGCACCAGCCACCGAGGTAATGACTCAGGATCCAGCCCCAGCTATAGAGTCAGCTTCTTCGGATCCAGCACCTATTGCTTCAGTTCCTCAGGATCCGTCTTCAGCTCCTCCTCCAGAGCAGGCCACCACTCTTCTGGACTCCGCTCCTCCAGCCTCAGACTCTCAGGATCATGCTCCAGTTCCCGCTCCTGCTCTAGCATAGGACCCGGCTTCACAGGACGTCGTCCCTCCTCCTCAGGATCCCATCGTCTGAGTTGTTTTTGGTACCTTGATGCCAAAGGGGGAGAGAAGTGAGAAGACATAGCTTTAGGGGGAGTAGGCGCAAGCTTTTGCTATTATATATATGGACTTATATGTGTTAGGTTATATGTTGGACTTATTATGTAATGTTGAACTTATATGTGCTTGTAATAGTTTAATTCTGTGTTTTTTATCATGTTGAACTTGTTGGATGCTGTCATGTTCATGTCAATAGCTTAAATGCAATCTCAATTATCGTCATATTTTACTATTGCATTTCCTCAAGTTCAAATATGCTAAAGAAACTCCGCCGAAATTTCTCAAAATTTCTACATGTGGTTACAAAATGTTCTATCCTTATATGCACATGTTTAGAGGGAGCTTTCTTTAAATTAGACTTAACAAGAAAATAATTCTCATACATTCATATGTGCTTATTGCAAGAATTGTTTTTATTGTTAAGCCATCAAAAGAATATACATTCATGGTATATTCAAACCAATCTTTCTCACATGTTATTAGTGTTGTTATCAATTACCAAAAATGGGGAGATTGAAAGCATCTAGGCCCCTAAAAATTGTTTTGGTAATTAATGACAATATGTGAATATGGGATTAACGTGTTTATTGAGTATTTACAAGGTCAAATCCCATTGATGAATGTGTTGATGCAAAGTGGCATGCAAATGGACTACACGAAGATCTTTTGGCTCAAAGACAAGGTACAAATAATCTTAGTTCCTTTTTCTATTTTACCGGTCTTAGGAGTTTTTGATGGAAGACCGGATTATAGGATAAACGCCGTACTATTAAGAGGGATCATGGCTAGTAGCTTGATAGCATGTTCTTGTGCCATATAGATCAATTTAGGAACATGCATGCATTTGAATTTTAACTTGAAATTAAATTGAAAAAATTGTAAGTGCTTCTGTCCAAAATCGGTAGTACCGCAGTTATACTTGCGGTCGTACCGCTTGATGCGGTATGACCGGACTTTACTTGGTGGTAGTACCGCATTTTGAAGGGAACATCCAATTAAGTGTTCAAGTGGAACGACCGGCTCCTTGAACAGTCGTACCGCATCGCGGTCATTCCGCATTTTAATTGGCGGTTCAAGAAAACCAGAAGCGTTGCAATTTGCCTCAAAATCTCTCATCGAAATCGGTCGTACCGCCCGTGACTATCGGTCGTACCGATGTGCGGTCGTTCTGATATTTGTGAGGCGGTTCAATAAAAAACAGAACAAGTGCAAACCTGCTCTAAAACTCAATCTGGAAATCGGACGTTCCGCGCTTGGGGATGGTCGCATCGACTTCTGATCATTCCGTTTTTTATATGGCGGTACAAAAATTCCAGAACCATTGTAATCTTCAGCAAATCGCGAAACCCTACAAACGGTCGTACCGATCGTAGAAACGGTACGACCGGGGCAAATCGGACGTACCGCTTCTTTGCCTGCGGTCGTTCCGACTGGGTGTCCAACGGCTAGTATTTCTTTTTTTAGTATATGTTCTAGCCGTTGACTGTGCTCAGTCAGAAGTGCGGTCGTACCGCTCTTTGAACTGCAGTCGTTCCGATTGTGCCAATGAAGTTGGGTTTCGTCCCCAACGGTCATAATTGTTGGTGGGGGCTATAAATACCCCCCCCCCAACTGCTCAAGTCAAGGCTGCTAGTGCCCATTTGATATCTATAGAGCCTTGAGAGTCCTTGCATTCACTCAACACTCATGAACACTCTTGTGCATTCATTGTGAGCTTGTTGAGATACATTCAAGTGCATTCATACTCCTAGTTGATTCATTTGCACTTAAGTGTTGTCAATTGAAGACTTTGGTCTATTACTCTTGGAGTGTTGCCGCACTCCTAGACGGTTAGTGGTGGAGCACGGTGATCTCTTCAAAGAAGATTGTGAAGAGACCCGGTGCAAATCTTGTGAGTGGTTCGGTGTTCACCATCTCCGGAGCGGAGAAAGAACAACCATAGTGATTTGAGAGAAGGCTTAATTCGTGGAGCCGACTTGAGACGTCAAGTTTCCTCAACGTGGACTAGTGAAGACCGGTAAGTCTTCGATACCACGGGAAAAACATCGTCGTGTCTTTGTGGTTATCTCTAGTCTTTACTTTGCGCATTTATATTTCTAGCTTGTTTATTGTGATTGATTTGCTTAGCTAGAAGTATAACTTGTTTAGACTAAGTTATTAATTGGCTAATTTGTTAAATTGTTAAAAAGTTTAAAAACCTCCTATTCACCCCCCTCTAGTCGGTTATCCTTGATCCTACACACATCAGCCAGCTCAAGCCGAATTACAGATGCTCCCCTCATATAATAATAACATTTTTCTTTTAACACCACCGACCAGCTCATAATTAACACCCCCAAAGTACTTAGTCAAGAGGGGTTCTCAATACCCTCGTGTGGTTAGCACGCAATATTGCTCAGTTTAGTGGCCCAAGTAACTCGGTCCTTAGGGACCTAGGCACGATTCCATCACACCATGAGATCACACCAACATCCATTGTGCCCAAGTCAATAACAATTTTGTTTTGATTTTTATTTTATTTCTTTACAAAGTAACAAAGCACAAGTGCTGGACATAATGGAATAATAATTTTTGTGTGATCAAGGTCATCGACATAATGTCAACAACCGTCTATTTCTATCGTTATCTAAGCATTTCTAAGCATTATTAACGTAACTACTAAGTGATAAGAGTCCATCCGTCGAACTCCAAATCACAGCAAGTAATCATATGCTTAGTAGTAGAGAATGATCATTTACCTACAGAGTATGCATCTATAGGCTCAACTAATCGATAATTTAACACAAAGTAAGCATGCATACATACAAGTGAAACAAAGTATTACACTGTAGGATCGTAATGGCAATCAGAAGCAAGTATCACCTCAGGCGCACAGCAAGATCAACAAATCAAGAACCAAAGTTGAACGAATCTGAACTTTATATATCACTCTTGATTTGTGTCTACAAGGCTTTCAGCAATCACCCCTCAATGCCCCAAAACAAATGACCTCTAAACCATAGCAAAACAGCAAAACAAGCTATCGCCAAAAACCCTAAAATCTGCACACCCACAAAGTGCACCCTCTGCCTCTTCTTATAGGCTAGAGTCCTATTCACGTCCAACATGACACCAATACGGACTCTATCTCAAAACAACCAGTTTTGGAACTCCTTCCAAAACTGTCTTTCCAAAAACTCCATGCCATAAGCCTCCAGGACTCCATCCCGTAGCTTCCAAAGATGCACCCTTGATCTCCACGTGCTCCAGTGCGATCCAAACCACTTCTCGACATCCACGACTTCCAAGACCTCAGATTCTCCATCCTAGTCCGAGTCAATCCCGTCATCGACCGTGATTCGTCCTCAACACCTAACCTGCACATGCACAGATCAAGGAAACCAACTCTTGGCACAAGTTCTCCAACTTGACCATCCATTAGCTCACTCACACCCATAAACACTATCATGCATCATGCAACAAAATAAAGCTTATAAAATCAACAAATCTGTAGTCAATACTCCAAAGCGACAACTTTTCAGAGTACAATCGTTACTACCGCCAATATGCATCCGGTACTACCGCACACGCGGTCGTACCGCTCAAAACACTACGGAACTACCGCTCATCGGGAAATCTCAAGATCTTCCAAAACTTCCAAAAACATCGCTCGAAAATCCATACCGCGCCCTTGCGGTATATCATCTTCTTGGTACTACCGCCAACCAACTCTGCGGTATTAATCTGCGGTCGTTCGTTCCTCTCTCGGAACAACCGAATTTGACTTAACAAGACATCGAAGTTCTCTTCGAAAAACCAAGTGTGGTACTACCGCTGGCAAACCCACGGTACTACCGCTCCACAAACATCCGCAAAGACCACAGAACAACGTCCTTTGACACGTGGACGCTCCAGATTCATGGGCCGATCGGACCATGCTTCACAGCCGTCAGATCTTAAGAGTACTGTAGCAAGTCCGAACATTACATCAATAACAGCCGTTAGATTTTAGATCAAAGACTCACATTCCTTGAGGAGTTCAGATGGTCCGAACGTTCATCTCAAAATCAGCCATTAGATCAAGATCTAACGAACCGAGCAAAACGCACTAGAGAAAATGACTTGCGGTGCTACCGTAAATTACTCGTGGTACTACCGCAAAGCGGTAGTTCCGTGAAAACAACGCCGGTATTACCGCAAATACGAAAAAGCTCAAAAACTTCAGAACAGAGCCCTTTTTGCCACGTGGACGCTCAAGATCAGGATCTAACAAGACCGCGGTACTACTGCAGACACCCATGATCATATCAAGACGCCAGTAGTTCGCATGTACAAAGCCGGTACTACCGATAATCCCGACAAGAACTGATTTTCAGCAGAACCGATGAGAACTCAAATGCAAGACAATTGAAGAGCACAAACAATTTCCAGAGACAATGTATTCATCATTAAGCGAGACTAAGTCTAGCTTATTGTCAATGTGTTCATCATCAAATATCATGACCAAAAACCTCTTGGTCTTACAATCTCCCCCTTGATGACTACATTGACAATACTTTCAATAAACAAAGATGAGTGAGTGAAAGGAAGTGACAAAGAGTCAAAACTGCCAAGCAAAGTGAGCTACAGCTGAAAGACTTCCTTTAACACTAGAAAATCAAATTTTTGCAGATTTTCTCTCAGTTTTCTCCCCCTTTGGCAATGTGATCATCAAGAGTAGAAAGAGAAGGAGCAGAAAGAGTAAAAGTCCAAAAGCTTTGCAAGTCAATTTACTGGATTAGCCAAACCAATTTGGTTGAGTAGAGCTAACAAGATCATATAAATGCATATACCATGTAGCAATGTCCAAACAAGTTTGTAACTATGATGAGTCAATTTTAATGTCATGACAAGCATTTCACATAGTGACTAAAAAGATTATAAGACCACTTAAAGAAATCACCAAAAAGTGAAAGCAAAACAGTGAGACAAACTTTAAATCTGGATGAGCTACAGTCTCATAAAACATCCTCTTGCTTTACTTTCAATTTTCATTTGCATGTGGCATGCTTGTAGCATACTTCTTTTCCAGGGTGGCATGCTTGAAGCATACTTCTTTTGATTGAAGCACTTTTTGTGCATTTTTTTTATTGCAAAGACACAAAACTGTGCATGGCATGCTTGAAGCACACGTCTTTTCATGTGAGTACTGTTATGTACCCCTTTTTTTATTTTGATACACAGCTATGTATGGCATGCTTGAAACACACATCTTTTCATATTCTTTTGCTCAACCCTTTATATTTTATGACATGCCAAATTGAGTGAGCAACAGAGGATTGAAATGAGAGACATTGTTGCTTCAAATCCAAGACTTAAAATAAGACTCACAAACAAGCTTATCCTTTTCAATGACCAACACAAAGTGATACCAATAATCAAGCTAGTCAAAGATTTCAGCCATGTCAAGCTTTAGTTCTTTATGTAGCAAGTTTATTAAACCAGTCCAGATCAAAGCTACATAGCACATGAATAAATATGATAAAGGAAGCTCTACTACTCTTTTGATTTCAATGACTGGGACTTAATGAATAATTAAAGCTTCTGAAATTTTGACAAAACAGCTCCCCCTCAAAATAAGCCCATAGGATGAACAACACCTAATTCACTCATAAACGAACAAATCGAGAAGTATCAAGCGGCTTAGTGAAAATATCACCAATTGAAAATCGGTCTCAACAAAGTGGAGAACAATATCACCTTTTTCCACATGATCTCGAGAAAGTGAAATCGATATCAATGTGTTTGGTTCTAGAATGTTGTCTTCGATTTTTAGCAATGTGAATAGCACTAGTATTGTCACAAAAAAGTGGAACAAGACTCCAATTCTAAACCAAAATCTCAAGAGTAGAACAAATCTAAAGAACTTGAGAGCAACTAGCAAAGAAGAACAACATACTCACTTCAGCAGCTTGATTGAGCAACGAGAAGATTGTTTTCGTGAAGACCAAGACACTAAAGATGTGCCTAAAAGTGACATATGCGGATGTGCTTTTTCTATCAATCCTACACCCGTAAAATCACTATCGAGTATGCACTCAAGGTAAGACAGATGAAGATGAATAGAAAAGCCCAAATTCTAAAGTGGATTGAGATACCGAGAATTCTTTTCACAAACACATCGGTGAGATGTACGAGGTGAAGCTTGAAATCGGCGCATAAGCATACAGAAAGTGTATATCCCGCCTTGAAGCGATCAAATAGAGTAGAGATCCAATCATACTCCTATATTCTTTTGATCCACTACCTCACCTTCTTCATCGGGTCAAGAACAGCTTGTTGATCCCATTGGTGTAGAGATGGGTTTGCAAGTTGCCATATCAAAACGCTTAAGCAAGTCTTTAGTATACTTGGTTTGATGAATGAAATTGCCTTGCTTGGTCTGTTTTACTTGCAATCCTAAGAAGTAAGTTAACTCCCCCATCATACTCATCTCGAACTCCCTGCTCATAGTATCTGAAAACTTGGAAACCAAAGCATGAGAGGAGCCCCCAAAGATGATATCATCCACATAAATCTGAACTAGTAATAGATCATTGCCATGACGAAATGTGAACAGAGTTTTGTCTACTTTGCCCATTTGAAAATCATTTTTTAGCAAAAACAGCTTAAGCCTCTCATACCAAGCTCGAGGAGCTTGCTTCAAACCATACAAAGCTTTTGAGAGTTTGTAGACATGATTAGGAAACTTAGGATTCTCAAAACCAGGTGGTTGCTTAACATAAACTTCTTCCTCAATGTATCCATTTAGAAAAGCACTTTTAACATCCATTTGAAACAATTTGAATCCTTTAGATGCAGCAAAGGCTAAAAGAATTCTAATTGCTTCAAGTCCTATGGGGGCAAAAGTTTCACCAAAATCAAGACCCTCCACCTGAGAGAATCCTTGAGCAACAAGTCTAGCCTTATTTCTCACAACAACACCATCCTCACTTTGTTTATTTTTGAAAACCCATTTAGTTCCAATTACATTATGTCCTTAAGGAGGTTCAACTAAGGTCCAGACTTTATTACGCTCAAAGTTTTCTAATTCTTCATGCATGGCATTGATCCAAGACTCATCAGATAAAGCGTGACTTACATCATTAGGCTCAAAGGAGGCAACAAAGGCAGAATGAGCATGTGAGTCAGGAGAAGTAAATTTAGAACGTGTTACCCTTTCATGAATGTCACCAATCATCAATTCTGGAGGATGAACTCGCTGAATTCTCAATGGTGCAGAAGGTTCTGAACTAGCTTCAACATTTTGAACATCTTCTGATGGTGGCGCAACAACGATGAGTAGGAGCATGATCTTGATAGTTGATGGTATGGGAGAAGGATCATTACCTAAATCAAGATCATCTTCTTCATCAAGAAATATGCTTTCAGACTTCGAACTTGTGTACCTGAAATATCAGTTCTAGAACAGGGACTGACCTCATCGAAAGTAACCTCACAAGTCTCAATAATTTTGTTTGTTTCAAGATTAAGCACTCGATAGCCACGAGAGTGAAGAGGATATCCAAGAAAAATACCATCACTTGATCTAGATTCAAATTTGTCCAGATTACCATGTTTAAGAATAAAACATTTGCAACCAAAAACTCTGAAGTGAGAGACACTAGGCCTTTTGCCAAATCTTAGCTCATAAGAAGTCTTGTGCAAAGAGGCTCTCAAAAATACTTTGTTTGAGACATGACAAGCGCTTGAGATTGCCTCGCCCAATACTTCCTAGGAGTGGCATGTTCATCAAGCATGGTTCTTGCCATCTCAACTAAGGTTCTATTTTTCCTCTCAACTACACCATTCATTTGGGGAACACGTGGAGAGGAAAATTGATGTTCCAAACCTTGTTTAGAGCAAAAGGAAGCAAATAAGGAATTCTTAAACTCAAGACCATTATCACTTCTTATTACTTTCACAAAGACCATTTAATTCATTATTCAATCGAGAAATAGATCCTTGAAAAACCAAAAGCTTCATCCTTAGACACCATAAAGTACACCCAAGAGTACCTAGAGTAATCATCAACAATCACAAGGATATACCACTTACCTCCAACAGATTGAACTCTTGAGGGACCTCGGTGTCCATATGTAACAATTGTCCAGGGCTATCTGTGATAATTACTAAAATAGGAACATGAGGAGCAGCAACCATCTTACCGTGCCGACAAGGAGAACAAACCAAATCTTTTTCACCTTTCAATTTAAGCAGCCCCTAATGAGATCGGCCCACTAATTCAACAAGATGATCAAAACCAATATGTCCTAATCTACGGTGCCAAAAGAAAAGATCCCTAGATTCAGAAGCTACCAAACATCTAACATTAGGAGAAAAAGAATGATTGAAATCAGCTTTAAAAACTTTCCCTAAGCTAGAGATGTTAAAGACAAGATCACCATAAGCATCTAAAACCCTACAAGCATGTTTCTTAAAGCTTACCTCAAGATTTTCTTCAATAAATTGTGAAACAGAGAGCAGATTGTACTTCAATTTACTTACCAAGGCAACATCTTTGAGAATGAACTTGTCATTTACACGCACAGTACCTTTTGCCATCACAATTCTAGTTGAAGCATCCCCAAAAGTAATCAATTCATCATTGGATGCCTTAGTGAGGGAGGAGAATCATTTTGAATCACCTGTCATGTGTCTTGAACATCCTGAATCAACTAGCCAAATGTTCCCCTTCCTCAACTACCGTACCTACATTGAAGAAATTATCGATCTCACAGTACTGGGGTTAGTAAGGCATGATTTAGGAACCCAATACTGTTACACACGTTGAGTAGGAGCAACAAAATCATTTCTGTTTTGAGTATATTGTTGGTCAGATTGTACAAAAACTCCTAAACCTGCAGCAGTTTGTTTAGTGGAAACAAAAGGAGCTTGAAAAACTTTTCTTAGCCTATCTCTCTTTTCTTTCTTAGCTTTTCGAAAACAGAACTGAACCAAGTGTCCTTCTTTTCCACAGTGAGTACATTGATATTTATCTAAATGAGAGATTGTAGTTTTTCTTTTTACAATACTCACTTTGAGAGAAGGATCCTTTGCAAAACCAGTAGATTTAAACACAACATGTTTAGGTTCAGATTCAATTTCGAATTTTCCAGGTTATAGAAGCTAAAGAACTTTGGGAGGGTGATTCTTGGCATGAACAGCAGAATTAAAACCTAGACCTTGTTTTTTAGAACTCACTCTTGATCTGTCTAGAATCATGTTCAGATTTTTCTTGCCAAAAGAAAACCTCTCTAAGGTGTCTTTAAGATATTCATTCTCTTTAGCCAATTCAGGACAAGTTGTGCACTTAACAAAACCATTCAAGATTTTCTTAGAAGCAACAGACTGAGCCATCTTTTCTTTTTCAGCAAACTCACTTAATTGCCTAGTCAAAGCATCAATTTCAGTTGTGAGTTTAGGACAATTTGTGCAAGAAAGTGTCTCATGGTAAAGCATTTGTTGTATAGAATCCTGAGATGACTTTAATCTAGCTTCTAGCAGTTCACAATTTGAACAAGTCTTATTTTGAGCATTCACAGTACTTGTTTCTAAACAAATTGAACTAGACTTCAGTTTTTTAATTTCAGCATGTGCAAGTATCAGTTTATCATCACATGAATCATGAGCAAGTTTCAGTTTTTCAAATTCAGCATGTAATGATCTAGCAACTTTCAATTCAGAATG
Organism: Phyllostachys edulis; assembly: GCA_036346405.1. Taxonomy (NCBI): domain Eukaryota; kingdom Viridiplantae; phylum Streptophyta; class Magnoliopsida; order Poales; family Poaceae; genus Phyllostachys; species Phyllostachys edulis. Next base: position 66,365,053 of record CM070548.1, on the reverse strand, counting down.
CAATACTTAACATGATTCACATGATTCATCATTAGGAATAGCAGCTTTAAGTCTATCAATTTCAGAATTCAAACTATCAACAACAAGATCATGTTTCTTCACTTTCTTTTTGTATTTTCTAAGCTCATCTGTTAATTTCAAAGACAAAGACGCGATAAATCAAAGATAAGAGGGCTTTACCTCATCGTGGTCATTTGTAGAGATCATCATTATCATTAATTTCTTCACTACTTGCCATGAAGCACATCCCTGTGAAATCAACCTTTTTTGCCTTCTTGTGATCATCCTCATTATCGTTGTCGGAATCAACATCACTTAACCCAATCTCCTCAAGAGCTGAAAGCACCTTGTTGACAGCCCTTCGATAATTTTGTTTCTTGCTTGAATCAAATTTGAATTTTGAACGCCGAGCTGGTGCTTTGTCATCCTTAGCTTCTTTACCTCTCAGCTTGGGACAGTTCACCTTAATGTGGTTTGGCACACCACATTCAAAGCATCTAATTGGTCCTCCTCTTCTCCTTGATCTGACATTGTTAATTGCTTTAGTCACCCTATTTGAGAAGAGGACAAGTCGTTCTTCTGGGATCTCCTCCAATTGTTCATCGAAATTGAACTCAAAGGCATAAAGAGAAACTAGAAGAACTTGATAAACTATCAGTTTGGTTAGTCACTAAACCCAAAGAATTTGACTTGTTTATTCTGGCCAAAATATCAATCTCATGTGTTTTCATCTTGGAATAAAGATCATTTAATGTGAGTGTTTCCATATTAACAGAGTGATTGATTGTAGTGACTAGGACCTCCCAAACAGACATATCCAAAGCATTCAAAATCTGTCTAGCATTGTCAGAATCGGAATAAATTACATCAACAGATTGCAAATCACTAATGATTTTATTGAAGCGATCAAAAAGTGCATCTACGGATTCTCCCGGTTTCATCTCAAACTTAGAATACTCCTTTTTGAATTGATTTTGACGAACACCTTTAACAGATTTTGAACCTTCATGATAATCAGCAAGAGTTGTCCAAATTTTGTTAGCAGATTTTATATTAGCAAGTCTAACAAACTCATTCCTACTTAAACCTTGCAACAAAATATTTTTAGCCTTAGCATTTGCTTCAACATCAACAGTATTGTTGTTAGTAATCATAGCAGGCACTTCATAAGGATTTTCAACTTTTTGCCAGATGACATTACCTTGAGCTTGCAGAAAAACCTACATCCTTGTCTTCCAATAGATGTAGTCAGATCCATCGAAATACGGTGGCTTACCTGAGAATCGATCTCGATCTGATGCCATTGCAACCTTGCTCTGATACCAATTGTAGGATCGTAATGGCAATCAGAAGGGGGGGGGGTTGAATGATTGTAGCGAATAGACCCCCTAATTCCAACTTCTTTTTGTTATCAAGAACTCCAACAACCTCTTTGGATGACTTGAAAAAAACTTCACAGCAAGTATCACCTCAAGCACACAGCAAGATCAACAAATCGAGAACCAAAGTTGAACGAATCTGAACTTTATATATCACTCTTGATTTGTGTCTACAAGGCTTTCAGCAATCACCCCTCAAAGCCCCAAAACAAAGGACCTCTAAACCATAGCAAAACAGCAAAACAGCAAAACAAGCTATCGCCAAAAACCCTAAAATCTGCACACCCACAAAGTGCACCCTCTGCCTCTTCTTATAGGCTAGAGTTCTATTCACGTCCAACATGACACCAATAAGGACTCTATCTCAAAACAACCAGTTTTGGAACTCCTTCCAAAACTGTCTTTCCAAAAACTCTATGCCATAAGCCTCTAGGACTCCATCCGTAGCTTCCAAAGATGCACCCCTTGATCTCCACGTGCTCAAAGGCGATCCAAACCACTTCTCGACATCCACGACTTCCAAGACATCGATTCCCCATCCTAGTCCGAAGTCAATCCCGCCATCGACCGTGATAAATCCTCAACACCTAACCTCGCACATGCACAGATCAAGGAAACCAATTCTTGGCACAAGTTCTCCAACTTGACCATCCATTAGCTCACTCACACCCATAAACACTATCATGCATCATGCAACAAAATAAAGCTTATAAAATCAACAAACCATGATCAATACTCCAAAGCGACAACTTTCAGAGTACAATCATTACTACCGCCAATATGCATCCCAGATTACGCACACGCGATCATCGCTCAAAACATCCGCGAAACTACCGCTCATCGGAAATCTCAAGATCTTCCAAAACTTCCAAAACATCGCTCGAAAATCCATACCACGCCCTTGCGGTATTACGAATCTTCGCGGTACTACCGCCAACCAACTTCTTGTATTACCGTCCTGCATGGTTAGTTCCTCGACTCGCCCGAACAACCGAATTTGACTTAACGAAGACTCGCCGAAGTTCTCTTTCTGAAAAACCATGTGCGGTACTACCACTCGCAAACCCACGGTACTACCGCTCCACAAACATCCGCAAAGACCACAGAACAACGTCCTTTGACACGTGGACGCTCCAGATTCATGGGCCGATCGGACCGTGCTTCACAGCCGTCAGATCTTAAGAGTACTGTAGCAAGTCCGAACATTACATCAATAACAGCCGTTAGATTTCAGATCAAAGACTCACATTCCTTGAGGAGTTCAGATGGTCCGAACGTTCATCTCAAAATCAGCCATTAGATCAAGATCTAACGAACCGAGCAAAACGCACTAGAGAAAATGACTTGCGGTGCTACCGTAAACTACTCGCGGTACTACCGCAAAGCGGTAGTTCTGTGAAAACAACGCCGGTATTACCGCAAACATGAAAAAGCTCAAAAACTTTAGAACAAAGCCCTTTTTGCCACGTGGACACTCCAGATCAGGATCTAACAAGACTTGCGGTACTACCGCTGCACACCCGCGGTCATACCGCACTTCGGTAGTTCCACATGTACAAAGCCGGTACTACCGATAATCCTGACAAGAACTGATTTTCAGCAGAAACTGACAGAACTCAAATGCAAGACAATTGAAGAGCATAAACAATTTCCAGAGACAATGTATTCATCATTAAGAACTGAGACTGAGTCTAGCTTATTGTCAATGTGTTCATCATCAAATATCATGACCAAAAACCTCTTGGTCTTACATAGACTTTTAGAAGTAATAGGATTACTGGATATGATCAAACTACTTGCCTTGCTGGATATGCTCAGATTGCTGCAGGGGAACACTCTCGTTATCAACACACTCGTCGGCACGTAACGAAAAAGCGAAAAAGAACCGATAAGAACGAAGAAAACCGAAAGGACTCCACAGAAACATTTCTCCAAATACAATGAAATTTTTACAGAAGTAAGAGCATGATTTTTAAGGAATTTAGCAACAATAATCAATTGATTTGGATTCTCAATGCAAAAGTTATGGCCAAAACAATTCTGCTCAGCCTGGAAAATGGTGGAAAATAGAGATCAGTACTGTTCATCCGAATTAAATTCTTTAGCACAATTTTCCAAAGAGGTGTTGCACCTGGGATTTTTATGGTAAGTCAAGCACCTCATGAGATGAATAACACAATTGAGTTCACCTCATTTGGAGCTATGATGCATGTTTTATGATTTTTTAAAGACATGCAAAAGAGCATAAGTAAAGATGCACCCACAATTCTTTTGAAAATAGTGACATGCCTAAATCCTATTCTACCATTTAGTACACTGATAGAGGGAGCAAACAAAGTTGGATTCACTCAAAAAGGATCTATAGAGAATTACTTATGCAATTTACAAGTTAAATGCAATTTTTATAGCAACATTAAAAGTCTATTTCTAAACCAATTTGCAAATCCATTTTCTAGAGCCGAACTAAGCTTACAACCATTTTTAAATTAAAGCTGAGTCCAAACCAGAGCTACCAAAATTTGAATCAACTCAAAACGAGCAAAATTGAAATAGTTATGCATTTTTAAACTTCATTACCTTTTTCAGTTTACAAATAATTCCCCCCGGGAATTTTCTAAAACCATAACGACGTGGACGAACCTGGGCCGTTGATCCTGGATCGGACGGCCCAAAAGGAATGGGGCAACGCGCACGCGCCCGTGCGAGATCGACCAACGGGGGCCGTTGATGCTGCATCCGACGGTCCAGGTTGAGTCGCGCGCGGCGCGTTTGGAACTCGCGCGCGTGAACGAGGCAGCAACCGTGGACCGTCGATCGTGAGATGGACGGCTCACGATGAACGCCCCACAGTGCACGCGCACGGACCTGCGAAATCTCGCCCGCATATTTGGAAAGGGACGGTCCTAACAAGCTGCTACAGTTGTCGGCTCCGTCCGACAACGAAACCGACGGCGAAGAAATGGCCACCGCTGGCGACTCAGGCCATGGCGACGCAAGCTACGGCTAGCTATGGGTGCGCAATAGCAATGCGCACCCTCTGGTACCACTCACACCTGCGGTGGTGGACCAGAGCGGCGGCTAGCTAGAGAGGGGCGGCGGTGCTAAGCACGACCAAACGACAAACAGCAAAGGAGCTCCGCAGCGATTCATTCAAGCGAGTGCCCAGCTCCTAGGGACTACCAGGAGGTTATCTGGAGGTCGCGGAGGGACTGGGAAGGGCTGAGCAGCTCCGGCGATAAAGACCCGCGCCGGCGCTGGAGACGACAACGATGACGAGGCAGCCTGAGCAAAATTTAACCAGACCGCTCATCAAGATGGATTCCATATAGCTCGGAGATGCTCCCAGAGCAAGGAATTGAAGGGAGGAGGTTCTTACCGGCGATGGGGAAGAAGGTGGTGCTCACGGCCGCAAGGATCCAAAACTCGAAATTAAGTCGCTCCTGTGGAGACAATCTAAAATCAAGTTAGGGGAAAGCACCAGGGTGATGAGGGGCTCAAGTGGAAGCAAAGAGAACGGAGGAAGGACCCCTGGAACCCCGTCGGCACCGAGGAGCTCCGAGGTATAGCAATGGCGGTTGGGGGCTCATGGGTGCTTCAGCTCATTTGAGCAGAGGAGAAGCTTAAGGGGTGTTTAAAGAATGCCAAGGAGGAACAAGGGGACCTTTTATAGCCAGGGAGCAGAGACCGTGAGCTAGGGTTAAGCTCCATGGTGAGCTTAGCCCACAGCTTGGTCCATGGTGCCACAAGGACGCGGAGGGGATGGGGGCAGGTCTGAGCAGGACTTAGGGGTGGAAGGCTGACCCGCATTTAATGCTTGCAGCAAAAGAGCGGTTGAGAGGTGACAAATCCTTGCTCTCCTCGCCATGGCGCCTGTGTGAGACCGAGGAAGGAGAAGAATAGGGGCGGATATCGACCATTGGATAATCAAAGGGGGAGGTCGTGACCCTTGGATCTGAATTGGGGGTCTGAAAGAAAAGAGGGAGGTCGCGACCAGTAGATCTCGATTGGGGAGGTCGCAGCCGCTAGATTTCCATCGCATGGTGGCGAAAAGAAAAGAGGAGGTCGCACGCTGAAACGAGACAGGAGGTCGTGACCATTGGATTTGCATTCAAGGGCGATCAACAGAGGCAGGAGGTCCTGGCCGTTGCGCGCGACGCTGAGAAGAGGTGGGAGGTCATGGCCGCTAGATCTGAATTTGACGGCGACAAGAGATGGGAGGTCGTGGCCGTTAGACTTACATCCAAGGGCACACAACCGTGAGGGGAGGCCGTGACCGTTGGATTTACATCCAAAGGCACACAACAGAGAGGAGAGGGCATGGCCATTGCGCACGACGCGATGGGAGGTCGTGGCCGTTGGATTTTGATCCGATGGCACACAACAGAGAGTGGAGGTCGTGGCTGTTGGATTTACATTCAAGGGTGCACAACAGCGAGGGGAGGTCAGGCTGGTGCGCACGACGCTATGGGAGGTCGTGGCGGTTGGATCTCGATCCAACGGTAACGAACAGAGGTGGGAGGTCATGGCGGTTGGATTTCGATCCAACGGCGACGAACAGAGGTGGGAGATCGTGGCGGTTGCGCACGACGCGATGGGAGGTCGTGGCCATTAGATTTACATCCAAGGGCGCACAACATCGAGGGGAGGTCGTGGCTGTTGGATTTTGATCCAACGGCACACAACAGAGAGGGGAGGTCGGGCTGGTTGCGCACGACGCTGAAAAGAGGTGGGAGGTCGTGGCCGCTAGATCTGGATCTGACGGCGACAAGATGAGAGGGGAGGTCGTGGCCGCTAGATCTGGATCTACTGGCGACGAAATGGAGAGGGGAGGTCGTGGCTATTGGATTTTGATCCAACGGCGCACGACATGAGAGGGGAGGTGCTCGGGCTGAGCTGGGACGCGGTTGGGTTTGACCCACTTGAAGGTGGCTCAGACCCAAGGAACAGTGCCAGATTTGAGTTTAAATTTGAAGACTGAGGTTGGAGGAATTTTTAGAGGTAGCAAACTAACTCCAAAAATTCTGAAATTTTGACTGGAGCTTCCTCACTCCAGGATTAACTTTACATAAAATTTCCAGAGATTTTTATGTACTGCATTTTGCTCAAGAAATTCATCAAGGCTGTTCTAGAGTTTGACTTACCTCCAAAAATTATCAAATAATTTCTAAAAATTATGAAATTTTTCAGAGGGGACGCACATCATCCCAAGAACCAAGAAAAAATATTTCCAAAGGTTGAATACCGGATTCTTTCCAAAGTTGATTAAGGGGTTGACTTTAGTCCACAGGAGCTTTGTGTTTTTGAATTCCATAACTCTTGACAAGAATTATAGAAGAGTTCAAGAGTTTCAAGATGTGAGAAAAGTTTTAATTTCTACACATTTTCTTACATTTGAAACACACACCCATTTATACATTTGGGATGTTACATAAGGCCACACTCTTCTAGAGTAATCATCAATAATTGTTAACATATAACGAGTACCTCCTAGCGATGGCTTACGAGATGGTCCCTATAAATCAAAATGCACATAATCCAAAATATATTCTGTAGTATGAACTGATGTATTGAACATCACCCTCTTGTGTTTGCCAAACACATAATGCTCACAAAATTTTAGCTTGCCGATGCTATGTCCATCAAGAAGTCCTCTCTTGCTCAATTCTGCCAAACCAATTTTACTCATATGCTCAAGACACATATGCCAAAGATTAGTTACATCAGAATCAGATAATGAACTTGAAATTACAGCAACATTACCTGATATTGTAATACCTCGCAGATGGTACAAATTTTCAGATTTAATATCAGCTTTCATCACAACAAGAGAGCCTTTTGATACCTTTAAAACTCCACCTTCACCACAATACTTGTACTCATTAGCATCAAGAGTACTCAAAGAGATGAGGTTCTTTTTCAAATCTGGAATGTGCCTCACATCTGTCAAAGTTCTGACAATGCCATCAAACATCTTGATCTGAAATGAACCAATTCCTGCAACCTTACAAGATGAGTTATCACCCACCAACACAGTACCACCTTCAACAGGTTCATAGGTGGCAAACCAATCCCTATTAGGACACATATGAAAGGTACATGCGGAATCAAGAATCCATTCATCATTGGTCTTAGCACATCTAGCAAAGGCAACAAGAACTTCTCCATCAGAACTATCATCAGTAGCAAGGGAGGCTTTACCTTCATCTGATTTACCTTTTGGCTTATAATAGCCAGTTTTCTTTTCTTTATTCTGCAGCTTCCAACATTCAGAGATGTCGTGCCCACTTTTCTTGCAATATTTGTACGACTTAAACTTGCCTATGGATTTTGACCAGTTCTTGTTGCCATTCGAACTTTTACCCCGAGATCCATTGTTTGAGTTCTTCTCCTTTTGTCTGCCATGAATAAATAAGCCTTCTCCTTGTGAACTTGAATTTTCAGAAGGTACCATCTGTTTCATCTTCTCTTTTGCATGCAAAGCTTCATAAACTTCAATAAGAGTGAGAGTATCTCTACTATATAATATGGTATCTCTGAAATTTTAAAAAGAACTAGGCAGTGAGTACAAAAGAATAAGACTCAAATCCTCATCATCATATTTTACTTCCATCGACTCTAGGTCGGCAACGATCTCCTTAAACAACGAAAGATGATCAAGCGCGGATCCTCCTTCTTGCAATTTGTGAGAGTACAACTTCTGCATGAGATACATCTTGCTTGTGAGGTCCTTTGTCATGCAAATTTGTTCCAACTTCAGCCATAATGCAGCAGATGTCTTCTCCTTCAAAACCTCATACAGAATATTATTTGATAGATGAAGGTGAATCTGAGATAAAGCATTACGGTCTTTACCTTTTTCATCTGCAGTCTATGTGGTAGGTTGTTTCTCAAATCCTTCCAATACATCATCCAAATCCATCTGTGTCAGCACAGCCCTCATCTTGACTTACCACAGCGAAAAATCTTGTGTCTCGACTCAACAGTGGAAGATCGTACTTCAAAGTCACCATGTGGAATAAATCCTGGAACTACTGGTACTGATCTATGTAAATCTAACAAAAATCACGACATCTTTAGTACATCTTCTGTGTGTACACGTATCAAAGATCTTCGAAACGCTTCTCGGGTGGACGAAGCAAAATTTGCCAGAATTGATTCACTCCACGTGATTCAACATAATTCTTGCTTGGCGATTTATTAAGAAAAAAAAAAGGTTTGTTCTTGACCTGTGCTGCGGACGGCTTCTTTTGGTTTGGTCTGCTGTCTTCAATCGCTCGCTCGCGTGCCGATCTCATCCCAGGTTTGGTCTGCTCCTTTCTGACTTTCGCTGTCACTGCACTCATCATCCCAGGGAAGAAATCGGTCCTTGTGCTGTCACGGCAATGTCTAGAGGAAAACGCTCGGTTTCGGCTCTCTGGCTTGAAGCCTCCCGTTGGACCACTGGTCCTTGGCCTTCCTCTACGTGACTTGCATGAACCAGGAAGCAGCGCCCTCCCAGCTGGTCCCTGTTGCCTTGACGTCTTCACGTGAAGCCCTGCAGCGGGTCCCGAGAACGAGATGCTCTGTGTTTTGTGACTCTTTAATTCAGGCTTGAAAGTTGAAACCCACAACTTTTTTTTAGCAATGCACTTTGATGGGCATCAGAGAGCACGTCCTTCATGGCCCTCTTCGACAAACTGCACAGTTGGCTGATATTGCTAGTCTTTTATCATCCGCCTAAATTTTTGAGTGAACTAATTGACGCACTCAATATACACGACAAACCCTATAAGGGCATGTACAATAGAGATGCTTAGGGAGATGCTTAAAGAAGAAAACCGGGTTTTTTTTTCTAGCCAGTGTGCTTACGGTGCTTAGAGAGAGGAAGCGATGCTTATTTTTGCAGCGATGTCTGCCGATGCTTTCTACGCACAACTGCTTTTTCTTTTGATCAGATGGTTGCATCGGTGCTAGGATGGGATAGAGGGGAGTGAAGCTATATGGTAGAAAAAGTAGCCGGCCAGTGCATGCAGCAGTGAGACACCGTAGAAAAAGTAGCCGGCCAGTGCATGTGAAGCTGCGTTTAAAAAAGTAGCCGGCCTGCTCCTGCATGCAGTAGTGAGAGAAAGGTGAAATGGATGGAAGCATGGGAGAGAGAGAAGGTGAGAAAAAGTCACATACTTTTCAGATCAGCCAAATGAGATTTGCATGCACGATGAAAGAATGAGTCCATCCACAATGCTTTTCAGATAAGCCAAATGAGATTTGCATGCACGAAGAAAAGTCATACGTCCTGCTCTCTATTTATACTTAAGTGTTGGGCATGTTGTTGTTGTAACTTTTCATTTTATTTGTCCATCAAATAGATGCAGATAGTGGTTTCCTAAATTTGTTAAACTCATCTTCTGTTCCAACCGAGAATCCATAAAATTTTAGCCAGCCACATCATTCATACAATTTTGTTAACCACCTTGATTCGCAGTCCTACCTATCACCACAGCGAACACCAGAAAGGTTATATGAAAATGCCAGCAACGACGAAGAAGAAAGGGCTGGAAGACGCTTGCAATGGACGGAAGAGGACAACATTCGACTAGTAAGAGATCGCTTTCTATTTCGAGTATCATTGTTTCTTGATATTTGTTCTTGTTATAGTTGCATTAAACATACAGATTAGCGCATGGTTAAATAATTATGTCGATCCAATTGACGGAAATTCAAAGAAAGGAGATATTTATTGGAAACAAGTAGTAACAGAGTACAACAAAAATAGTCCTGTTGATCGAAGGAGAAAGACCATGAATTGTAAGGACCACTGGGGTAGGATGAACCGTAAGATTGTGCAATTCAACGGCATTTGGTGTAGGCTGAAGTATGTGTATGTTAGTGGCCAGTCCGACGATCAGCTTATGGAAAAAGCTCATATAGTGTACAAGAAGGAAGCAGGTCATTGCTTCACACTTGTCTACATGTGAAGAGAGGTTCAGAACCAGCCCAAGTGGAATAGGACATACACTGAAGAGAACAGGACCAAAAATAATGATACAGTCACGGTGCAAATTGAAGCAGAAACTCGTCCAGAAGGAACGAAGGCAGCTAAAGCAAAAGCAAAAGTCATAGCGGACTCTTCTTTGGGCAGTTTGTCCCATGATGATATTCAACTCTACTATGAAACACAAGCCTTACGAGCTTCCACGACAGATAAGATGGCGGAGGTACAGCTTCGACTCTCCAAAGACAAGCTTGAAGCAGCCCAAGCACGAGAGAGAGAAGCAATCACAAAGAGTGAAAAGGCAATCATGGATAAATACACAGAACTCTTAATGGCTGACACCACTTGCTTGACTGATTTGCAGCGGATGGAGCATGGGAGAGCACTGCAATATTTCCGTGATAAGTTATTCGGTGGATGTAACAACAATTGATGAGCTTATTACATTAGCGTTTTTACTTTGATCTATTTAGTTTAAATAAATGGTATTTCCATACCAGTTTAGCAATTAGAAATAAAAGTGTACTTCTGTACTCCATGATAATCTTATTCACAAATAAAAAATATTCATTGTATGGTACGTTGTGTTATGTAGTGTATGGGATGAAGTCAAAATATACCTTCTCTTGTACGCCCATGAGTCCAGCAGCTTGATGCATATGCACGTACAGTTTGTCTCTCAAAAACAAATGGGACTTGCACGCCCAGGGGACCACACGGGCCCATACAATGGTGACCTCATGAGTCTAGCAGCTTGATGCATATTCACGTACTGAAATTTCGTAAAGATTAGTTTGTCTCTCAAAAACAAATGGGACTTGTACGCCCATGGGACCACACGGGTGGCTTGTTTGTTGAATTGTTCTATCTCCATGTGAATCTCTATTCCGGTGGTCTACAAAAATCATAAAGTTGTTGCTTGTTTGTTGAGTTGTTCTATCTCCACATGTAAAACCGGTCTATCTCTTGATGAATATCTCAACTCTCCACGTCTAGCATTCCACCTTCTCCAAAATGTCATTGTCGGATAGCTCAGACGATGCAACTACCATTGTTGGTGACTTTGAAGATCACATTGCTCAAGAGCTGGATAATGAATTTGATGGTCGTTTCGCCGCCGCAATGGATGCTCAGATCGAAGCTCAACTTTTTGGTACTTCTCGTCGCCGCCATCGTAGCTGCAGAAGGAGGTACATAGAGAGAGATCGTGAAGCAGGCCATGAACGTCTCGTGTCAGACTACTTCTCTAATACACTAGTGTATACCGATGCTATGTTTCGTCGTAGGTTTCGAATGAGAAGGCCCCTATTTCTGCGAATCGTGCAAGCTCTTGGCGAATGGTCTCCATTTTTTCGCTAGAGGACAGATGCCTTAAATAGACGGGGATTCTCGCCTTTGCAAAAGTGCACAGCAGCTATGCGGATGTTGGCGTATGCATGTCCTGCTGATTCCATTGATGAATGCTTTCGGATCGGTCAAAGCACAGCAATAGAGTGCATAAAGAACTTCGTTCAAGGTGTGAACGAAATATTTGGTCCACAATATCTTCAAAAACCCACACCCGAAGACATTCAGCAATTGCTTCAAATAGGGGAGGCTCGTGGCTTTCCAGGCATGCTAGGAAGCCTTGATTGCATGCATTGGGAATGGAAGAATTGCCCAGTTGCATGGCAGGGGCAATTCACTCGTGGTGATTACGGAGTCTCTACCATCATACTTGAAGCGGTCGCCTCTCAAGACCTCTGGATATGACATTCTTTTTTTGGGGTTGCTGGATCAAACAATGATATCAATGTGTTAAACCAATCTCCATTGTTTTCTAACGTATTGCAAGGGCGAGCTCCTTCGGTTCAATTCACTATAAATGGAAGGCAATACAACATGGGATACTACCTTGTAGATGGAATATATCCTGAATGAATTTGCATTTGTGAAAACAATCCCTCTCCCTCAAAGTGAAAGGGATAAATTATTTGCACAACATCAAGAAGGGGCAAGGAAGGACGTCGAACGAGCATTTGGAGTTCTACAGTCTCGCTTTGCCATTCTACGTTCCGCAGCCCATTTTTGGCATCGATCAACCCTTGCAAAAATCAAGTATGCTTGCATTATAATGCACAACATGATAGTAGAGGATGAACGAGATTCTTATGATGGCTACTACGACTTTAATTATGATCAGGGGAGAGATCTAGTACCCCCAGCAGCAATCAACCATGGTCCTATTGATGGGTTCACTAGTCTATTGAACAGAAATGCTTCTATTCGTGATAGATCAAAGCATATCCGTCTCAAGAGTGACTTAGCTCAGCATATTTGGGATCAATTTGGTGAAGGTCGGGTGAACAGTTAACTATGTTATGGAGTACTACTTAGTTCATGATTCAATTACTATGTGGTTTCAATAATGAATAATGAAATCAAGGGAGTCCTGATGTTTTCATAGTTCAATGTAATCCTTAATTACATAATGGAATAGAAATATCATCTTTTGTTCTGTTGTCATTTCCGAACTGTAGATTGTTTTAGTTACGGTCGATTTCGTGTTTTAGATTTCTTACGAAATACTCGGCACTTATAATTTTGGATCGAGATTGGAGTCACACGATTGGCTATCGAGACGGTATGAACAAGCAAATTGAGGCTAAACAAGATGTCATATATACCGACAAAACTTGTCATGTGACATATACAATTCCACAAATGTTCCTAACATTCAGAAATATTTTGCACAAGACTTTTGGTAAACTTGCATTAATAGTTCTTTTCGATAAATGTAGAATACATGCTTAGTACTCTGACTCACATTTGTTAGGATACATGAAAGCGCTCATTGAACAATGACACCAAAAAAGTATCATCAATCATCATTAGGATCAAGCATGGCATCATCACTTACTGACATTAAGAACCAATGTTACTACTTACTGAGATCAGTGTGGATGGTCTTGTCACTTCATAGTCCACCTCTGAATCAAGGGATGCAATCTCTTCCTCTGCTCCCTTAGGCACGGTGAGGGAGGATTGGCGAGGATGTAGACCACCCTCGGCTTGAACTCCTCGACTACCCTACCCGCGCTTTCTTGAACTACAAACCACAACATTTACATTACACACAATCGGTTAACCTCCATGGACTCGAGTCTTTGCAAGAACTTACCATGTCGGGGACAATGTCATTTTGCGTTGTCCCGCCTCGCACTACTATGCTTTGAGCGAAGAACTTGTCCTTGCGGTGGTAATCGAGAGGATCTCCTTGGCACTTGCATCGTAACTATACCAAAGCAACAATGGCACATCGGATCGATGCATCAATCAATCAGCGGTAGTGCCACTTGACTGCTATCGAAGGGTTGGCGGTGGCGGCGGCGCTGACACAGAGCTCGAGGCGCGTCTTGTGATGGCGCGTTAGGCTGTGAGGCGAGGAGGAGGCGGGAGAGGCTTGGCGGGACGGGGCGGCTTGAGGAGGAGGGCTTGGGGATGGAGGCGGTGATGAGGAGGTGGGAGGCGGAGGAGGAGGCGCCATGGTGGGGTGCGAGTGAGGAGGAGTTGTTGAAGGGTTGACGGTGGGCGGCAATGACTTGGAGTCATGGGCCGTGGTGGTGGCAAGGCGTCGTGTCGAGGAGGGGGGAGGCGGTGAGGCGAGGGGGAGAGGCTTGGCGGTGGGAGCACGCCGTCGCGAGGCGGGGAGGCGACGAGGCGAGGAGGAGGCGGGGAGATGCTTGGGCGGGGGAGGATCTGTCAGGAGGTCAGCCGAGGAGAGCAGATGAGCTCGTTTATTTAGCAAGTTCACATGGGTACAGAGACTTTGCATTGAAGACTACATTTGCTTATGCAGTGCTAACACGGTAGTTATACTATTTAAGTATTTTTATCATTTTACTTGCATTGGAAGAGATGTATTTTATACAAGTGCTTAGTATCATCTCTCTCCTTAAACACCTCTAAACAGATGCTACCATTGTACATGCTCTAATCTAAGGATGGTTGTGTTAACTTTTTGAATAAGAAAACCAGTATGTCTTACCTCGACCCAACAAACATAAACTCAAGCCGAATTAGTCACAGAGACATATAATTTTTTAAAAAAATAATATTATTTTAAAAGATAATTATAAAAATAAATGGCCGGTGCAAAAAATTACAAAAATGACTCCATGTCGTCAGTTGAACTGGCGACAGGTACCCTCTTGCCCTCCTATCGCTGGGCCAGGTTCCTGTCGCCAGACTCTCTTGCCCTCATGTCGTCGGGCCAGGTTCCTGTCGCCAGTCGACCTATCACCATTTGAGAACTTGTCGCCAGATGACTGGCGACAGGTACCACAAACCCTAATTTGATTGGTCTGTTTGTGATTTTTATAGATTTTCAACGGTACGAAATCTGTTAGACTCACAATAACATTTTGTGATTCTCGTATGTTGTTCTAGTGCAGTGAATTTCTGAAGAATTTTTCGAGAATAATTGAGGTATCAATGATTCGTAAGTAAGAAGGTAAGTGATATTGCGATGCGTCCGAGAATTCATACACAGTGTAGAACTTTGGAGAAATGACCTATTTCATAACATTGGTCATGTACATGAACTGCATATTATGTAAGGAAACAAATGTGAATTTGTCATTACTATTAAAACTACGACAAATCACACTGATATTACATAACATTCAGCAAAACAACATAACACTTAATTTGTTTCAAATCAAAATGATAATTCAGAACATTGGCAATAACATATTACTACTGTCCGTGCTTTCTCGTGGCCGCGACCTCAACGTCCTCTATGTGGACTGCCTTGAGTCGGGCGACCAGATGAGGTCCCCGCGGCGACGTCTGGAGTGCCGATGTCTCCTTCGTCCTGAGGATTTCTCGTGGGGCATTTCTTGAAGGTGTGCACAGACTCCCTGCAAATGGAGAACTTCTTCGTACAACGTCCGGCTTCTATTTCGTCCATGTTGTTCCTGATGCGCCGTATCTGTCGCCGACCAACCTTTCCCTTGAGCCTATCAATATCCACAGCCCAGATTAGTTGCTCTCAGGTCGGATGGCTAGTGAAATGGCCAACCACGGTATAACCATACATCTCTCCACTCCAGGTTTGCATCACCGCCTCCTTGGTGAAATAGCCAAAGAGATACTGGCCGGGATGCTGCGCCACCGTCGAACATGCGGCCATGACATGGGAGCGGGGCCTATGCAGAAGAAGGGGCTTATTGCAAGTGCATATACAACTACCACGGCGTAGCGTGCACTCGTGGGTGACCCTCTCGCGGTTCGTCCCGCGGCGTCCTTTATCCCTGCACATTATCTCGAAGCGAAGCTCCCTTGTGCCCATCTTGAATGCTCGGTGCTTCTCACCCTTCTTAACCTTCTCCTCCATGTACTTGGTGACCATCGCGGGGTAGAGTACTCTGTCATTTGTCATGGCGACCGACGCGTTGTTACTTCTGTCAACAAAATAGTTTGTCGTACCACAGAGAATTGCCTCCACAATACCAACTAAAGGGAGGCACCTTGCGCCACGCATGACCAAGTTGTACACCTCGGCTAGATTGGTTGTCATGACACCATATCGAGCATCATCCCTATCATGTAGCAGTGACCACTTCTCCTTAGGCTCGTTGTCAATCTAGCCCGAGAAGCATTTCACCTGCACCCTCGTCCTCCTCCTCAATCTGAGAGCATCTGTGGGTAGCTGTGGCAATTCTTCGGGGGTCTGGTCAGCGCTTGGGGTAGCCCTTCTCGCTGCCTCTCTTCTGTGCATCTGGGTCCACTCATCCAGAATCTTTGAGAGTGCTTCGAACTTCCGCTGCTGGTTCTGGTTGCACATCCGCTTGAACATATTCATCAAGTCCTTGTTGTGGAACTACTTGTAGAAGTTTGTACCCAAGTGTCTCATGCACCACCTGCTCTACAGATCCGGCTATGGAAGTGGTACATTCTCTCCTTGTTGTAGCTGGGTTATTGCACACAGCATGCCTGCATGCCGATCATGTATGAGGCATACGTTGGAACGGTCTTGCACAACAGAAATCCTCACATTCTTTAGGAACCACAACCAGTTGTCCGTGTTCTTGCTTTCAATGAAAGCGAATGCCACGGGAAGAACTTGATTATTCCCATACGTCGCTATTGCAGTCAGTATCTGGCCCTTGTACTTTCCAGTCAAGAATGTGCCATCTATGCACAAGATTGGACGAAAGTGTTGGAATGCATTGATGCATGGACCAAAGGCAAAGAATACTCGCTGCAGTACCCTCTTATTGGCCCACTTCAGATGCATGGCGTCTTAAATGTCGATATGAGTGTCGGGATTCATGTCTTGTATGACTCGGAGTTGCCGGTGGGGGGGGGGGGGTTGTGGTAGGAATCCTCGAACGTGCCGAACCTTGATTCTAATGCATTCTGTTTTGCCCTCTAAGCCTTGGCATAGCTGATTGTGTACTAGAACCTTGCCTCAATCATCCGAATGATGGATCGTGGCTCAAAATCTAGATTATCCACTATCTCACTGTACATGAGGTTTGCGATGAAGCGATGGCGAGTTCGGTTGGACCTGACTTGACTTCGAAGCAGCGTATGTATGAGGGACCACTATAGAGCACTTCCAGTAGGTGTCCCACTTAGGCTGAAATGCGTGCACTCGTCAAGGGCATCCCTCTATACCGCACTTCACGTCATAGCATCTTGGGGTAGACTTGACGACTGTAAATGTGCGCCGCACCAACAAGGCCCAGAATTTGACCGCCTCCTTCACTACTTCCTTGCATTTGTACATAGCTCCTGGCCTGACCTCGCTCTGGTCGTACTCCCATGACACACGGGAGCCTTTGTTGACGACAAGGTTATCGAACTGGTATGTGTTCCACTCGGACGGAACCGCCTGCTGATCCACACCATCCTCGTCGTCGGAACCTTCATCTTCTGACAATGCCATGTAGTCTCGGTCTTCGAGATCCATCCTTTGCACTACGGCTTCCACCTCCTCACCCTCATCAGCAAGACCACTAGCTTACCTGACCGAAGGAGCTACTTCTGTAGGGTCTTCATCGACAGCATCAGCAACTCCGGGAGCTTCAGCCATTGTGTGTGCCGCGTTGTGGCTGGTGTCCCCGACTTCTTCTTCAGCATCAGCACCGCCTTCTTGTTCAGCCGTGGATGGAGGGGTAGACTTGGCATATGCCTGGGCTAGAAGGACCAATTTCCACCCTTCTTCCCTCGCCATGTGTACATATGACTGTCATGAATTTATTCTCTTCAGCTGCACTAACTCCCAATATGTAGGCTGTGCTGCCCGCGGGGCAAGGCAACTCAATCTCAGATCATACACATCACGGTCCACTTGGAATATGTAGAACAACCACCGCATCACAGCACCCCATGTACGCTGCTCTGGTCTTGGTAGGGGTACGGTCGCCGATTGAAAATAACACAAATCAATCCCATCAGGACCCTCCATAATTGTCCGCTGACCATAGTAAATTTTGAAATTGGCGACGTCGGACATATTTGACGCACTGCACTATAAAGAACATTTCCACGATTAACCACATATCTAAAACTAGACTACCCACCGAAAAGTATTATGTCAAACATACTGCACTATGTAACCGTACATCTAAAACTATGTAATCCATTCGGTTAAAAAAATTACCCGAGAGGTGGGCAACTGGATGGGCAGCGCTTCGCTAGTTTCTATCCTCCCTTCTACTCCTCTCTCTCTCTCTCTCTTCTCTCCTTCTCTTTTTTCTGAATAAAAGTGAGTCCTGTGCCGAATTTTAGGGTTTCAAGAGGTTTTTATAGGGTCACGCTTCCCTATCGCCATTTGAATTGGCGACTGCTACATGTCACCATTTCAACTGGCGACAGCTACTTGTTGCCATTTCAATTGGCGATAAGGAGATGTCGTCAGTTCAAATGGCGACAAGACCCTATAATGATTGGTGTGTTTGTGTTTTTCGTAGATTCTGAACGATACAAAATATGTTAGCGATGCGCTATGCGCTAGAGAATTTTGTGTGGATGATTGAGGTATTAATGATTCGTAAGTAGGAAGGTAAGTTATATTGCGATACGCCAGAGAATTCACAACGGTGCACAATATTGGAGAAATGGCGCAACGAGAATAACATGACAGTTGATCCAACAAAAGGGGTTATATGGCACGAAGGCTAACGAACCAAGGACGGTAAATACATGCCTTTAGGGAATTAGAAATACATTGTACATGTGGACGAAGAGGGTTGGACCATTGCGTGGACTGGGGCCATTTGCCCTTTCTTGCGAGCTCAGCGTTGTACTCCTCGCTGGCCGCCTTAGCCTCGGCCGCCATGTCCCTCTTTTTCTCGCACTCCCTCTCGCGAGCCTCGTGCTCCGAGCGCCTGCACGCCTCGAGATGGGCCTGCGTCCCCCGTCGGATACGCTGGTTGTGCTCTTCGGTGCGGCGCTCATCCTCCCTCCTCTTGCGGTCCCTATTGGCATCCAACTCCTCACAGTCGAGAGTCAACTGGTCGTGTGGGTGGATCTTTAGGTCAATCCACTTACAGTAGCCACATAGCGGATTTTGGGACTACGGGTAGATGGGAGAGGTTGTTAGTGTGGACTTTCAAAGAGAAATGGTAGGGAAATATACTGCTACCTGTTCTTATCGGCTGCCGATAGAGGCTCGTGTCCCAACGGCGGTCAAGATAGTCGCATGAGTAGTTCGTGCAGCCCCAGTAACGTATGCCCAGGCTGAGCTGGTACTTGGACTTGAAGAACTTGCATATGTCCCTGCACCAATAGAGGGGCAGCGTCTCCCCCTCGGGCGGGTGTTGCGATAAATGCTCGGTTGGGATGTTCTGGTAGGGGTTGCTGCTACGGGGGGCGGCGTCATTACTAGAAGGTGGCATCCTGGGACGCTCCCTTTGTTCCTCCTGGGCCGCATACTCCCTTTGCATTTCGCGGATCTCCTTTGAGTGCTTATTCATCTGAGAGAGATTGTGTTGAAGTGCGGATCTGAGGAGAACCAGCAGTAGAAGAGGTAGTACTTATCGCTGGTCGGCTTCGTCTGTGGTGAATTATAATTCAGTTGAGGGAAAATTGCGTCCGTGAGGCAGCAGCCCCGACTCATCGGGTCACGTTGTAGCGCGAAGCTAACTTGTCGGGTCACGTCGCTTCAGAAAGATGACTCGTCGGGTCATATCGCTGCGCAAAGCTGACTCGTCGGGTCATGTTGCTGCACAGAGTAAGGGGGAGTGAAGGCGTAGGAAGAGGGTGGTGTCGGGTGTCCCGATGCAGAATCGTACACGTGGTCACGGTTTTCAAGCAAAAAAGAGATATCGAAACACGAGACTAGCATAATAATAGTTGTACAGAAATTAAAATTTACATGGCATGACTGATATTTGAAGGAACAAATATCTACTGGTGGCCCCTCTTGGGGCGCACCCCGCATGTCGCCCCTGGCCTCGCCAATGATGGTCCGAAATCGTCGAGAGGATCGGTGTCTCACTACCCGACCGATCTGAGTAGCCTCGAGTCTTTATTGCGAGGTGTCTATGTCGGTTGGGTCGATCTCGGCGCCGTCTTGGTTGAAAGCCCCCACGGAGGCGGGTGTCAAGCTGGTCCATGAAGAAGTCCTCGAGGTGTGCCTTGTCGTGCGACAATGAATCGTCGTCCCAAGCCGGTGGTTGATCTGTGACTCCGACAAAGGTGTGCCCCGTCGACTCTACGCACACCTGCCCCGCGTACGGGTGGAGCTCAGGACCTTCAAGAGAAGAGTGTCGTTAGTAACTAGTGGGGTTCGAAATAAAGAAGCATTACGTTACGCACATAATCATGGCAAAACCCACGAAAAAGGACGTTACACAAGCAAGCAAGGTGGTCATACCTAGTGGCACGAAGCCGTGCCCCGATGACTCTACGTACTCCTACCCCGCGTGTCAGTGGAGCACAGGACCTGCAAGAGAAGATTGCTATTAGTAACTTGTGTGGTTCGAAATAAAGAAGCGGAAGTGAATGTCTCATGCTCACCTCCAAAATGTCCCGCGGTGCTCCCACCACTGTGCCACGACGACACGCCCGTCACGTCCGGGCCAGGAGCCCATGGCCGTGAACCACCTCGGTTGACCCCTCATCCTCGCACTGGTCGATCCACTGAGTCCCTCGACGTGCGACAAGTCGCGATCCGGATGCCTCGTCTCGTGGCCTCCATGACTGCTGTAGGACCCCTCTGGTGTCCCCAGCGCCATCTACTACGCGGAGGCTGCCAACTCGAGAACTTTCCGTTGTAGATCCGTCTGCACAAGTAATGAACTTGTTGGAAACCTAAATCTGGCAAATTAAATATGAATTAAGGACCGTTCAATACGTACGAAGCGGTGGAAAGCAGAGTCCAGCTGGGTGGGGTACGTGTTGGACGTCGCAGCCTCGTGTTGTGGTGGGTTGACCACGACCTAGACGTAGCGAAGCCTCGTCTGATTAGCGTACCACTCTATGTACTTCTCGTACGTCTCGGGGTCGTAGGGAGCATCTGTACACCAGATGAGGTCGTCGCACGCCCCGCTCCAAGCCTCAACCCAAGAGGACATCTTGTCCAACCAGGATATCGTGTCACGTACTCCCTTCCTAGTGTACCTATGGATGGCAAGACGATTATTTGGTCCGCACGTAACGCATATTGTACAAAAGAAGTAAAGCGTGAACTTACGTGTGGACGTGTGCCAGCACCCGCATCCCCCTAAGGGCCTGGGACCTCATGTCACAGACCAAACTGGCGCATGACCTGATGCACATGGTACCCCTCCACGAAGACATCATGCACCAAGGGCCTCCGTGTGTACCAGTACATGTAGTCTCGCGTGCACATGCTCGATAGTCCTTCGGGCGTGCGCGTGTTCACCCTCTCCTGAGTGTACGATGTCCAGATGATGTGGTCATCGGTTAGCTGGTCGAACATCACAACGTACTCCGGGTAGGACCCTTGCGAAGTGATCGGCGTGTAGGTGACCTATGCAATAGAATACCGCAAACTTAGCACACGAAAATTGTGATTACAATACGAAAAATAATAAATAATCATGAAACTAAGTCGTTGGCGGGACCACACCGTGCCCATGGTCGGCCGGTCCACATAAATCGTCTGGGCGTACAAAATTTGAGCAGTATGCTCCCAAGTCATTTGTGGTCGTCCAGACACAAGCGCCTCGAAGGACCACAGTGCGAAATAGCGATCATCCGAGAGGATGGAGCTGTCACGAGCGCGGTGTACGCATCATATAGTTAAGTGGTGCGTCACGCCGCAAAGACGGTGGACCCAGCGTAAAGGCGGGATCTCGATCCTTCGGCAAGTCCTTGACTCATGTGCGTATCGGACGTAGTGCTTGTCGACGCTGTCGCCGTGGGACCCTAGGAACGTGAACCACCCAAACAACCACAGGAGGTAGGCCTCGAAGTGCCTCCTAACAATGACGTCCCCTGCGTTCTTCGCCATACGCTCGGGCTGCAAGAAGACATGTACTCGTCAGCAAGGTTCACATATGAATTGACACGAGAGGACAATAGTTAAGAAGACTTACTGAAAGCATCTAGGCCCCTAAAAATTGTTTTGGTAATTAATGATAGTATGTGAATATGGGATTAACGTGTTTATTGAGTATTTACAAGGTTAAGTCCTATTGGTGAGTTTGATGACTTGAAGATGCATGCTAAAGGACAACATGAAGATCTACATGGCTCAAAAGGCAAGGTACAAGTAGTCTAGGATCCTTTTTAAGTTTTACTGGTCTTAGAAGAATGGTTGGAAGACCGGATTATAGGTTAAATGCCGTACTATTAAGAGGGATCGTGACTAGTAGCTTGATAGCATGTTCTTGTGCCATTTGGATCAATTTAGGATCATGCATGCATTTGAATTTGAGTTTGAAAGCTCTCTGTGTAATTGTCAGCACAAACGGTAGTACCGGAGGCTTACTGGCAGAACTACCGCTTAAGGCGGTATGACCACGCATCCCTTGGCGGTATTACCGTGGTCCGAACGTCACATCCAATTGGTCGCTAATGTGGTATGACTGGCTCATGCAGCGGTACTACCGCATTGTAGTTGTTCCGATTTATAGTTGGCGGTATGTTTAAAATAGTAAGCACCATTTTTGGTTCGGTGCCTCTCGTTGGAAATCGGTAGTACTGCATTCTCGTAACGGTAGTACCGCTCTGCGGTTGTACCAATTTCTTTGTGACGGTATGTATTTTTCAGAGAGCACCTCCTTTCGGCTAAGTTGGAAACCTTGCAAACGGTAGTACCGCTCCTTCGTGCGGTACGACCGGATCAAGCGGTAGTACCACAACTTGGTTGGTGGTAGTACCGTTCCAGTATTTTCAACGGCTATGTGAGAGCAGTTAATGCTACTGTTCTAGCCGTTACAGTGCTCTAACATGGATGCGGTAGTACCGCTCCGTGATTGGCGGTCATACCGTATTTCGCTGAAAGTTGGGGATTTCCTCCCCAACGGTCATAATTGTTAGTGGGGGTTATAAATACCCCTCCACCTACTCAAGGACAGTGGGCTAGAGTTCATTTATCATCTATAGAGCCTTGAGCATCCTCTCAACACCCAAAACACTCTTGTCTATTCATTGTGACTTTGTTGAGTTCATTCAAGTGCATCCATTCATTCTAGTTGATCCATTTGCACTTGAGAGCCGTCAAGCGAAGGCCATTGATTTATTACTCTTGGAGTTTTGCTGAACTCCTAGACGGCTTGGCGGTGATTGCTCGGTGATCTCTTCAAGAAGTTTGTGAAGAGGCCAGGTGCCAAGTTTGCAAGTGGCTTGGAGTTCGCCATCTTCGGAGCGGAGAAAGAACTACCAATAGTGATCGATAGAAGACTTAATTCGTGGAGCCGGCTTGAGTTGTCAAGCTTCCTCAACGTGGACTAGTGAAGGCCAGCAAGTCTTCGATACCACGAGAAAAACTTTCTTGTCTCAATTGTGGTTATTTCTTGTCTTTACTTATTCCGCATTTACAATTCTAGCATTTATCTTGTGTTAAATTGTATAGCTAGAATTGTATCTAGTTTAGACTTAGTTCTTAATTGGCTTAATTTGTTATTTAGTCAAAAAGTTTAAAAACCTCCTATTCACCCCCTCTAGTCGGTTATCCTTGATCCTACACTTACGTAGAACTGGCAGATCCACCTCAACGTCGGCTCGTGTGGGCTGTTGAACTCTGTGTACCCACTGCCCGGCGGTAGAACATCGTGGAACATCGCTAGGAGGTCTGTGCGCCACGTGGCGAGGATGTCGTATGCCGCCATAGGGAAGCCAGTGTAGGGTAACCCGGTCAGGAAGGAGACCTCCTGAAGGATCGGCGCTATCTCCTCGCACGGAAGGTGGAACGTGCGCGTCTCTGGCCTCTAGCGGTCAACTAGTGCTGTCAGCAGGGCCCGATCGTATGGAAAACGCCCATCCTCACTAATGGAAGGAGGCCTGCCGCTCTCAACCTGCATCGAAACTATTAAGAACAAACGTGACTGCACGCAAAATAGTCAGACCGCGATTGAGTGCATGAAGGTCAGAACTACATGTACCTTGGAACCCTGTTTGGGTGCAGCCTCCATGCTCTGATGGGCGTGCGCGGCCGCAACACGCCAAGCTCAATCGGCGCCTCACCCTCTGGGGGGGAGCATGGTATTGAGGTAGCTACGGTGATGCGCGTCAATCACCGGGTCAAGCAACGCGTAGTGGTCTGCGTCCACCACACCTACAAATTAAGTGTATGCATTGTAAAGACTACAAAACATGTACAAAAACCAAAATTCCTACTTTAAAAATAATTTTCGGTGTTAATAGAATAATTACCACACAAAAATGTAAACCAAATTTAGGCTGCTCAGCAATTTAAACAGATTTTTAATAGGGTCTTCTAATTTAGAGGATATTTTTAAATATTTTTCAAGTGCAAATAAAAACAATAAACAAAGTTCTTCCTAATTTCCTAGTTCCGTAGTTTAAAATTAATTTTCGACATTAACAATATAATTACCACACATAAATGGGAAACTAAATAAAGCTGGAATTATTTTTTTACATATTTCTAATAGGTGTCTTCCTATTTCTTCTTATTTATCCTAAATTGTTCGACTGCTGTAGCATTCGTAACATGTGTACGATGAACTACACAATACACAACTCAAATAATGTAGTACATTATTTGACTACAATTATTTAATCTGCTGAATTCTACTCGCTATTCTACTGAATTCTATGTCGCTATTCTACTAAATTCTTTGTACTTAATTCTATTTGCTATTCTAGTTAATTCTATGTCGCTATTCTACTGAATTCTATGTACTTAAATTTACTCGCTATTCTACTTAATTCTATGTCGCTATTCTACTGAATTCTATGTACTTAATTCTACTCACTACATCTCAAATGTTGTACTTAATTCTACAGAATCTGACATAATGTATAAAGTTACAAAAAAAATGTATCTGCAAGTTGGCCGGCCGACCGAATTTGATGCTCTGTCAATCTCTCTCCTTCGCGACGAATTAACAGAGTTTCGCTACCTTTCTTCTCTCCCTCTTCTCCTCTCTTTTTTTTTCTGGAATTAAAATGAGTTTTCGAGGATTTTTTGGGGTTTTTTTATAGATGGCATCATGTCACCAGTTCAACTAGCGATAGGAACTGGCGATAGGAAGACTATTCACTTCCTGTCGTCAGGTAGCTGGACCGGCGATAGCTACCTATCGCCAGTTGAACTGACGACAGAGAATCATTTTTGTAAGTTTTTAGGCTGGCTATTTATTTTTATAAATATCTTTTAAAATAATATTGTAAAAAAAATCCCGGAGACATAGGCTCCGTGATTTTCGAGGGTCTATATATGGGCTCCCTATCCAAGAGAACAGCGCGACAGCATTAATTAGTAAGTGAAGGGCGTGAAGCAGCCAAGCTGCAAGCAGGAGAGTGCTTCTCTGAAATCCTCCACTCCACTTCTCTGTTGTTAATCACACGACGCTTGCAAGAACGTATATACGTACTCTGCCAGGCGTTGGAGCTAGCTGCTATGGCGACGCAGGCAGCCGGCGCCGAGAAGCCTCACGTGGTGTTCTTCCCGTTCCCGACGCAGAGCCACATCACGGCGGCGCTACAACTGGCCAAGCTCCTCCACCGTTGCAAGGGCTTCGACGTCACCTTCGTCCTCACCGAGTACAACAGCCGCCGCCTCCTCCGCTCGCGCGGCCCCGACGCGCTCGCGGGCATCCCGGGGTTCCGCTTCGCCACCGTCCGCGACGGCCTTCCCCCGTGCGACGAGTACGCGACTCATGATTACTTGGCCGCCATTTTCCTCTCCGAAGAGACCATTATGGCTCCCCACTTCAAGAAACTCATCTCCGAGCTCCCTCCGGTGACCTGCCTTATTTCCGACGTCGAGCATATCCTGCGTACTTCTAAGGCGATCGGCCTCCCCTGCGTCACCTTCTGGGCAATGAGCGCCTCCTCCTTCCTGGCATTCCAGCAGTCCCAGCAGCTTGTTGACAAGGGCATTGTTCCCCTCAAAGGTAAGTTTCCCGCGGATGTCCACAGAATTAGCGGTAAAGTCTTTGTAGCTTCTAGTCGATCGTTAGGAGCAACACGCCCACCTCCGCGCGCGTCTTCTCAGGCGACGGCGATGGGAATTAGGATTTGTATTCACCGATGTTAGGTTTAGAGTTCACCAGGAGCCCTAGTTGTAGAGGGAGCATGGGCGGTGGTGGTGGCGGTGGCGCTGCTGGCCACATGTTCGGAGGAGGGCGGTAGGTGGCAGCGACAGGCGGCATGGTGAATCTCACTGCCCTCTTCTGAACTTGCGATCGCCCCTCTTTGAACCTATGACGACCATCCTAATTAGTTGACTAATAGATATGTTATTAAAAATAATAAAAAGGAGATAAGTAGCACTACCAACAATAGGTCCGTCTATACAAGATTCGACTATTTTATCTGTCCAAAAGTCGTTTTTAGTTCACTTACAACTTTATTATACATAAATTACAGTAAAATATTTATGTATTTATTGTTCTTGATCACTGTAATTATTCTCAAAAATCTTAATAACTCACATTTCTATCACATGATTCAAAATCTAACATATATTTTGAGATATTGAGCAAAAACAAAGACAAACAATAAAATTATATACCAATAAAATACGACAATGTGATAAACTCGTTATGTCCCGAAGAAAAAATCATAATAAATTCGGATCTAATTCATCAGATGAGAAGAAATGAAAATCTCAAAGCATATCAGATGAATGAAAATTTGATTATTTTGACTAAAGAAAACACTCGAATATTATTTAGCAAAACCGTAAAAAGAAAATTGTTTTTGACTTTTCAAAGTCAACAAGATGCCCACTTTCACCACTAAATTCTATCATTGTATTTTCAAAAAAAGTTATAACCCGATTAAGAAAAAGTTATAAAAGTGTAATGTTATGAAAGTATTTTTCGTGACAAATTTACTCATACCATTTCCGTATATCCAAACTACATACTTTAGATAATATCTTTGGTCAAATTGATACATTTTAACTGCATGCATTCAAGGGCGACTTCATTTTGTGACCGGAGGGAGTATAAAGTCAGATATCTTAAATATGTTTTGTTTGTAAAGCATGAATTATAACATTTGGAATTCACAAATAAAATTTTATATGATATACTATGCCACATATATCACACAATTGCACAGACCAACCGGCTAGTTGTCAAAAAAAAAAAATCCAACTCTTAATTTGGTGGACAGTGATTACGAGTAACGAAGGACTACCATTAGATGTTAGTTGCAACATTTTAAAGTCAAAGATAAGAAATATGTGCAAGGCATTTAAACTCGAAGATAAAAGGTATATATCTACAATATTCTTAAACTCAAAGATAAGAACGAGTTAGGTCATAAAAACAACTCTCATTGATGTACGCTCATATTTAAATATTGAGTAGTGAAAATAGGAATTTTAATTAGGAGTTATTTACTAGATCACACTGCGCAATTGCGCAAACAATTCGGCTCGTTAATTAATTGTTCCTGGCATAAACAGACGGTGAGCAGCTGGCCAATGGATACCTGCACAGCACGGTGGTCGACTGGGTGCCGGGGATGCCCAAGCACATGCGCCTGAAAGACTTCCCTAGCTTCATCCGCACCACCGATCCCGACGATGCTGTTTTCCGCAAGTTCTTGAGCTCAATGGAGAGCCACCGGACTTGCCCATCTGCCGTCATATTTCACACCTTCGACGAGTTGGAACGCGACGCCGTTACTTCAATGTCTAACATCCTGCCAGTGCCACCTATCTACACCGTCGGGCCGCTACCGCTGCTCCTTAAGCAGGTTGCTGGTAGTCCGGTCGACGCGTTGGGCTCAAACCTTTTGAAGGAGAACGACACCTGCCTGGACTGGCTTAGAGGCAAGCGGCCAAACTCAGTGGTGTATGCCAGCTTTGGGAGCCTAGTAACGCCGACGAATGAACAGCTGGTAGAGTTCGCTTGGGGTCTGGCTAATAGTAGCTACGAGTTCCTGTGGGTGATGAAAAATGACCAGGCGAAGGGCGCTGCCCCTACCCTGGTGCTGCCCCCGGAGTTCTTGGAGAAGACCAAGGACAGGGGCTACGTGACGAGCTGGTGCCCGCAGGAGGCGGTGCTCCGGCACGAGGCGATCGGCGCGTTCCTGACGCACTGCGGGTGGAACTCGATGTTCGAGAGTCTTTGCGCCGGAGTGCCCATGTTGTGTTGGCCAACAGCAGCTGATCAGCAGCCAAACAGCATGTATGCTTGCACGGAATGGCACATTGGCATGGGGATCGATGAGAACGTCGGGAGGGAGGAGGTGGAGAGGGCCGTGAGGGAAGTGATGGGAGGGGAGAAAGGCAAGGACATGAGGAGGGTGGCCATGGAATGGAAAGAGAAAATCGATGTGGCTACACTACCAGGTGGTTCCTCTTGGGCCAATCTGGAGAGGGTGGTTGATGAGGTAATTGCCCCTCTGATGCAGAAGCATTAGTGGCTCAAGGAAGAGCTTCCACCCGACCTCGTGGGGATCGAACCACCCAACTCAGCGAGCTTTGGGATGCTCCTGAATCTGTTGAGTGTTAATCTTGTCGCATCATGCATGTGTTTACATATGTTAGCTGAGTCGTGCATGTTTCTGTTCACGTTGCACGGTGCTCGCTGCCTCGTTTCAACGTTGAAATTTCAACCAAATTTTGAATTTGGTTGAAATTTGCACGAAAACGAAATCCAAATCCAAACTTCAATTTGATTTTGAATTTCTTTGAATTCTGCAGATGTTTCAACGTTGCACGGTGCTCGCTGCGCGTTGCACCTTTGCATGTCTGAGGTTTGTGTCTTGTGGAAGCGTTGCGTCGAGTTCGGATCGTGCGGTTCCACGGCGTGGGTGTTGATCGAGTCCTTGTATTCAGTTTCTTTTCAAGAATAACAGAAAAAAGACGTACGTGAGCTGCATTAATATTGTCTGCGTCAAAAAAAAAACAAAAAAGAATCTTCTGCTTGTCATCTGCCTCGTGTGCGTGTGCCGTGCGCGCGTGTGAATCTTCTCTGATCCTAGCCAACAGAATCGCATACGGATACGGTTCAAGAAGGAACAACAATACGGTTTCGTCTTCAAATCTTGTTCAGCGTTGCAATATGGCATGTTCTAATGGACGATCCTCTCTCTTGTGGCTTCTAGTAACGGGTTTGTTAATTCTCAGTTGTCTGAAACTTTTTTCTCTTTCAATCACCTAAAATTCAACGGTACTATAGCTAAACTTGTAGCGCTAAGTAATATGCAATTTTAATACAGCTTCATTACAATTTTTAGTTCTATTTAGGGTTCACCTAGGTTTATTTTTTGTCAGGTTAGAAAAGTTTTGTAAAGGTTCATCAAACTTAAATTTATTTTTTGTCTACGTTAAAATAATTCTTAATCCTAGAGGTGAACGGGTGAGTTATACGTAGCAAGTAAGAAGAGTGACAAGAGTAATTCTTTATCCTAGAGGTGAAAGTGTGGGTTACTTATATGTAGTGAGGAGAGCGACGAGAGTAGCTAGATCTTCGTCGAAAGGTTAAAAAAAGTGACTGAAATTCCAATCACTCGATGAATACACAACCCATTTCTAGTAAAGCGGAGCAATGACTTTTGTCTAATATCTTGTTCAATTTTTGCACATGCCATGTTCTGACGTGCATGTAGGTATAATCTAAGGCTAATCTTCATCTATATGTCATTAACCCTAGCCCAAGATGAACACCTAGTCTAATCATTAGAGCGGAAGCGTGATATTCATACCCGAACTTAGAGATGCCATTATGGCTTGTAGATCGGTCGATGTAGAGGTGGTCGGCTGCTCCAGTAGTGGCGTGGGCGAGGACGGCGGTGCGGTTGTGACGGCGTCAGCCTTCGGTCTTCGCCCACCTGAGCGCTCTAATAGATCGGATTGTTGGGGGATTTCGTAGCCTGGAAGCACTTAGCTTAAAAGCCTACCGAGTCCCCTTCTATTTATTGTAGCGCTCGGTGAACGGGACCAAAAACCAACAAGTTGGTTGCGCCACCGATCAGGGCGCGCGAGTGAGGCGTGACTCCCTTGAAACTCGGGGTTTGTTTAGCCGAGATCAACCCAACATTCTCCCCTTTGATCGTAAGGCTAACACCATAAGCCCATTCTCAATAAAACAACATACCAAGGTAACGCGTCATGGCCAATGAAGTGCCATACAACCACAGTATCTATAGTGTACTATCCCATCTTGAAATGGATATTCATTATACTTGATGGGAGTTGGTTTGCTTTAAGGTCATTTTATCCAGAATCAAAGGCGTTCCAATAAAACCCATGCCGGCAACATGATCACGAAAGGTATTGGGTGGTAAGCCTTTAGTAAGCGGATCCGCAAGCATTGACTTAGTACTAATATGCTTGATACTAATAGTTTGATCCTGGATTTTGTCTTTCACAACATGATACTTAATGTCAATGTGTTTGCAGCACCACTTGACTTGTTGTTACTCGCATAAAACTATAAAAGACTACGGGTTCGTTATCGTAGTATAAGGTGAGTGGTTTAGAGATGCTGTCTACCACTCTAAGTCTCGGGATAAAATTCTTAAGCCCTACAGCCTGCCCGGTAGCCTCATAACATGCCACAAACTCAGCTTGCATCGTTGAAGATGTCGTAAGGGTTTGTTTGAGCTTTTCCACGAGATAGTTCCCTCAGCTAGTGTAAAGATATAACCTGGCGTGTATTTCTTAGTATCAACACATCCCGTAAAATCAGAATCAGAATAACCAACAACTTCAAGGTTGTCAGAATTCTTATATGTGAGTATGAAATGTTTAGTAGCTTGCATATAGCGCAAGACTTTCTTAACGGCCTTCCAGTGGTCCGGTCCTGGATTTGACTGATATCTGCCAAGCATCCCTGTTACAAAAGCTAAATCAGGGTGCGTGCATACTTGAGCATACATGATGCTTCCGACAGCTGAAGCATAAGGAACCAACTTCATCTGATCAGTTTCATATTGGTTCCTTGGACATTGAAATGTCCCAAACTTATTGCCCTTAACAATAGGAGCAGGCGAGCCAGAGCACTTATGCATATTATATCTCTTCAGTACTCTGTCAATGTATGCCTTCTGAGATAAACCTAATACTCCTTTGGAACTATCTCGGTGAATCTCAATGCCAAAAACGTAAGAGGCATCACCAAGATCCTTCATATCAAAATTAGATGAAAGAAATCTCTTGGTCTCAAACAGTATATCCTTATCACTGCTAGTCAATAAGATGTCATCTACATAAAGAACTAAGACGGTGAATTTACTCTCATTGAACTTAACATATATGTAGTTATCAACTTCATTTTCGTTAAATCCAAAATTCCTTATGACCTTATCGAATTTGAGGTACCACTACCTTGACGCTTGCATTAAGCCATAAATTGATTTCTTAAGTCGACATCCCAAATGCTCCTTGCCTTCCACGACAAAACCTTCCGGTTGAGCCATGAAAACGTTTTCTTGCAAGTCGCCATTAAGGAATGCTGTCTTAACATCCATCTGATGTAGCTCTAAATCATAATGAGCTACAAGTGCCATAACAATTCTGAATGAATCTTTAGTTGAGACAGGAGAAAAAGTGTCATTATAGTCAATCCCCTCTCTTTGTGAGAAGCCTTTTGCTACAAGCTTTGCTTTGAACCTTTTGACATTTTCTTTAGAGTCATGTTTGGTTTTGTAGACCCATTTACAGCCTACTGTTTTGACTCCATTAGGAATTTCTACTCAGTCCCATACATCATTAGTGCTTATAGACTTTAGTTCATCCTTCATGGCATCAAGCCACTTAGGAGAATGTTCACTCATCATGGTCTCCTTATAAGAGGTGGGATCATCTACCTTCCCTATATCTGTAATATCCTCATTCATATAAACAACATAATCATTTGGGATGGCAGATCTTCTCTCCCGCTGTGATCTTCTAATAGGTTCATTAGCTATTACAGGAGACTGCTGAGGCTCATTATTAGGTGCGACATTAGGAATTTTAGAGACCTCAACAGTGGGTGTAACAACAGTATTTTGTATTAGAGGTGCAACCACCTGAAGCACAGGAATAAAGGTCTCTGGGATAAGCGATGAATGAAACTATCGAGGGCTCGTACGGAATGGATCAGGGAAATTAGATACGCGGCTGCGTAAGACAACAGTCGGCAATTGAGTTGCTGGCGTATTTAATATTTTGAGCGTTGATTTTCTGGTCAGATGATCGGACATCGCCCATAATCGTCGGCACAATAGATGAGCACTAATAGACGACTGCGTGAAAAGGTTCATCAAGAAAATTCACCGGGTTCATTGTGTCTCCAGCATGTACGTGCTTAAGATTATCCAATACAAGACATTATCAACTTCTCCTAGCCCTATCTCCATCTCGTAATTAAGGCCCCTTCAAGCGTCGGTGACAGAGTCCTCGCACTGTCACGTACTCCCCACTTCCCCAAGCAGACGACTCGTGAGTGGTGCTAGTGCGGGCACAGCGGACGTGCGTGTCTCTCTGTATCAGCACATGCAATGGTGCTGGGCTGTTGGTTAGCCACTAGCCGTTTGTTTCGGTCAATAAAGCTGTAGCGCACGGAGAGTGCGAGGTTGAATAGGTGCAACGCACGCATGATTGCATGGCGCCCATTGTGCGGCGTGGGGACGTGATGCGCGCAGGGCCACACCGCACCGCGCCTCACGGCAGCGCGGCGCAGCAACCGTAATGGAGTGGAAAAGTGCAGCGTGCAATCGATGGCTCGCTACGGCACGGCACGGCCTGGCTCGCATCGCTCAGAGGGGGAAAAGGGTTCGAGACGTAATCATTCGGTGCTAATTTGTACCGCCACAAAAGGCGAGATAGGAACCATTATTGACGGTGCAGCACACCAGATGTGCAAAACTGCTGCGGCTGATCGAGAGCAATCATGACACCGTTCAAACTGAGACGAGAGACTAGATTAGAATAGAGTGAAGATTTGGGGAAAGAGCTTATGAATGGCAGGTTGGGAATTGGGATCAATATATGGGAAGCATAAGTTGATCATGAAAAAGACATGAACTTGTTTCTTGTTAAAAACGTATTAGTGTTACAGCTTATGCTAGTTTATGACTTAATTAAGAAACAGTTTTGGAACCAACACAAAGAAGTTGAGAAAAAAAATGGGAGCAAAAGGGAGGCGTGTCACATACCCAATACCAGCACACACACACACACGACAGTCCCCCATCTCCATATGTCCCCCACGCCTTTAGCGGCTAAGTGGCAGCAAGGACAACGATGCAACGTGCAAGCTGCACCAAAAGAGTAGAGCAAGCCAAGGACACCGCCGAGAGGACAGAAAGGCAAAGCCAAGCACGGAAAACGGCAACAAGTTAAGCGAGACGGCCCATGCGTTCCCGGAAGGAAAGGGGTCGCCACGCTACCCACAGCCAGTCACTCGCCACGCCGGCCGGGCCCCGCGCGCCCGCGCCCGTGCCTGTTCACGTGCGCACGCATGTAGTACGTACGCACCAGCGGCACGCGCGAGTTGGCGTTGCGTTTCCAGTCGCCACGCATGGTAGCATGCTGGTTAGCTGTTATGTGCGGTTGGTCCCGACCCGGCCGAAGAACAAACCAAACCACTCGCGGGGAGGGGGAAATGGACCAGTTTTTATCTTTTTGCCTCTCTTTTTGGAGCAATGTAAATGCTCGCCT
Organism: Phyllostachys edulis; assembly: GCA_036346405.1. Taxonomy (NCBI): domain Eukaryota; kingdom Viridiplantae; phylum Streptophyta; class Magnoliopsida; order Poales; family Poaceae; genus Phyllostachys; species Phyllostachys edulis. The sequence continues at coordinate 66,331,443 of CM070548.1, read as the reverse complement.
TGATCAGGAGGAGCTTTGCAACATGCCCTCGATGAATATGATCCATAAGTCAGCTACTGGTAAGTGGGAGAAGCCAAGATCTAGTTATTGCCTAACTAGGGTTCAGAGGAAGGAGATTTTGGAATGGTTTCAGACCCTAAAGTTTCCTGATGGGTATGTAGCAAATCTAAGGAAAGGAGTGAATTTAGCTACTATGCGCATCAATGGCCTAAAGAGCCATGACTACCACATATTCATGGAACGCCTTTTGCCTATGATGATCCGTAGCTACGCCTCCGAGTGTGTTTGGCAAGTGATGGCGGAGTTGAGCTTCTTTTATCGACAGCTATGTGCGAAAGAGATAGATCCCATGGTAATGTCAACTATGGAGCGTGAAGTACCTGTGTTGCTTTGCAAGTTGGAAAAGATCTTTCCACCTGGCTTCTTCAATCCAATGCAACATTTGATTCTCCATCTTCCCTATAAAGCTAGGATGGAGGGACCAGTGCAAAACCGGTAGATGTATCCAATTAAGAGGGAACAAAAGGAACTGCGAGGCAAAGCAAAAAATCGATCGCGTGTTGAAGCATCCATAGTGGAGGCATACATAATTGAGGAAATTTTCCATTTCACATCAATATACTTTGCTGACAATGTTTGCACAGTGCACAATCAAACCTCATGATACAATATTGGCATCCCTCAAAATAATTGCCAACTTAGCCTCTTCACCGGAAGAGGTGACACTTCAAGCGGTGGTACTCCCAAAGTGTTATCGCGGGATGAGTGGTTGACTGTGATGTTGTATGTCTTTACCAACCTCTCCGAAGTGGAAGATTACATTAGGTATGCAACAATTATTTTTTCCCAATAATTGATGCATGAGTGTTTTAATCTACTTGTCTTGTTGTCTATAGGGAATTTGTTAAGAGCGAGTGGAAGCAACGTCGAGACCCATCCGAAAAATAAGTTGAGACCCTTCTTAGGAAGGGTGCTGGGAATTGTAAACCGAATTTCTCGATTTGGTTCTATCAGAAAGTAACTTCTCTATTAGCTAGTCCCCTTGCACATAATATTTACTAAGTAAAGAGGAACTAATATATGAAACCCATTCTATTTATGCTGTAGAGTTTGAAGGACAAGTCTATGAGCAACGAATTGAGGCAAGTTGCTCAAGGATGCCACACTTGGGTGCTGTCCTATAGTACATACGATGTGAATGGGTACCGCTTCCGAACATCGACACATGAGAGGGAAAGGCCTAATGCAACAACAATTAATAGTGGATTGGTGACTATAGGACAAGATGGGAGCAATACACCTGTTGAATACTATGGAGTAATTGAAGAAATAATTGAACTATATTTCCATGGTAGCAAACCTCTCAAACTTATGTTATTCAAATGTCATTGGTTCCATCCGTTTATGGGAGTCAGACGGGATACATCACTTGGGCTGGTTGAAGTTGCACATCAATCAATCCTACCAGCAATGACCCATTTATTGTGGCTCGACAAGCCACCCAAGTATACTACATCCGTACCCATGCAAAACTATGAGTAGTCTAGTGGATTGGTGGGTAGTACATAAGGTGCAACCATATGGTAAACTACCTACCCCTAGTGAGCAGGACTACAACATGGAGACCAATAATGGTGTTGACCTATTCTTTCAAGAAGATGGGCTACCAGGGACTTTTCAAATAATAATTGGGGAAGAGGACGATCACATGGATGATATTCAAATCGATGCCGGTAAGGTTGTAAACCAAGAGGACTTGGAACTACTTAATCGCTTAGACATTGATGGCACCGAAGGGGATGAGGTTGAGTCAACACCTCATGATAGTGACGATTACTTTTTAGAGGGCCCATCTGCGGAGGATCCCATAGTAGACGACTACTTCTAAGCATGATCTTGTATGTCTTCCATCTATTTGCTGCATGTTTTTAATTTTTTGTATGAGCTCACTTGATTACGTTATATTACATTTTTCTATGAGCTTACTTGATTACGCTATATTACGTCTTTCTATGAGCTTACTTCATTGTGCTATATTAATTGAATTATTTTATTTCATTTCATTTCAGGACACCAAAAAATGAGTGGCATCGAAGAGGCAGCATACTCTAATCGAGGCAGACGCTTGTTTTCAACTCGAGGAGGCAGAGGGGCAGCCGCGGCCACTCGAGGAGGCAGAGGGGCAGCCGTGGCCACTTGAGGAGGCAAAGGGGCAGCCGCGGCCCCTCGAGAGGGCAGCGGGGGGTCTACCTCTAGTAGATCAGGCTCCTGTACCCCGTAGCCCTCGCGTGCTGATGATGTGGAGGATGAGCACCGTGAGGTGGAGGGTGAGGTGGAAGAGCACCCTGAGGCGGAGGGTGAGGAGGATGAGCACCATGAGGCACAAGAATTTTGGTTGAGAGGACCTGCAAACCTGCCATGACGACCAACCCGAGAGGAGGAGAAGACTGTCATCGTTCCTGTTGGCGACACGTAAGTAACTGTTTACACTTTCACTAATTTAGCCCACTTACTTGCATACCTCAAAAAAACTAATATGCAGGCAATGGCGAGAAGAAGGCGGGGGTGAGAAATGTAGACTTCCGAACGGCATAATTGGCGTGTTGATTCAATGGCACTTCCCTGGCTTGGTCACCTACAGAGGAAGGCGGGAGCCTGCATGTACATGGTGCCACTACAAGGCCGCTGAAGATACCGCCGCCGCTGAGGAGAGGTTTCATTTGACAACTGTTTGCAGCGGGTGGAGGAAAGTTTTTGGGTAAGTGACTGAATATTCAAATCTGCTTCTATGTGTTCCTATGCATGTTAGGGTTGATTTGGTCACAACTTTCGAGTCTCAATTTAGTTACTATACTAACTTACCACACAGTAATTAAGGGTTTGTTAATAAAGTGCGACACGTTGCTTGTATATACAAATCACTCGGATGTATATACCATTGTAATTAATATGTTGCATTTTGTAAAGTTTAAGATATTTTTTGTTAATTCACAAGGATTATCCATGTCATCGCACATCTGCTAACGACAAATGCTTATTAACCTTCCTGAAGATAAACTGGATATTGTTTTATCATCAGATCATCTTCAATATAGATCTGTTGGGAGGGCAGAAAGATAAACTATTCAAGTATAATATACTTGGCATGTAGTGAACTTAGGCTTTACAAAGTATCAAAATAAAGAGTTTTTGACCCGAAAACTAGATACATCAATATTGGATCAGGATCTTTTGGATGTTTAGTAGCCAAGTAATAAATGTCAACTAACTTAATCATCTTATTCTTTATCAATTCTTTATTCTTGGATTGTAGTGGTGGTTTCGATGAAATTTGAGGGACAGAAGTCGATTCTAGGAGAGTCTTTGCGTAATTGTGTTAAGAAGTGATCCCACAGATGATCTCTGAAGCACCTGACCAAGTGGTGATCTGTTACCACACACAAGTCCTTGGATAGCAAATTCGTAGGGCCGAGGCTTGCCAAACGTATATCACTTTGGACGAGTACATGCAGGTAACCAACTGAACAAACGATGTCCTTGATTACAATCAATTCTAGTTTATTCATATTTAACACTTGGTTAATTTAGGCAATACCTTGGTGGGCCCTTAAGTGTGAAGATGCATGGCAGCAGATTGCCCAAGAGAGGTGGTGCAACGAACGATGGTTAGAGGACTCTCGTGCTGCTAGGGAGCGGAGATTGTTGATGGACGGGACAGCACATCGTCAAGGCAGGATAGTTTGGAACTTACCTGAGAAGATTCTGGACCAGCGATTGCCATTATATTTTGTCCATTAGAGGCAATGCCTAGCAAATCCATAATAAAGTCAATAATGAAGAAAGAGACAACAAAGAGTTATCTGACACCATTTTCTTTACAATAGGGGTTTGATCCAAGTTTTAGTGACTTTGTATAATGGAATGTGCATTGAACATGAATAAAGCACACTTAGGAAGACAAGAGCATGATTTATCTCAAAACCATGGAGTATTTTATATACAAGTTTTTCCTAAAATACATTCTTTTGGATATAGATGAAGAATCAACAGAATAGTTAAGTGCCTACTTGGCCTAAATATTTGTAGTCATGGCAAACATCGAGGATTTCATCTTATAAGCCAGATTGGGGGATCAAGAGTGACAACCACAAATGCATAAGGATTGTTTGACTACAAAGAATGTCTAGTGTCAACAGTATGCACAACATCAAAGAATAAGACATAGTTAAATACAAAAAGAAACAGTATGTACATTCTTAACTCTAAAATACCCCTCAAATTCTGGTTTGGGTATGTACAAGTATTATTAGGAACTTCTCCCATTATCTGTCTGGTTCCAATACTAACTGATTAAAGATAGTTTTCAACGTGGACCAATATCTATTGACAGCTTCAGCAACTACTTCTAGATGTTTCACATTACTGCAACAATTTGGAGAATTTAATACAATACCAAAATTTGGATAAGCAAATGTATAAATGAGAGGTCACCACCTAAAAATGCTCGATAACCGATCTGTATGTATGGTCAATTGTCAAGCAGGTACTTGTTGAAGAACGTTAACACCTTGCTGGATTATGTCCTATTTTTTCAATAAAACAAATTAGCATGGATACATCAACATAGCCAAGTGACTATCAAAGATTGCGACTCACTGAAGGGATTAATTATGGCATGTAGATTAACTCCAAGTGCTCTTTTAGCATGGTGCGGTGGAAGCATCGTAATAACCACACCGATTTGAGTATGTCAACGTGCAAGAGCATGTAAGGCAAAATGTTGAATACAACCAAAAAAGTAGTAATAATTGCTTAAGTGAAATGGCGAGAATTAGGGAACCTTAAAGCTTCAACCAAATGCAATGAGTCCTATAAAAAAACTTTATAACCACCAACTCCACTTATTGCAATATGATAGATTTGGAAAAGGCCATCCAATGACCCTGAGAACTCTCTCCTGCAGTCTTATAACATAAAAAAAAGATAAATTAACTATATTGTCGATTGTTTGTGATAATAACACAAATCTATGGCAAAATTCAAACAAGCAATGAAATACAAACAAATGCTTATGATAAATTAACTATTTAACATTACAGTACATCACAACTCCATATATTAACTAAATAGCACAACTATCAGGAATGGCAAAGCCACGATAATTATTTAACTGTCATGCAGTAGCTCAAGAATGTCAAAGCAAGAAAAAAAATATGAGCACAAAGAAGAAAGACGCTGTTAAGCAGATCTGGATACTGATGTGATACCTTCACATATATGCCTGTACGACGGGAGTAGCAGGTTCAAGAGTAGGTAAGATCGATCCGGACCTTGCGGGTGGAGGTGGCCGCGAGAGTGGGGCGCGACAAAGGACTGACCGGTCCTCGGCGCTGGCCGAGAGGCACGCGGCGTGTACTCTTTTCCTCCGCATTGTCGACGGTGTGGACCTTCCCGAAGCTTCCGGAAGCTTCTCGCGGCGGGCGAAGCAGGTGGGTAGGAGGAGGAAAGCAAAGGCATTTCGCTAGCGGGGCAGAGCCGAGCAGAACCGGCGCTTAAGAGGCGGCGCCATGGAGGGCCGAGGAGCCGCACGGGACGAGCACGGCGCAGCAGGCTGGCAGAGCACGAGGCGAAGAGACGGGCCGGAGCACGAGGCGAGCGCACCAGCCGCGCCTGGGGTACCAGAGGAGCAGCGTGAGGGTGCGGCCAGAGCAGCGTAGTTGGGGAGGTGGCACCTGGATCGGGGCTAGACGCAGGCAGCGTCGGGCTGCACTGGCGATGGTGGTGGGAGGAGGAGGATGGCGGTGCCGGAGGAGGGAGGAGGCGGGTGGCGCTCGGGAGGAGGGGGGAGGGGGAGGAGGGGCCGTGGAGGAGGAGGACGGCGGTGTCGGAGGAGGGAGGAGGCGGGCGGCGCTCGGGAGGAGGGGGGAGGGGGAGGAGGCGCCACTGCGGTGGCAATGAGGAGGAGGGGGGAGGCGGCTACGGGATTTGGGGAGGTAGGGTTAGAAGAGAGAAGGCCGAAAAAAAGGGGCGCGTGACGGAAAAAAAGGCGCGGCCGAAGAAAAAGGGGCGCGCGATGGAAAAAAAAGCCGCGGCTGAAAAAAAAGGGGTGCGTGCGCGACGGAAAAAAAAGTTCCAGTGTTTTCCTTTCGGTGCACTCGAGATTATATATTTTTTCCCGAGTGTTATGAAAAACACTCGGGAAAATTAATTTTACTGAGTGTTGACTTCTCGTCCCGAGTGTCCTATGAAACACTCGGGATCTGCCCGAGTATTTTCGTTCAAACACTTGGGAAATATATAGGCACTCGGGAAAAACGTATTTTCTGGTAGTGTGTAATCAGATTTTGTGAACAAGAGCGATAAAACAAGAAAAAAAACCAGAAAAGCTGATATTGTTCCGAAGGTACATAAATCTTTTTTGCGTTCCATTGTATTCCGTGTGTTTATCTTCGGTTTGGACCACAACCATAAACTCAAGCCGAATTGAATTAGTCACGGAGACATGTGGGCTACGTGATTTTTATGTCTGCGTGATTTTTTGAGTGGCTATATATGGGGGGCTCCCTGTCCAAGAGATCAGCGCGACAGCATTAATGAGTACGTGAAGGGCGTGAAGCAGCCAAGCTGCAAGCAGGAAAGTGCTTCTCTGAAATCCTCCACAACACTTCTCTCTTGTTAATTACACAGTATAGACGCTTTCAAGAACGTATATACGTACTCTGCCGGGCGTTGGAGCTAGCTGCCATGGCGACGCAGGCGGCCGGCGCCGAGAAGCCTCACGTGGTGTTCTTCCCGTTCCCGACGCAGGGCCACATCACGCCGGCGCTACAACTGGCCAAGCTCCTCCACCGTTGCAAGGGCTTCGACGTCACCTTTGTCCTCACCGAGTACAACAGCCGCCGCCTCCTCCGCTCGCGCGGCCCCGACGCGCTCGCGGGCATCCCGGGGTTCCGCTTCGCCACCATCGGCGGCGGCCTTCCCCCGTCCGACGAGTACGCGACGCATAATTACTTGGTCGCCTTGCTCCTCTCCGAAGAGACCATTATGGCTCCCCGGTTCAAGAAACTCATCTCCGAGCTCCCTCCGGTGACCTGCGTTATTTCCGACGTCGAGCATATCCTGCGTACTTCTAAGGCGATCGGCCTCCCCTGCGTCACCTTCTGGATAATGAGCGCCTCCTCCTTCCTGGTATTCCAACAGTCCCAGCAGCTTGTTGACAAGGGCATTGTTCCTCTCAAAGGTAAGTTTCCTGCGGATGTCCACAGAATTAGCGGTGAAGTCTTTGTAGCTTCTAGTCGATCGTTAGGAGCAACACGCCCACCTCTGCGCGCGTCTTCTCAGGCGACGGCGGTGGGAATTAGGGTTAGTATTCACCGATGTTAGGTTTAGAGTTCACCGGGAGCCCTAGTTGTAGAGGGAGCATGGGTGGCGGTGGTGGCAGTGGCACTGCTGGCGACATGATCGGAGGAGGGCGGTAGGTGGCAGCGACAGGCGGCATGGTGAATCTCACCGCCCTCCTCTGAACTTGTGGGCAGCGGCACCATCGAATCACCCCTCTCTAAACCTATGGCGACCATCCTAATTTTAAAGTCTTAAGAGTTCATGGTTGACTAAGATATATATTATTAAAAATAATAAAAAGGAGATAAGTAGCACTACCTACAATTCAAAGGTTGGTATGTAAATTTGCTAGAGGGAACCACCACACGATCTCTCTTTCACACGGGGGTAAAGATTTCAAAATAAATTGTATTACACTAATTAAATGGGTCCGACTATACAATATTCGATTGTTTTCTCTGTCCAAAACAGTCAAAATTTAGTTCATTTACAACATCATTATACATAAATTATAGTAAACTATTTACGTATTTTTTGTTCTTTATCACTGTAATTATTCTAGAAAGTCTTAATAACTCATATTTCCATTACATGATTCAAAATCTAACATATACTTTGAGAGATTGAACAAAAACAAAGACAAAAAAAATAAAATTCTATACCAACAAAATATGGCAATGTGGTGAACCCGTTATGTTCCGAAGAAAAAAATCATAATACATTCGGACCAATTCAATGGATGAGAAGAAGTGCAAATCTCAAAGCATATCGGATGGATGAAAATTTGACTATTTTGACAAAAAAAAACAATTGAATGTTGTTTACCAAAACCGTAATTAAATACCCCCTCCAGTCACGAAAGGAAATCGTTTTTCACTTTTCAAAGTCAACAAGATTCTCACTATCACTACTAAATTATATCATCGTATTTTCAAACAAATTTATAAACCGATCAAGAAAAAGTTATAAAAGTGTAATATTATGAAAGTATTTTTCCTGACAAATTTACTCATACAATTTTTCTATACGGATTTGCTAATTTTCAGTTGTCTGAAATTTTCTTATCCATCAATCACCTACAGTTGCACAGGACTAAATCTAAAATTGCAGTACCAAGTGATGTGCAATTTTAGCACGGCTATACTGTAACTTTTACTTCTTTTTATTTTTTATTTTTTTCTATTTGTTTTTTGTATTTGTAGGGTTGTAGGGTTCACTTAGATTTACTTTTGTTTAGTTTAGAATTTTTTTTATTTTTCGTGTAATACTTTTGTCTATTTTAGAAAGAGACCATCTGACCCATAGAATGTTGATCAACGGTGAGAAAAGGTGACTGATGGATAAAGAAATTCCAGTCATCTGAAGCATAGACACTCCCTTTTCTATATCCAAACTACATATTTTAGATAATATCTTTGGTCAAATTGATACAGTTTGACTGCATGCATTCTAGGGCGACTTCATTTTGTGACCGGAGGGGGTATAATGTCAAATATCTTAAATATGTTTTGTTTGTAAACCATGAATTATAACATTTGGAATTCACACAAAAAATTTTATATGATATACTATGCAACACTATATCACACAATTGCACAGGCCAATGGGCTAGTTCTAAAAAAAATCCAACTCTTAATTTGGTGGACAGTGATTACGAGTAACGAAGGACTACCATTAGATGTGAGTTGCAACATTTTAAAGTCAAAGATAAGAAATATGTGCAAGGCATTTAAACTCGAAGATAAAAGGTATATATCTACAATATTCTTAAACTCAAAGATAAGAAAGAGTTAGGTCATAAAAACAACTCTCATTGATGTACGCTCATATTTAAATATTGAGTTGTGAAAATAGGAATTTTAATTAGGAGTTATTTACTAGATCACACTGCGCAATTGCGCAAACAATTCGGCTCGTTAATTAATTGTTTCTTGCATAAACAGACGGTGAGCAGCTGGCCAATGGATACCTGCACAACACGGTGGTCGACTGGGTGCCGGGGATGCCCAAGCACATGCGCCTAAAAGACTTCCCTAGCTTCATCCGCACCACAGATCCCGACGATGCTATTTTCCGCAAGCTCTTGAGCTCAATGGAGAGCTCCCGGACTTGCCCATCTGCCGTCATATTTCACACCTTCGACGAGTTGGAACGCGACGCCGTTTCTTCAATGTCTAACATCCTGCCAGTGCCACCTATCTACACCGTCGGGCCCGCTACCGCTGCTCCTTAAGCAGGTTGCTGGTAGTCCGGTCGACGCGTTGGGCTCAAACCTTTTGAAGGAGAACGACACCTGCCTGGACTGGCTTAGAGGCAAGCGGCCAAACTCAGTGGTGTATGCCAGCTTTGGGAGCCTAGTAACGCCGACGAATGAACAGCTGGTAGAGTTCGATTGGGGTCTGGCTAATAGTAGCTACGAGTGCCTGTGGGTGATGAAAAATGACCAGGCGAAGGGCGCTGCCCCTACCCTGGTACTGCCCCCGGAGTTCTTGGAGAAGACCAAGGACAGGGGCTACGTGACGAACTGGTGCCCGCAGGAGGCGGTGCTCCGGCACGAGGCGATCGGCGCGTTCCTGACGCACTGCGGGTGGAACTCGATGCTCGAGAGTCTTTGCGCCGGAGTGCCCATGTTGTGTTGGCCAACAGCAGCTGATCAGCAGCCAAACAGCATGTATGCTTGCATGGAATGGCACATTGGCATGGGGATCGATGAGAACGTCGGGAGGGAGGAGGTGGAGAGGGCCGTGAGGGAAGTGATGGGAGGGGAGAAAGGCAAGGACATGAGGAGGGTGGCCATGGAATGGAAAGAGAAAATCGATGTGGCTACACTACCAGGTGGTTCCTCTTGGGCAAATCTGGAGAGGGTGGTTGATGAGGTAATTGCCCCTCTGATGCAGAAGCATTGGTGGCTCAAGGAAGAGTTTCCACCCGACCTCGTGGGGATCGAACCACCCAACTCAGCGAGCTTTGGGATGCTCCTGAATCTATTGAGTGTTAATCTTGTAGCATCATGCATGTGTTTACATATGTTAGCTGAGTCATGCATGTTTCTGTTCCTTGCCTTCCACGACAAAACCTTCCGGTTGAGCCATGAAAACGTTTTCTTGCAAGTCACTATTAAGGAATGCCGTCTTAACATCCATCTGATGTAGCTCTAAATCATAATGAGCTACAAGTGTCACAACAATTCTGAATGAATCTTTAGTTAAGACAGGAGAAAAAATGCCATTATAGTCAATCCCCTCTCTTTGTGAGAAGCCTTTTGCTACAAGCCTTGCTTTGAACCTTTCGACATTTCCCTTAGAGTCATGTTTGGTTTTGTAGACCCATTTACAGCCTACTGTTTTGACTCCGTTAGGAATTTCTGCTGAGTCTCATACATTATTAGTGCTCATAGACTTTAGTTCATTCTTCATGGCATTAAGCCACTTAGGAGAATGTTCACTCATCATGGTCTCCCTATAAGAGGTGGGATCATCTACCTTCCCTTTATCTGTAATATCCTCATTCATATAAACAACATAATCATTTGGGATGGCAGATCTTCTCTCCCGCTGTGATCTTCTAATAGGTTCATTAGCTATTGCAGGAGACTGCTGAGGCTCATCGTTAGGTGTGACATTAGGAATTTCAGAGACCTCAACAGTGGGTGTAACAACAATATTTTGTACTGGAGGTGCAACCACCTGAAGCACAGGAATAAAGGTCTCTAGGATAAGTGGTGAAGGAACATAAACCCGCTTCTCTTCAAGATCTATTTTCCTGGGCTCCAGGTCCCCGTCATTCTCTAAGAACACAACGTGCCTTGTTTGTACAAACTTAGTTATCCTATCAGGACAGTAAAATCGATATCCTTTAGATCTTTCAGGGTACCCAATAAAATGGCAATTTACTGTCTTAGGATCTAATTTCCCAATATGTGGATTAAATATCTTAGCTTCAGCATGACAACCCCACACTCGTAAATATTTCAAACTTGGCTTCCTCCCAATCCATAATTCATAAGGTGTCTTAGGCACTGATTTACTGGGAACTCGATTAAGAATATGTGCAGCTGTCTTTAGTGCTTCCATCCACAAACCAGTTTGTAAACTAGAATAGCTAAGCATGCTCCGTACCATATCCATAAGTATACAGTTGCGCCTCTCAGCTACCCCATTTTGCTGAGGTTTACCTGGTGTAGAATACTGGGCAACAATGCCATTTTCCTGAAGGAACTTAGCGAAAGGGCCAGGAATCTGCCCATAAGAGACATGTCTTCCATAATATTCCCCCCTCCCCACGGTCCGATCTTATCACTTTAATTCTTAGGTTGTGCTGATTTTCAACTTCAGCCTTAAATATCTTGAATTTGTCAAGTGACTCAGATCGGTCTTTAATGGGAAAGATATAACCATAACGGGAGAAATCATCAGTGAATGTGATGAAGTAATCAAAACCATCCACTGATGTCACATGAAAAGGACCACAAATATCAGTATGAATTAATTCTAAGAGTCATGTGCTGCGAGTGGCTCCCTTCTTTATTTACTTTACATATTTTCCTTTAATGCAATCAATGTAGTGGTTTGAGTCAGAGAAATCTAATAGGTGGATAATTTCTTCCTTAATGAGACGCTCCATTCTTCCCTTCGAAATGTGGCCTAAACGATAGTGCCACAGTTTCGTAGAAGTCTCATCATTCTTTTTACGCTTAGCATCACACACATTCAAGGATACAGGAGATTCATTAAGGGAAAGCATATAGAGCTTGTCTTGTCTAAAAGCAAGACCAACATTATTTGAATTAAATGTAATAATGCATTTATTGTTACCAAAACTACATTTAAAACCATCATCGTCCAATAAAGAAACCGAAATCAAATTCCTCCTGACGGAAGGAACATAGACTACATTATTAAGACGAAGTATGAAGCCACTATCTAAAATTAATGAAATAGATCCAACTGTTTCAACTTCAGCTTCTTTTCCATCCGCGACTCTAAGACTTCGCTCCCCCTTTCTTAGTCTTCTCGCGGTATGGAATCCTTGTAAAGAGTTGGTAATGTGCACAATTGCACCTGAGTCAATCCACCAAGATTTAAGGGAAAAATCAGCATAAAGAGTTTCATCAATGAACGTTATTGTATCATTACCCTTTTTTGTGAGCCACTTCAGAAAACCGACACAATCCTTCTGAAAATGCCCTCGCTGCTTGCAAAAGTGACATTCATCCCCATTAAGTGCTCCAGCGGGAGCAACATGGGGCTTAGGTGCATTGTGCACCTTAGGCCCTGACTTATCTAAATTAGGGGAGAATTGCATCTTTTTCTTGGATTTGAAGTCCCCTGAGAACTTCCTTTTGTTAGGGCCGCCAACTTGATGCACATAATCTTTCTTTTCGGCTCTTATTCTTTCTTCCTCCTGAACACACATGGTGATTAAATCGCTCATACTCCATTTATCTTTCTAAGTATTGTAATTTATCTTAAATGCAGTGTAATCAGAAGGAAGAGAAGCCATAATAAAGTGGACTAAGAAACCGTCGGATATCTCCATGTCCATGCCCTTGAGCTTTCCAGCCATATCGGTCATCATCATGATATGCTCTCTTATGCTGCCGGACCCGTCATACTTAGCGGATAAGAGCCTCGGATTAAAGTAATCGCATAAACTTTAGTGGAGCCTTTGAATTTCTCCTCAATCTGCTGGCATCGCTTAGCATTTTCGAATCAGAATTGCTCCTCCGATCCCAACCGAGATAGAGGTCTTCATGATTATTAGTGACAGGCGGTTGGACCGCTCCTATTTTTCAGCATTAGCATCGTAAGTTTTCTTTTTCTCATCATAATTATCCTCACTATCGGTGGGGGGAACAGGAGCAGTCACCCTTAACGCATAGTCAAGGTCCAAAATTCTAAAGACAACCACTACTACAGAAAAGGTATTCACGCATAGGTTCAAAACGCCATCACAGCATTTGTTTCGTGAGCCATCTCGAGTTTATGGGTCGTTGATGACATGAGATCATCACAGCGGTTTTCAAACCGCTCGTGATGCATACTTTCACTGAGCGGTTATTAACTAAAACCGCTCGTGATAGGAACCTATCATGCACGGTTTCGTGAGCCATCTCGAGTTTATGGGTCATGATGACATGAGATCATCACAGCGGTTTTCAAACCGCTCTGTGATGCATACTTTCGCTGCACGGTTATTAACTAAAACCGCTCTGTGATAGGAACCTATCATGCACGGTTTGTGGTCGAAACCGCCTCTGTGATGAGTTTTCTATAAAGCCCCAAGTAGTGGTACTTATATATTAATATATATATATATATATATATATATATATATATATATATATATATATATATATATATATATATATATATATATATATATATATATATCGTAAGTCTCATGTATCATGAATCGTTTTAAACCCAACAAGAACACCAAGCAACCATTCTCACATTTCAAAAGAATTCTCAACTTGTTGCTTAATGTTCTTGTTGGGTTTAAAGACGATTACATGCTCAAGAATTGTTGGTTGCTGATAGATTATGCCACTTCCCAGTCGGAGTACATGCGTGTCCACGTCACTTTCTAAACATAGCGACGTCCAATTACCTATCGACAACATCCGTAATTGGATGTCCCGACGCCTCCTTGCATCCATACTTTTTAACTTGCAAAGGCTCAATGAGGTTGCCCGTGGCTACCGCCTCATCCTTCTCATGTCATGTGGATGACCCCCTAAAGTGGTCAGACTACTTAACAATATATATATATAATATATATGATGCCGGTTTTAATGGCACAAGCAACCACTGCTTGGAGACTTTATAGAGAAGAGATTATGAATGGAATGGTAGGGGACTATTAATATGAACTAATTATCAATTCAATTTTAGCATAAGACTATTAACATCATTACATCACAGAGCATGGGAACTACTAATATGAACTAAGTATCAATTCAATTTCAGCATAAGACTATTAACATCATTACATCGCAGAGCAAGGGGACTATTAATATGAACTAATTATCAATTCAATTTCAGCATAAGACTATTAACATCATTGAGCAGTTCCCAGTAAGATAGCAAGACCAAGGGTGTCCAAACCCACCACACCAGTAGTAGCTCTCGGCATCCATCGCAGAGCACTAGCCATTTTCATCACAGAGCAAGGGGGGTAGAGACAGAGAGGGAGTAAGGTAGGGTGATACCTCAAGACAAATAAGAACCACGTGGCATGACCCCACCACCAACACAACCCTCATCCATCTCCTTCACCTTGCATAAATCACACAAACATTAGGACACAACTTAAGGCTCAAGCATAAAAATCAAACTCAACAAAAGACATTAAGCTAACAGATCTAGAGGAGAATAGAGGGAGGATGGGGAAAGCAAAGCCAGAGGGCAGGGCCCGAGTGCAGGAGGCTGAGCAGGAGAACCAAGCCATGGTGGCGCAGGTGACACGCGGGGCCAAGCCTAGTGCTTTGGGTGGCGGCGTCACCGTAGTTGTGGCACGACCCTGAAACTGCACAAGACACTACTATCATATGAGTGTCTTGTGCAGTGCAGAGTGGTGTCACAACTGGCGGCGACGGTGACGGGGTCAGGCGGCGACGTCGAGGTGGGGAGGGAAACGGACGAGAGTAAGTGCGCTAGGGAGTGACGAGTTAGGGCGGGCGCAAACCATAGCGACCGGGCTACGGACGAGAGTAAGTGCGCTGGGGAGTGACGAGTTAGGGCGGGCGTAAACCCTAGCGGCCGGGCTCCTACTAATAAAGAGACTTATCACAGACGGTTCTATTATGGAACCATCAGTGATAATTATCATAGACGGTTCCATAATAGAACCGTCCGTGATATGTCCCATATCACAGACGGTTCCATTATGGAACCGTTTGTGAAATGGTTTTTTCTCAAGTATATTTATCTTCTATATACAGTTACATGACATGAAGAAATTACATGTTTATATCTCAATTTTGTCATTTAAATACTGCTGAAAATTTGCATTAACTATATATATATAATTAATTAATTAATTAATTTGTTCCACTAAGCCGTCTCTTTTTATATATATATATATATATATATATATATATATATATATATATATATATATATTGTAACTTCACCTCCAAACTAGATTTCTTTTTACATTTTGGAATTTTCAACATATAAAAAAGTTTTTCTAGTGGCGGAGGTAGGTTGCTATCTCCATCTTCAATACTTCGTAGGCGGCGGTGTCGGGGGCGGACGGTTCGTGATCGAACGAAGCCTGAAATACATCCACCCGCTAACGCACTCGTTCGAGTGTCTCTTGAAGACCCTCGGACTGTTGAACCAAGAACAATTGAGCCTATAGGCTCTCTTCCCTTGCTTGAGGGGTCTCGGCCTGGTCGACTCGGTCGCCTACCACCTCGATTAAGTAGTCCAAGTGACGGCAAGCCTCCTAGAGACGTGCAATGTCGTTTTGGAGGACCACGTCGATGACGCGGTAAACTCGCCAAAAGTGGGAGATCACCCGCAAGATGCGGCAGAGGAGGATGTCAAGATGGCGGAAGGTGGCCGTCACCTGCTCCGGCAAATTCTCAGACAGAGGAGTGAAGATACTATTGAAACAATGTTCTTCCGCAGCACGGTTCAACGTACAGCGAGAGTGGTGCTCATACAGTGCAGCCAAGTAGGCCATCAATACCGGTGACAAGAAAATAGAAGAGGCAGCCATTTCTATTTTTTTTAAGTACTAGATCATCTATATGTGGGGATGATCATCTTCGATGGCGGGAGATCCTTTTTATAAAACAAGCAATAAATTCGGAGTGTGAGACGAAGAGACGCATCGGGGAGCCGAAGTGGATGCGATGAAGAGGCGCGCGCATCGGCAACGAAGAAAATCATCGGGCTTCAACTGGGAGCTGTAGCGATATTATCACAGACGATTATTGTTAAGAACCGTCTGTAATGTTTCACAAACAGTTCTTTGTTGAAAACCGTCTGTGATATGTAGAATTATCATAGACGGTTATTAACAATAACCGTCTATGATAATTCACAGACGGTTTTAGCTATGAACCATCTATGATATTATCTCTTCACAAACGGTTTTTAGCGTAGCCAGTAACACAGACGGTCTCTAAACAAAAATCGTCTGTGATTGCATGTAATATAGATGATTTTGGACAACCGTCTATGATGAGCGTCCAGTATTAGCCGTTTTGTAGTAGTGAACATGAATTCTTTCTTTCCAAGTAGGGAAGTTGCTTCCCATGAGCTGCTCAATATTATCAATTCTGGAGGCTAGGGCTGGAAAAATAGCTCGAGGCTCGTGGCTCGACTCAGGCTTGTCACGACTCGGCTCGACTCGGGCTCGGGCTCGGCTCGGCTCGGCCGGCTCGGCTCGGGCTCGGTCCCGGCCCAATAAATCATAACCTAGCTTCTTCTCTCATCCAATCCTCCCCCGGTCCCCCCCATCCCAATTCTCCTTTGGCCCTTCCAATCCTCCCCGGCTCCCCCTCCAGATCCCAAATCCTCTCCCTCCCCCACCCCATCCGCGTCCTCCGTCTTCCACCGTCGCCCCGTCCGCCCTCTCGGCCCGCAGCGCCTCCTCCCGCCCTTGCCCGCCCTCCCCCCTCCTCCTCCGCTTCCCTTGCCCTCCCCAACACGGGCCACTTCCTCTCCCACCACCACCGCCACCGCCCCACCCAGGCCCCCAACTCGTTGCTTCCTTCGCCTTGCCACCGATAGGCTCGCCCTCACACGCATGGAGCGTGGTCGCCATCACGGCCGATCAAGACGAGCCTGGAGGCACACTGAGCTCATGGGCTCGATGGCGTCGGCCAGACCACGCCCTTGAAGAGGAACTCAGAGCGGGGTGACGCCGTCGAGCATCCTCGTGTTCAGCAGGAGCTTCCTCAGCGGTCCTGTTGATGTTGATGTTTTTGGGTTGCATGTGTGGATGATGTTCTTGAGATGATTTCATGCTTTTCATGTTCTTGAGATGCCTTCTCCGTGCTGGCCTGGAATGGGGAGGAGGTGCGGTGGTGCGGTGGTGGTGTTTGATGTGCCGTGGGTTGCAGATGACCATGGAGATGGAGTCCGTGCTCGTGTTGTGTCTGAAGCTCGCGAGCCTACTGCCGAGCCGAGCCGAGCGGGGATTCTAGCTTGTTCCAAAAATGAGCCGAGCCGAGCCACTGTTCCAAATGAGCTCAAGCAAGCCGAGCTCAAGTCGGCTCGGCTTGGCTCGTTTCCAGCCCTAGTGAAGGCAACATTCGAAGCGTTTATTGCTACAAAATTAG
This sequence comes from Phyllostachys edulis, assembly GCA_036346405.1. Lineage (NCBI taxonomy): Eukaryota > Viridiplantae > Streptophyta > Magnoliopsida > Poales > Poaceae > Phyllostachys > Phyllostachys edulis. The sequence goes on along the minus strand of CM070548.1, from coordinate 66,313,802 downwards.
AAATCATAAAGATGTATTGCATGCGATTAACCCTACGTTGGTCTAATTAACAACATGCAAAACTACAGTTCTAATCCGTATCACCGTTGAGTAGAAAATAGAAAAAGAACTTAACAATTTAATATGGCGACGCACGACTACAAACAACATTGGTCAGAATGTAATCATGTGCATACATAATGCCAAAATAAAACATAAAAAATCTCTAATCAAAATATCTCGTTGGTTCAATTTTAATTAGAGATTGTGGATGTCATGAGGACATTGTGGATGTCATGGGGACATGCTCATGATCTTAGGTGATGAGATAATTGGCAATTGCTTTGAGAGTTTGTTGAATTCTATGGAAATCAGCAAGTGTCAGGTTTTACGGTAATACCGGCATTGTGGCTGCGGTACTACCGCTGGGCGGTTTAACCGCAAGTTTGTTGGCGGTATGAAATTTCCCGAAGACATGTTATTGGAACTTGGGTTTCCTCGGGAATCGGTCATACCGGCGTGTAAGTTGCTGTACGACTGCAGTGCGGTTGTACCAGCTTGTAAGTGGTAGTTGTACCGCGCCTCGGTAGCACCATATTTTAGATGGCGATTGTAAAATTCCAGAGGAGTTGTTTTGGAGAGTTTTGGATTTCTCCGGGTAGCGGCACGACCGTAGTTATGGGTGTGGTACGACCGCAGTGCGGTAGTACCAGCCATAACATGGCAGTAGTACCGTTTGTGTGCTGAATGTTCTTTCAATTGGAGAATTGAATTTGGGTTAGGTCAATCTCATAGGTATCAGTGCATATGTGTTGCATGATGCATGTTTTGACTAACGTGGGTCAAGTTGTGAAGAAATTGTTCCCGAAATCGGTTTCTTGGTCTATTGCTGTGCAAGTGGCTTGCAGGTCTATGATCGTCAACGGCGAGGTGGATCGGGACTAAGCTTGGAGAGCTGAGGTCCAGAACGATCAAGGATGCCGAGTGAGGTCAGAGGACTCAAGCGGGCTGTAGAATGGGCAAGGATGACCGAACGGGCAGTTCGGTGCGACTGGTTGGATCAAGCAGCGCGGGAGTCGGTGCAAGTGCTCTGGTGCCAGTGGGATCCGAACGGGAGAGACTTGCCGACATGGAGCCGTTGATCAACCTACACGTGGCGAAGCATGAGATTGCTTCACGATCTGTGGACTCGGTCTTTTGTAAAAGGATTGAGAAGGGGTATTTTTGGTAATTACACCAAATACCGCCTTGGTGACCTTTTGGCTAAACCGCGGCGCGGGTCGGCGCATGGTGAAGCGGTTTAGGTCAATCGAAGACGAAGACGACGCTTTGAGATGCGTGCGTGTGTTAACCCATTTGTGTGTTATGGTTTAATGGGTGCCCTAATGTAATATTCCTTAGATCCTAGCCTCCACTATATAAAGGAGGAGGTGCTGTCTAGCAGCCTTGAACCCCTTGCATTTGTTGCCCTATTTTGTGTTTGGGGTTTTGAGGAGAATAGAGGAGAGCTAGGGTTTCTAGGGTTTGGATTGATTGTGTGCTCACGTGGTGAGCTTTGTCCTCCTAGATGGAGTGGTTTTAAACAACAATCATCTATCTCAAATCAATCCAACCAGATTTCTCAAGATGAGTCCTTTTGTGTTCTTCCTCTCTATTTGATGATTTTGGGGCTTTTCTTGATCTACGAGTTTCTCTTTGGTTTCTTGCTGTGATCTACCTTGCTGTGTCTTGTGGGAGTGCATCTAAGACCATCTTGATCATTCGTTACCCATGAGTAAGGTTTAGATCATGTTTAGGTTTGAAACTCAGTTTTGAAACATTCTTCATTCAAATAGAAAAAGGTTAGAACTTTTTTGTGGATCTACTCAATCTTTGATTGGAATAGGTTCCTAACCTCCTAGAGAAGTTATGTTTCAAATCTCATAGAGTTTGGCCAAGTGGTTCAAAAGTTGTACCAATTTTAGTTTTTGTCGTTGGGCTATTCCAGGACAATCGGTACAACCGCCCTTACAACTGTGGTTGTACCGAACATTGGTACAACCGCCCGTTTTCCTCCGGTTGTACTGAACATTGGTACAACCACCCGTTTGCCTCCGGTTGTATCGAACATTGGTACAACCGTCCGTTTGCCTACAGTTGTACCGATTTCCCTTATTTCTTTAGCATTTCATCAATTTTGTTTGCTGAGCTTTGGGGGTTAGGAGTGGATTCAACACAAGACTTCCTCTGTGCTTAATCATTGATCTTCATAGCTCTCATAGCTATTGAAGTGATTTACAAGTTGAATCCATTCAAGAAGTGAAAAAGAATTTGAGCTCCTATTCACCCCCTCTAGTCGCCTTTCCGGTCCTACAATTGGTATCAGAGCCAAGTTTGCTCTTTTGTGATGTTCACCGATCTTTGAGCATGGCGACAAATATGAGGACTTGTGAGCGCTTCTTTGCATCTTGTCGTGGTTCTTTTGCCGATGTCCATCATAATAAGATGTTTGAACATATGATATTTATAATGTCGATGGATGAGGAATTCTCCTGCGATATCTGTGGCGATTTCTTTTGTTTTGATTGTCCTAGTTTCAAGGATGAGATACGCATGGAGCCCGAGGAGAAGGAGCCCATTAGCGTATGTGTAGTAGCGATTGAGGATGAGAATGATGAAGAACGTTTCGAGAATGATCATAATGACTCTTTCGAGGACGATCCCCTACTCGAGCTAAGCAAGGTGAGCAAAGAAAAACTCATTGATGGCTTGATTTCATATGAGTACAAATTGCATGCTCTTAGGAAGAAAATAAAACGGCTAGAAAAAGAGAAGGGTGGTTTGTCTTATGAGCTTGCCAAATTGAAAATCTCCATGTGTTCTTTTGATTCATTGCTTGTAGATATGGAGAACTTGAATAATTCTTTTACATGCCTAAAATCTGAAAATGAATTATTAAAATCAAATGCTTCTATACCATGTGATTCTTGTGTTGCCTTACATCATGAGCTTCATAATGCTAAGTTAGAAATAGGCAATCTTAGATCTATGGCTAGAAATTAGTGTGATTCTTGTGTAGGCATGCTTGCTGAAATTGAAAAGCTAAAATTGACTAATTCCTTTCACCTTGAGCAATTAGAGAATGCTAGGGCTGAAATTATTGAAATTGAAGCTAGGCCTTGTAGCATGTGCTTAGAACATGAAAAATTGCTTAAGGATGGTTTAGTCTCTTGCAAGAATTGTGCTTGTTTAGAAACTAAAATTGATGCTTTGAACTGCATGCTTAATTCGAAAGCATCATTAATTTTTTGCACATCTTGCATTTCTTTGAAGAGCGAGGTTGAGTCTTTGGAGAAATTGCGCGACGATACGAGCGCCAAATCATGTGACTCTTGTATTTGCCTTCACTCCGAGATTGATATTCTCAAGATTTCTTTTACCTCTTTGCATTCGGAGTTGGAGTCTTTTTGTGCTAAACGTGGGTCACATGATGTTGGTTTTTGTGCCATCGCTTTGAGTAGCTCTTCCTCGGCGAGTGCGACCTCTTATGACTCTTCTTGTGTTGTCCAACGAATTTCTAAAGACAAAGGTGTTTCTTCCTCAAATGGTACTAAATCTTCCAAAGAGAAGTATCATTGCACCTTTTTTTTAAGAAAAATGGACACACTCTTGAGTTTTGCTTTCGCCGTATGAAACATGAGCGTTGAGTGCGTTTTCGTACCTTTAGGAACACACATAGTCTTTCTCATGGCATGTGTGAGTCTAGTGCTAATACGAGGACGAGTCATGATGTTAGTTTTTCCTAGACTTCTTCCTTGAGCAACAATGGTGCTTCGTCCTCTTGGACCGTGTCTCCTAGGAGATCTTTACACCATTGCTCATTTTGTGGGAAGAATGGACATCGTGTGGATTTCTGCTTTCGGCGTGCAAAATAATTGCGTCGAGTTCATGCTTCTAAGTCTCCTAGTGGGCATAGTCTTTCTCATGACATGCACACTAAAGAGCCGAGCACGAGGACTCACTTTGTTGATGGCTTCTTTGACACCTTTTCTAGTGGTGTTGGACAGCATCGTGGACTTGGCTTCCATGGTTTTGGTTTTTTCCCATGAGCTGTCCCGAGGCAGGATTTCCACCGTTTCTCAAGAGGTGGACCTCGTTTTGTTCATCGAGGTACACACCCACGGCGAGGTTGTGTGAGTCCTTTTGATGCTTCTGTTGGTTCTCATCATGGTGCTTTCAAGTAAGTTCATCGCCGCTTTTCTAGAAATGGACCTCGTTTTCCTCTTCGAGTTGTCCACTCGCAGCGTGCCTCCAAGGATGAGATTGGATCTTCTTGCATGGACCATCATTTGCATCATACTAACTCACATAATGGTTCGACTGCTTCTGGTGGTGGTGTGTCCAAGGTTTGGGTTCCCAAGTATTTGCTCTCTAACCGTTCGAGATCCAAGACTTGGACACCTTGCCTTTCTCATGTGTAGGTACCGAGAACGCGGGTTGGAGAACATGGACTTAAGAGGTTCTGGTTTTTCTTGCTATATCACCTGATCGGGACACTTGATGGTTCTCCACCCCAATGATGGCCTCCTAGAGGCATGTGCTTTCATGATCAGTGTCTTCACATTTTTTGGTGAGCTATATTATACCTTCATGCATTTACTTTCATGATTATTCATACTTGTCATGTTGTGCTTGTCTTTGTGCTCACTTGTACTATATTGGCATGTGTTTTTTCTCTCTTATGATATCCTTCATCATGCCTTTACCTTTACCTTGCTAGTATATCCATGTATCACATAGTTGTTCTTTATTTCCATGGGTGTATGAGTTTGGTTTTGTCAACATGAGTTTGTGTTGTCTTGTTCCCTTATTATCTTGCTCCTATTGATTCTTGCTTATGTATCCATGTATTATATTGTTGTTCATTATCTCCATGGTTATGTGAGCTTACTTTTGTCATCATGAGCTTGTGCTATGTTGTACATGATTTATCTTGCTCTTGTTGACTTTTGCTTTATGTATCCACATGCTTACTTGATATCCATGTTAGCATACATTATCCATGATTTGTTCTATAACATGCACTACAACACAAAAGCCCTATAGAGACGCCTATTTTATGGGTTAAAGACGTTTTCAATCATCTCTATAGCATCGTAGAGCCGTTTTTGTAAAACGTCTCTGAAGCGCCTCCCCACGTACCGTGTCAAAGATCATAGAGACGTATTGTTAAACACGTCTACAATGATATGAGTCGTTTAGATTACGTCTCTACACGCTTGAAGACGCTTTCATATATGCATTTCCATATCGTCTCTACTCTCCCTAATGACGCTTTATTGCGTGCCAATGATATGAGTCGTTTAGATTACGTCCCTATAAGCTTTGAGACGCTTTCATATATGCATTTCCATATCGTCTCTACTCTTCCTAGTTACGCTTTTTTGCGTGCCAAGAAAGATAGATACGCATTCATAAACATATTTAGATTGAGCTAGAGACGTCATTTTTTATTTTGTTCAGTAGAAATATTTTATCGCTAAACAACAATGATTCAGAGTGTACAGTATCACATATTTTCATAAGTTTCAGATCTTAGGTAAAGCCATTTCAAATATAGAATTACATTGTCGATATATTAAAAAACTAGAAGAAAAAACATAGACACGCTGCTATGAGCTTAATCGAGTTAACAACTGAATCTAGCATCCACATACAAAGGTGCAAACACACTGAAAAAAATTCCTACAAATCCTACAACTGAATCAAGCGATGAGTGGTTAGAGGGCAGCGGTAGCAGCGATATCTTCAGGAACAAATAGCCTAATCCACCTCCAAATAACAGAGCCTAGTACCTGTTCAGTGATAAACTTGTTTATTATGTCTATTCATGTCTCAAAAAGAAATCATGCACACATGACATAAGAAAGGTTGCATTTATCGAAAACAAAGGAAATACACAATACAAAATTAAAAGCACTTCACAGAAAATGATGATGAGGTACCTAGTACTATACCAGCTACAGCATATACCCAGTGGCCTTGAGCACGTATTTCAGGCCATTCATCCTGTTCTGCGCGCTCTGAAAAACAATTCGCCACGAACAGGTGAAGATTCGACCGCTACGGGATAGCTGGGTTTAAGATTTGCAATTGCCTTACCTTCTGAACATCGGCAATTTTGGTTTCTGCGTCGTTGAGCTCAGAGCCTACGTTTTCTCAGATTTAGGAGGAGCTTTTTGTGTGATGCTTCTGTTGATGCAACCATAAAAGGGAACCTTGGCTTAGTGTCAGTGGTAATTCAGATGGCCAATGGTTAAAAAAACGGAGCACGTTAAAGTTTAAATCGATTCCTTCAAGTGGATATGATATTAACCACTCCATAATTTGCATCTTAACAGTGATAACAAAGAACCAAAGCTATAATTTTTCCAATGGTCAATATTTTTTACAATAACGTGACATGCAGATTGGGCTATCATTCTTTTCAATTAAACACGTGGTTCAACCATATTATTAAAAAATAAGCTTTAAGTGGAACAATTTTGGGAGGATATAACTGAAATGCCTAGATCAAGTAAACCATACAATACTCCCAATTTGTAAGCAGAGCATTCCAACGGTGATACTAACAACTATCTCTATAAGGCTCCCACAAAGGTTAGCATGGATTCTCAATTTTGGTAATTGGTACAGAGTCCATTGGTAAGAAATGGTCCATCAAGTAAATGTTTCAATTGCATTGCTCTATTGTTAGGTATGAAGTTAAACTTACTTTGCTTGTTGCAATGGAAATGGTTGCAATGTCAAAGGGCAAACACGTAATATAAGTTTGGATAAGAGAACAAAGAAGAGAATTACCTTCATTAGGACAGCTCGGTGCTCGCAAACACCGAATTGTAGTGCCCCTATTGGTACGATAATTCAATTTCTCCTTTCCTTGATGATATGTATCGATTTATCACATAGACAAGTAAAATCGAAGTGCCCGTAAAGAGTATTGATCTGCTTAGATGCTTCATTGTTGTCACAAATGCTTCCAGCAGAACAAGTACAAATGAAAGGTTGCTCCTTCCTCAAGCTAACAATGACTCTCCGTGTTCTCCTAAGAGAAGCACTTCGATCACAACCTCCAAAGCATCAAGAATAAACAAAGCAAGCAATCGATGCCCTTAGTAAGTCATGGCTCGCATCTTCATCTGCTTTAAAAGCTTGGTCTCTTCAAACTAGATAGCAATAGTTGTGTCAAGAAGCTATTGCATCCAATTCTTCATCTTGTTCTCTAAGTAAAACCCACAAAATAGTTAGAACATAAAACATATACAAAATGCAGATCACCAAACTGTGGAGAGGCATGTGCACTAACTCCGTCCAAAAAAATAACTTCACGTGCATATAGTCCAAGACTCCGCTCATACTCCTCTAATGGCATGAAGGGCATAGCTCGTCTCAAGATCATAAAAGCCATCTCGGTAGATGGTCATCTATGCTACAAAATGATTCCACACTATACTTATAGGATAACTTTGAGCATTCATCAATTGGTCTAGGGCATTTGCTAGGTTTAGGATTGTTATCCATATCGGGGTGCCTTTTAGATTTCGATGTAAACTTGGATGTCTCTGAAGGGTTCTCTTCAACAACTTGGCGACATTGTGGGTCGATGAAGCAAGATCCTCTAGTTCTCGCATGACAAAGCTTCAAAATCCTAGAGAGAGTTCCTGCAACCGAGCAACTCTTGGTTGACCTCCTCCTTGAACTTATCATGAAGAATCCTTAAATTTTCTTGTTGCTCGCAAACCGTAAGACATAGGGTTAGATCACATCAATTGAGCAACTAACATCATTCAATAAAAACAACAAAAGACACAAACAAAACACGGTAATTACAACTTTTGAGATTTTCGTCCATATAGGCATATACAATACAAGGTCCAAATAACAAAGAAGATGAAGACCAAGCCATATTGATGATTGCACACGATTCAAAGAAATGCTACATTAGCTTTTCTCAAACTAATCGCTCATGGCAATCGACTTTATGCTTCAAGTGCAGATAATGAAAGAGATTGCAAGAATCAAATCAACCCATGTAATCTCAGGTTTATGGTTTCTATTTGCATCCCATGTTCATCGTTGCTTACTTGCTTCATTGGTTATCATCCTATTATGTTTCGCTGAAGTTTAGCATATGTAGGCCGTGCATAGCAAGGTGGATCACAACTAATGTAATATGGTTATCTCTCGTTATATTCAAAGCTTGAATGGTTTAGCTACTCTAGATTCTAAAAATTATGGTTATGTAATCGATGAATAAAGAGTTTGCATGTTGCTTGACTTGAATAATGCAAATAGGTGGAGTAGAAGTATCAAAATGTTACGACTTCAATGACCGTGTTAATGACTTCAATAATTGGATCAAAATATCAAGATATCACATCTTCATAGCTTAACCGCTTCAAGGATTCCAACTAATGGATCTCACTGTTATAATTCACAATAAACAGAGCTCCCCAATTAATTGTTGCATTAACATAACGCAAGTTTAGCTTCAAATGTTGATTCTAGACGCTTCTTTTAGATTGGCTTGCACCGACCGACTTGTCCTCGAAAGCACAGCTTATATGCCATGTATCAAAAATATAGCTATACCTCTATTTTATGTGATACTTTTCGCATCAAGCCAATAACAATTTTATTTTGCATATGCAGATAAGAGGGTGTAGTTTCTAGGTAGCACGGCACAAGATCTTAGTATCTTACACATCAAGATGCATCTCGCACCTCAACCCCTCAAGGTGCCGGGCGATTGTCTCTCCAAAGAATAGCCAAAATTGTAAGAGAATGACTTCAAGATTTCTAAATAACTGCAGACCACAATTGCTTCGAGAAAATGCTAAAATTTTTAGTCTCGCACCATGGAGAACATTACGCCTCGCTTCTCATGTGAATACAACATCGACGACATTGTACTCTGTGCGTAAAATAGCACCGGAGACATATATAGCTAGCTTATCCAAAGACTTAACTTGCTTACATGGTTAGTTGGTTACACCGCCATAAAGAAATGAACATCCACGGTGTCTTAATGCTAATATTGCTTGTCAACTACCATGATCAATTAAGAAGACTGATCATATGTTCAAGGCTTGTCAACTACCCCGACATTTTTGCCTCACCCACTCTCTAAATCCCTTGTACCTAGTTTCCTAAACGCACACCGTTGTTAACTTGCTCGCAGTAATTTTGTAGCACTAAACCAATCAAGACTTCCACGAATTAGATTGCAAGAACATGTTTTTTGTCAAAACCAGCAATTTCCAATTCCTAAATCTGACAACCTGATGGCCTCTATCAACCGTAGATACACCCAGTTCAGTTCACCCACGGTAAAATTTTCATAGATAACTAAATTTTTCTAAGCCACAAACTTTAGGATGCCATATTAAGCCCCAATAGTTCACAATTTAGTGAACCCAAACAAAATGAACAAACTTGCCAAAAAGCACCTCGGTTTTTATGAATGAAATCGTAGTAAAAACCACATATTGCCATTTGCATTTGCACATCCAAAGAAATGAAGCTGTGGTTTAACATGGACTCTCGATAATAACCAACATAGATGATGCGGCGCTTGGTGCCGATTAATGGATCAAGACGAGAGGTTAGAGATGGAGCAATTCCATGACGATGAAAACCTTGCGATTCTGCAGCTAATCTAAACATGAAGAGATGTTGCATTTGTCGTGAGAGGGGGTTAGGTCATCGCTCACTTGAAGTTGAGGTATTGCCCAAGGCGAGGAGGACGACAGAGTAGAGGGCGGGGCCAGGACAAGGAGGCGACGGAGGTGAGGGACAAGCAATGAGCGCCTTGAGGATGTGGGAGACCTGCGCCATGCGGCAAGACAGTCGGCGCCACGGCCAAGACAGTCCACCCACCGCCGGGTGGTTCCACTGCGCCAAGAGAATGGGAATGGCAAGAGCACGCCCACGCCGTGAGAGGGACGACAAAGGATCACACCAAAACAAGAGATCACCCGCGAAATTAGACCAAGATCCGTGCTATCCACACCAAATCACACCAATATACGATGATCCGAGCTAACAGGAGCGGGGAGGGATGGGATGGGAGCACTCACAAAGCAATCATCGCCGATGGTAGTTCACAGCCCACCGGACGTTGTCATTGCGGCGGCGGGCAGTCGCGACTTCATGGCGCTGCTCGCCACCACCACCGGGTGAGGAGGAGGCGGCCGGGCTTGGAGGAGGGCACAGACGGAGGGTGCGGGGGCGGTGGCGGGCGAGGTCACGATTCATGAGGGCTACGGAGCCGCGGAGGGGTGGCCGGGCGTGGGGCGAGGGCGGGCGCGGGCGTGGGGAAGGGCACGGAGGGAGGGGCGGCTGCCGCCACCGGGGCGTGGAGGGAGATCGCAGACAGAGGCGTGAGCGCACAGCACCGGCCAAAACATTGGATTTCTATACTTGGGACTTGGGAGGTTGAAGAACATTGGATTTATGTACTCGGACTCGGGAGGTTGAAGAGGTGGGGAGTGGAGAGAGAGAGAGAGAGAGGCGTGGGGAGGTGGAGAGATGTCCGGTAAGATTTTGTGGTGTCATATAAAATGTCTTAAGAAATGTCTTTATATATGATGTGTTTCTCGATGTAGAGACGGACATAAAAACGTCAAAACAAAAGCGTCTTTATATAATAGTTTTGTTGTAGTGATGTTTTATGCTTACATGGTTATTGTGCCTTACTGTTAATTGTGGATGCATGATCCTTGCCATAGCTTTCACTAGCATGCTTTTCCCTTGACTGGTTGAATGTTGTGTGATATGCTATGTACGTGTTTGCTTGCTCCTATGCCTTATTGTGGATTAAGGATAGTTTGAGCTTTGTCATATCTTGGATAGTATGTGCTGCAATTGATTTGTCTATCTCCATACTCATATCATAAATTGTTAATTATATGCTTTCATGAGTTTTGGATCATTTGCTACTATCCTTGCTAGTTATGTGTCTTGGTACTATTTCCCTAGATAATGTCTCACTAACCCAGTACCAAGGTATAGACTTCTTTTGTCTCTTTGGTGTAGTCTTTTCAGATTGAGAAGGAGAAGATGTAGTTCATGACTTCAAGCTGTTGGTTCTTCTTCATATATGCATTCGATGATGGCTATCACTTCTTAGAGACGAAGGAATTTGAGATGAGGATGATGGGTGAGCGCAACTACCTTCTAGAGTTTTAAGGAATGGATCTTCATCCATCATGACTACATCTCACTACCAAGCAGTGCGACTCAGGTTCGAGCTTCTATACCTTACTTTTGTGTATGGTATCCCTAATCTGCCTTGCATAGTATCTGGTTTGTGTCAGGTGTTGGGCTTGTTGAGTTCAAGGTAGATAGGAGGCTCTATTCTAGCACGTGTCCTTTCTAGACACTCTTCTTATCCCATGATTCGCTAGGATGCACTCTTCACACAGCCTAGGTTGAGCTTGTTTCCCAGTCACTAGGTCTTAGCAGGTTTTGAGCTGCCTGCAAGCTTTTTAGTGTTGATGTTTCGCTCCCTAGCTTTTCGAGTCGTTTTCCCTAGAGATCTTGTGGAGTAGGAAGTCTTGGTGTTAGTTTGTGGAGTCCAAGGCACCTTTGGCAGATTTTCTCTCAAAGCTTTTAGACCCAACAAGGTTTGCCACCTTGAGAAGTGAGTTAGGGGTAATTTACCCCTTTGGGTTGGTTTGAGGGGGAGTTGGTTCTTTTCTGAACTTTCCTTGTTCATCTAAACTTTCCTTGTTCATTTGAACTTTTTGTGGATCTTTTCTGATACCTTCTTCAAGTAGTATCTTCTTCGGATCCTTTAGATCCTTTTGTTCTTTTAGACTTTTAAGTCTTTTGTGCATCTCATTGTATCATATTACATTCATATGAAAATCCAAAAAGATGCATTGTAATATAAGCTTTACTGCTCATCTTTTAAATTGATGAGGCTTTGCTTATTACCCTCTTGAGCTTTAGTATTTCAATTCTTGCTCAAGAGCGTGTCTAGTTATTTGACTTGCTAGAATTATCATGCTTTTTCTTGTGTAGCAAAGTCTTTGCTAACTGAGCTAGCACTTTAAAATAACTTGAACTGAAAATAGCAATTTGTGGATCTTTTAGCTAGTTGCACATTTAGTGATCATTTTGTGACATTGACCCTGTTAAAATTGCTTTGTCAGCTCTGGAATCTAGAATTGAACATCGTTGAGCTTTTTGTTCCTTTAAAGAATCTAAAACAACCCTTGTGCAAAATAAAAAATGATCTCTTTTGTGCGAAAAAACTGATCTCACCAATTCTTATGAGACGGCTTGCCATTGTACTAGGCATGAACTCATGGGGAGTTTTGGATGACCTAGACCACTCCTTTAAGCTTTTTGTTGCTTGGGACGGTCGCGGCAAGGCTTGAGATCTAGCACATGGCTAAGAAAACAATTTGTCCAAATTGGTTGAAGCTTAGGAAGAGATTGTAGATGGCTCTTAGTCCAGGATCTTCTTTTCTAAGATAGACCTTTTATCAACTTGAATATTCATTGTGAATGAGGAACAATTGAAAATTGGGCTTTTGACAAAAACTTGAGCAAAATGATTCATTTCAGGACTTTTGTATCCTAGATGGCCTTTGCTAGCTTCTTGATCTTACATTGACATTCTGACATGGCCATTATCACTTCAGGATACCTGTTGTTGAACTTGCTAATTTTGAAGCATTACTTAATTTAATCCAACAACATGTGGTATTTTGAGCTCACTAGCCTAGCTTTGCTATATATGTCTTAACATGATCTTGCTAGCTTTATCAGGCTTGTTGTATCTTGAGTAATGGTAGAAATGCTAGCCTGTTCAATTGAGTAATCTCCAAAGCTTCTTTTACCTAAAAATTGAAAAATCAAAACAAAAATGAAGCCACCCCATTGCATTTCATGCATGCTCTTTCTTTTGCTTCTTCCATTCTTGTGCATTGTCTTCTTTGGATGAGAGGAAGGTATGATTCCTTGATGAATCCATTGTCAAAGGGGGAGAAGATATAGCAAAAATGTAATGTTAATAAAGAGCTTGTTGGTTATGGGGGAGAAGTTTTGTAAGGGGGAGAAGTTAGGTGCTTTTTGGAGAGAATTGGAGAAATTGAAAATTAAAAATTAAAAATTCTCTTTTGAAAAATGATGATCATAGTGAGGAGAAGCATTCATATTGCATTCTTTTGGTCTTATTGTCTTTTCTGAACTTGAATTGCAATTCTTGAAGACTCACAATGATCAAGGGTCAAATAGAACAATCATTCTTTCATATGGACCCTAAGTGAGATTTTGTCACTTCTCTGGAACTTGAAGCTTTTCTTGCTTCTTCTGCCGTATCTCACTTGCTGATTCTTTTTTTTGAAGCCAACTTGGTTTATCTCATTGCATTCTCTTGTATTTGAGCCAAGTTGAGCCTTTGCGCGAAAATGACAAGTATTTTCATTTTTCAAACATCAAACTTACATTTTTGGGAAATTGCCAATGTGTTCATCAAGGAGGAGATTGTGGATGTCATCAGAACATTGTGGATGTCATGGGGACATGCTCATGATCTTAGGTGATGAAACAATTGGCAATTGCTTTGAGAGTTTGTTGAATTCTGTGAAAATCAGCAAGTGTCAGGTTTTGCGGTAGTACCGGCATTGTGGTCGTGGTACTACCGCTGGGCGGTTTAACCGCAAGTTTGTTGGCGGTATGAAATTTCTCGAAGACATGTTGTGAAGAACTTGTTCCCGAAATCGGTTTCTTGGTCTATTGCTGTGCAGGTGGCTTGCAGGTCTATGACGGTCAACGACGAGGTGGATCGGGACTAAACTTGGAGAGCTGAGGTCCAGAACGATCAAGGATGCCGGGTGAGGTTAGAGAACTCAAGCGGGGCGTAGAATGGACAAGGACGACAGAACGGGCAGTTCGGTGCGACTGGTTGGATCAAGCGGCGCGGGAGTCGGTGCAAGTGCTATGGTGCCGTGGGATCTGGATGGGATAGACTTGCCGACATGGAGCCGTTGATCAACCTACACGTGGCGAAGCATGGGATTGCTTCACGATCTGTGGACTCAGTCTTTTGGGGAAGGATCGAGAAGGAGTATTTTGGTAATTTCACGAAATACCGCCTTGGTGACCTTTTGGCTAAACCGCGGTGCGGGTCGACGCATGGTGAAGCGGTTTAGGTCAATCGAAGACGAAGACGGTGCTTTGAGATGCGTTCGTGTGTTAACCCATTTGTGTGTTAGGGTTTAATGAGTGCCCTAATGGAATATTCCCTAGATCCTAGCCTCCACTATATAAAGGAGGAGATGCTGTCCAGCAGCCTTGAACACCTTGCATTTGTTGCCCTATTTTGTGCTTAGGGTTTTGAGGAGAATAGAGGAGAGCTAGGGTTTCTAGGGTTTGGATTGAGTTTGTGCTCATGTGGTGAGCTTTGTCCTCCTAGATGGAGTGGCTGTAAACAACAATCATCTATCTCAAATCAATCCAACCAGGTTTCTCAAGATGAGTCCTTTTGTGTTCTTCCTCTCTATTTGATGATTTTGGGGCTTTTCTTGATCTGCGAGTTTCTCTTTGGTTTCTTGCTGTGATCTACCTTGCTGTGTCTTGTGGGATTGCATCTAAGACTATCTTGATCATTCGTTACCCACGAGCAAGGTTTATATCATGTTTAGGTTTGAAACTCGGTTTTGAAACATTCTTCGTTCAAATAGAAAAAGGTTGGAACTTTGTTGTGGATCTACTCAATCTTTGATTGGAATAGGTTCCTAACCTCCTAGAGAAGTTATGTTTCAAATCTCATACAGTTTGGCCAAGTAGTTCAAAAGTTGTGCCAATTTTAGTTTTCGTCGTTTGTTTCAGACAATCGCATACAACAAATCCTTATAAGCGTGGTTGTACCGAACATTGGTCTAACTGCCTGCTTGCCTCCGGTTGTACCGAACATTGGTACAACCGCCGCTTGCTCTAACGGTTGTACCGATTTCCCTGATTTCTTTAGCATTTCATCAATTTTGTTTGCTGAGCTTTGGGGGTTAGGAGTGGATTCAACACAAGACTTTCTCTGTGCTTAATCATTGATCTTCATAGCTCTCATAGCTATTGAAGTGATTTACAAGTTGAATCTATTCAAGAAGTGAAAAATAATTTGAGCTCCTATTCACCCCCCTCTAGTCGCCTTTCTGGTCCTACAGAGACAAAATATTATGCATAATACATTGTTATTTGGGTAATTAGTCATTAATTAAAACAGTGCACAAAAACAATAAACAAACTTAACTTCACAGCCGCCCCAAAAACATTGTATTCAGCCAGCCCAAAATCTCTACACAGGCTGGCCCTTTCCTTGCAGTCGTTAGATCTGAATGGACGGCCGATATGGAAACCAAGATGAGCAAAAGCCCCAAAACCTAAACCCTACGTTCATTCCTCCCATTTCTCCTCCCACAAAAATCGGGCGAGCGACGGCGGCTTGAGGCGACGCGTAGGGCATGAGGCGCCGGCGCGGGATGCGACAACGGTGGCGTCGTGCGCACGGGAGTGCGAAGTGGTGGCGACGCGCGTGCGCAGGGAGCATCAATAGTAGCGGCAGCTTGAGGCAGCGGCGGCGCGGCCCTAAGGCAGCGGCTCGCGCCTTGAGGTGGTGGCTCATGCCTTGAGGTGGCGTCTTAAGGTGGCGGCATGTGCGGGGGGAGCTGCAGCGCCGTCGGCGACGGCGTAGGGCATGAGGCGCTCCCGCGCACGAGCGTAGATCGGCGGCTTGAGGCGCCTAATGATCCCCAAAAAATATAAGTATCCGCCGATTTGGGTTTGATTGCTTCGGGATTCTCGAGATTTTGCAAAAGTTTTTTATTTCCCTCCTTCTAAAGTGCTAAACAGAGAGAGATCCAGGCATAACCAAGTTCGATTGGGATTAAATGGGTTCAAAATGAGTCTAGGGACTGCTCTGATACCAAATGTAGGTATAATCTAAGGCTAATCTTGATCTATATGTCATTAACCCTAGCCCAAGATGAACACCTAGTCTAATCATTAGAGCGGAAGCGTGATATTCATACCCGAACTTGGAGATGCCATCATGCCTTGTAGATCGGTCGATGTAGAGGTGGTCGGCTGCTCTAGTAGTGGCGTGGGTGAGGACGGCGGTGCGGTTGCGATGGCGTTGGCCTTCGGCCTTCGGTCTTCGCCCACCTGAGCGCTCAAATAGATCGAATTGTTGGGGATTTCGTAGCCTGGAAGCACTTAGCCTAAAAAGCCTGCCGAGTCCCCTTCTATTTATTGTATCGCTCGGTGAACGGGACCAAAAACCAATAAGTTGGTTGCGCCCCTGATCAAGGCGCGCGAGTAGGGCGTGACTCTCTTGAAACTCGGGTTTGTTTAGCCGAGATCAACCCACAGTGCGATCCATAGGTATCTGTTTTTTTTGTATTGTATAAAACGCATGTGTGGCATAGAAAAGTATTGTGTTTTGTCTATAGCGTAGACCAGTATGTTTTACCGCGTTATTGTGTATTAACTTGGATGTTTGATTAGCTCTCTTATTTCTGATTGGTGTTTATGCTGTGTTGTTACCTCAAAAACTGCTTTTCTGTACGAGCTTCGTAGCCGTCGTCCAAGTGGTTGAAGGCGAGGAAGCAGAGGAGTCGCAGGAGACGCTCACCGGAGCCGTAGGCCGCGTCGGGGCTCCCGTCAGGACGTTTCGAATGCACGGGCACGATGGGCATGGTCAGTTAATAGTTAATCTATGGCAAGCTACATGGCATCATCAAATTGGATCCCATTGACAAGCTACAGAACTGCCAAAACCTAAGAGCATCCAGAGTAGTTTGTTTCTTAGCTTGTTACTAAGAGAAGAGAGAGTGCTCAATATAATAAAAGGAAACAAGTCTTCCAATGAATTGTTTCTTGAGCTTGTGTCTAAGACTTTAATTGCTACAAGTGTGCATGATTCTTGATGATCAATAATGAAGTACAACTTTGTGGCATACATGTTTTAGCTCATTTATCATATCAATAATGAAGTCAGACTGTACAAATGATCCAGTAGATATTTTGCTTTAAGACAGTGGGACCCACAAAACGCGTTTTTAGGTAACAAGTAAGTCTCCAATAGAGTATTTGGTTGTTTCTTGTGTCTTGGTATTAACAATTTGCTAGTTTCTTCTAGAAACAACTTCACCTTCTCTCCTCACCTTCTCTCCTCCGCATCACCTAAATGATGATGTGACAATCACTTAATAACAGCTGATGTGAACTGTTGTAGATGCTCTAATTCACTACCTAAGAGCATCTACAATAGATTGTTTCTTAACTTGTTACTAAGAGGGGAGAGAGTACTCAATCTAATAAAAAGAAACAAGCATTCCAATGGATTGTTTCTTAAGCTTGTATCTAAGACTTTAATTGTTGGTAGACAGTGGGACCCACAAAATGAGTGTTTAGGTAACAACTAAGTCTCCAATGGAGTATTTGGTTGTTTCTTATGTCTTGGTACTAACAATCTGATAGTTTCTTCATGTAGAAACAGCTTCACCTTCTCTCCTCCCCTTCTCTCTTCCACATCATCTAAATGCTGATGTGGCAAGCTCTTAATAACAGCTGTAGATGCTCTAAGACCCAACCATTCAAATCCAAATCCTGCCCTCGCAAACAAATTTGCAAACTAATGACGCCTTAACCTAAGCAAGTATACTAATGACGCCAGATGGTCAAATAAGTCACAAATAAATCAACTCTGTCCAGGACACCCAAAACAAAACATTTTACCTGCTGCCTTCTATCCATCCAATCGAGAATAGTTTACAGGCAGCAACTCCTAAAAGCAGAGAAAGATCCGGAAAAAAAGGCTTCCTATTTCCTTTTTTAGATAATAGAAGAAAAAAATTTATCCTGGCCTCTGCATCAAGGATACACACAATCTATTTTATTATAACTTAAAGTACCAAAATAATCAAAGATGGTTAAAAGTGGCTGGAAACCTTACAGCCACAAGACGACTGAAAATTAAACTTAATCATGACAAATCCTGTGACTAAATCGTCACCTATGAAAGCTTAAGATTTGCTTCGCCACAAACTCCAGTCTGACGCTTCCAGCCAACATGACCTCCTTCTGGGCCGATTTCTATAAATTTGCTCAAACACTTAGCCAATGTTCACTCAATATGATAACCTGTAAGGGATTAGTGATAGTCTTTTTTTTTAATCAAAAACAACATCATTCTGACATAACTAAATAGACCAACATAAAACACTAGCTCCCACTAGGAGTTGTGACTTTAAATTTTTCGGAATACCGGCTAATCAATTCCCAAACATGTTTACTATACTCGCAGGAGGAGATAAATTAAACGCACATTGCACAACCCACCATACAAGACATGCAAAAGGGCAGTCAAGACAATGATGTTGAATTGTTTCCTCTTTAATACAAAAATAACACTTTTTTGTTTCCCCTCCAATTTCTTTTGAGCAAGTTATCTTTAGTTAATATTATGGTGCTCGATTAGTTCCAATTAGTGCCACATAGAAAGACTGTACCGAGAAAAGTCTAGACTTATTCAGATTCCACCTGAAAACGTCTTTTTGAGAGCTCAATGGTAAATTAGCAATTCTCAAAATTAACTCATTCCAAGCATGTAACTTAGGCCCAATAATAGGTCTTCGAAAAGAAATATGTAAAGGAGCCAATCTCAGAATATTTGCCACAGTATCATCCTTTCTCATTGCCACATTATAAAGTATTGGATATTAATTCTTCAGAGTAGAGTCTCCTAACTAAATATCTTCCCAAAACCTAATTTGTATTCTATCTTTAACCTGAAATGAACCAAAGCGAAAAAATTGGTCTTTAATTTTCATTAGACCCGACCAAAAATGTGAAGTCACAAGTTTATTAACCACCTGCGAGAGACTCTTTTCACCCAAATATTTCCTTGTTAGGAAAGATTGCCATACCCCTTCTTCATTAAGCAACTTAAACAACCATCTTCCTAGTAAACTTTTGTTTTTTGTGTCTAAGTTCTGAATGCCTCAATCGTCTTGCTCTTTGGGTGTACACACTAAACTCCATTTAGCAAGCTTATATTTTCGTTTATGACTATCACTCTACCAGTAAAATATAGATCAATAAAAATCTAGTCTTTTGAGAACCTCAAAGAAAGATAGCATAAACATTTGTAGACTGCTTAGCACCGAGTTAATAAGTATTAATCGTCCACCAACAGACATATTTTTCCTTTCCAACTGCTAAGTTTCTTTTCAACTCTATCCTCAACCCATTTCCGATCACAATTCCTTAATTTCCTGAAGTGAATTGGAATACCTAAGTACCTGAAAGGAAAGACACCAACTTCACAACCAAATAACTGAGTATATTGTGATTCAAATTCTTTGGCATGACCAAAACAAAAAATCTCGCTCTTATGGAAATTAATTTTTAAACATGATAATTGTTCAAAGACACATAGAATAACTTTGGGATTTTTTTGCCTGTTCTAAATCATTATTTGAGAAGAGGATAGTGTCATCAGCATACTATAATATTAACAACCCATCATCAATCAAGTGAGGAACTACTCCCGATAAAAGACCTTCTTCTTTAGCTCTTGAAATAAAGATGGCAAGCATGTCCATAACAAGATTAAAAAGAATTGGGAACATCGGATCCCCTTGCCTAAGACCCTTTTGAGTTTGAAAAAAAAAGACCCAAGATCATTATTGACTTTAATTCCAACACTCTCTCCCTTAATGAAACTTTCCACCCAGGAACATGTGGGGACCCGACATCGGATCTGTTTCAAGCCAAGTGATTGCGCAACACTTAACATGAAACATAAACGATTCCGAGTGCCCGGATATGTGTCTCATGTTAGTTCCCAAGGATCAATGGCTAACATGCACATATCCTAGTACACAACATTGCAATCACATCCATACACAATCGTACAAGAGTAAAGGAATTGTAATTACAACATCATCAAATAGAACTTTTAAGTACAAGTTTGTATAGGAGGGCCATTCGGCCAAACACACTACTACAGGAAGCCACATCACAGACGGTTCGGAACCGTCATCACAGACGGTTTCCGAACCATCTATATTTGTTGGTCTGTGATAACAAGCAGTTATCACAAACGGTACAAAACCGTTTGTGATACGCAATATCACAGACATTTTTTTATGAAAACCGTCTGTGATACGCGAATATCACAGACGGTTCTAAACAAAAACCGTCTGTGACACGTGAATATCATAGACGACTTTTTTTGAGATCCGTTTGTGATATTCGTGTATCACAGATGATTTTTTTAGAACCGTCTGTGATATTCGCGTATCACAGACGGTTTTTAGTGGAAACCATCTATGATACTAGCCTTCACAGACGGTTTTAACAAAAAACCGTCTGTGATAGTTCATACTCCTGACTACATTTTTGCTGTTTTTTTGGCTAGCCTCAGGAATTGCTAGCCATGCCCTCTGAAAACAAGCATGCACAAAAACAGATTCATCAGAGATAATCAATTGTTGACAACTCAAAGTGATCATTACTCAAAATAAATTACAAAAGATCGCATTTGTTCAAGTATTGTCGCTATAGTTACAACTGGATTACAATTGAGTCAATTGTTTGCGTTGAGAGGTGTCGGTGGGGTGATGCTCTGGGTTGGCGACGGAGTGAAACTCTCCATTGTTGTTAATGATTTCTGACATGATAAAGGTGCAGAGCTTCCCTCGAATGTCCCTGATCTCTTCCGCAACGAGTCCATCATATTGTAAATCCAAGGCCTGTCGCTGGCAAGAGTAAAGTGGTAAGCTATATATATTTAAATTTATAATTAGGAAATAATTATTTCGAGATTGACAAACCTCAGGATCCTTCTTCCTAGCTCTAAGGATTAGTCGCATATGATAGCGAGGCGTAGATTGCACATAACTCATCATCTTTTTGTTTGGCGGCCTTTGAAAAAATAGAATTACATATATAGGTATAGTCAGTTCAAGACACGTTATTATGAAGTATGATATAGGATTATCATGTTGTAGCGCGTACCGAAAAATCCATCATGTGTGTTAGTTGGGCGCTCTTTCCATTGTATATTCCTTTGTTGGCAACATAATCGATGAAAGACCTACATGATTCGAAAAAGTTATCCTCGGCCATTTCAAACGAATGAAGACTAGAATAGAGTTATGTAAGGAGGAAATGAGCATACCTCTCGAGTATTCCTCTTAGAACGCTGAAGTCGTGCTTGTTGCGGAGTAGGGAATCAGGGTATATCACATGGTTCCTCTTGGGTATAATAACTAAAAAGATCCAGTGGTACCTACTCTTGTATGTCGCTATAGTCATTAAACCTAAGTTCGTGCTGCGTATAAAGTACAAATGAAATTTGTATAGCAAGTAGTGACACTTACCCCTGGTTGTAAGGCACCACTATGTACTTCATGTTCTTCTAACGAAGCAATGACCTCGTTATGTATTTCTCGACGAAGGACGAGTCTGCTTAGATGGTTTGCAACGATACCACATGTGGGTCGAGGAAACCCACCGGTTCTTTCCATTCCCGGACATTTTTCAGCATGTATCTATACATAAGCAATGAGTTGTGATATTTATCGGTATTACATTAATGTAGAACTTGATTGTACGCACTTACAGTGTCCAACATCATAGAAGCGAGACGTCGAGGCCAATGAGGTTGAATAGGTCATATAAGTCGTTGAAGCCCACGACGAAGTACCTCGTCTCGTTGAAGAAATGCTTCTCCTCGTATCTGACGGTGATTCCAGTATCGCACCCCTTCTTTTGGGTCTTCTCCAAGTACCAGGCATGCAAAGCCTGACAAGCATATCCAGCGTGCATTAATACTGCGTCGGAGCACAACGGTTTTTCGATGATGTAGTTCCCAGATATCGCAGACTTCCCGGACTTGGGAGGTGCCTTAACGTTCGTTGATTTCGATTTGGCCTTAGCGATTGGCAGCGTCTTCTTGTGAGACGACTCGGGAACCGACACAGTGGCACGCTTTTGCTGTTCCTTCGGCGTCTTCTCCACGGGAATCGAAGAGGTGGCCTTCGGAGGCGAAACATGAGGTGGAGTCATCGAGGGTCCCGTTGAAGAGGAATGGTCGTGTCCAGATCGCGGCACTACTGGGTCCAGGGCGATGTCCTTCTTGGGCCACTAGATAAAAGAGTGGACGGCATCCCCTAGTGTTATGATCTCTTCGTCCGGACGAATCTTCAGCGGGACGGCTAGAAAATTGCCATGTACCATATCCCCCTGGACCCTGGCATAACCCTGCGCCAGCTGGGCACCGTGTTTCACTGCCCCTTCCTCGTATGGATACACCATCCTCTGCGCAACCTCAATAGAAAGGGACGCATCCATCCTCACTTGGAGCTTGCAGGGCGTCGGCTCCTACAAAACGATACGCAATTAGATAAGGTATCCTATAGGTCTATCTTTGGTGCATTCCATAGATGTACGTTACCTTGATGTCGTCTATCGGTAATCGGACGTCGTCATGTTCAGAATTATGCGCGGACGCGACGCTACTCCGATGTCGAGGAGGACTGGCTCCCAAATTAACGGGGGCGGCTTGTGACTGCTGGATCAGGAGTTGATTCATTTGATCCTGCAATGCTGCTATCTTTTCTTCAAATTTGTTAGTAATCATCTGTACCAACCGGCCGTCGTGCTCAGCCTTAGATCTCTTCCTACTCCTATACGTGCAGTAGTCGTCCGCGAATCCATGACTCCAAGGTACGTTAACCCCAAGGCCTCGCGTGCGACCCGTGTGCTCCTTGTTTCCCAAGGCCGTAGATAGTATATCCTTCTCCCTGTCTGCACGGAAGGAGCCTTGGGAAGCTTGGCCAGTCAAGTCACGCTGCAAGAGGTCATCATGTTATTATAGACACTATGAAGTTATGGACTTATTAACTAGGTAGTTCGACATATTTACCACACGTTGGGACACTTCCTGGTCTGTCGGGTTTGTGAAAGAGATGCTGCCCGAAGACGAGACTTTTGCCCTCGCTTAACCAAATTTTAGGGAACGTGGGTCGTGATATCAAGAATGGCCCGATTGCGCTCTCCTCCTCCATTGCCCATTCCTCGATTTACCCGTGTACCCGGTGGTGCCGAGTGCATGCGGGTGAGTGTTTCATGTCCGAGAGCTTTGTGCGCCGACTTTGCTCCTTAAATTAATTTGTCGTTTTCATAGCCACAAAGGTGTCCCATGCTTCCCGTTAAGAATCTATACTTGCGAAGGGCGTCGACCCGTGTTCACATACTTCGTGACAAGAATGCTCTTGAAGGTCCTCCACGATTTATCCATCGTGAGCATCGCCGTCCGTCGCACGCGTGCCATGTCTGCTTCTGGAATAGTGAACTTCTCTGAAAGTTCTGTCCACAGCGCACCTTTCGCTTGTTTCGTTAGGTCCTTCGACCTTGGTGTGGTGATGGGGACATGTTCCCTTCCAAGTATCCCGCAGATGGTCCGAAATCTCGTCGCTGATCTCTTGGGACTTAGAGGGACCCCAAAGTCACTAACCTCCGTGATGACCAGTCGGCCAGCAGGCATTTTTCGATTGTCCTCTGCCATCTCGCTTTCGTGTCATTATCGTCGACGGTGACGGCGGCCTCGTTGGCGCCTCTTCCATCTGCGGCGTCGGTGACGGCGGCCTCGTCGGCGCCTCTTCCATCTACGGCGGCGAAGACGGTGCCTTTGCCATCTCGCTTACTTGCTATCTATATAAGTTACATATGCAATAAAATGGATTGCAAGTGTCCCAAATTAACATATACAGTTAAACTTAATAATATGCTCAACATGTGAAATATTATCAAATAATCATAATTAATTCCAGCATAAATATGAAACAATTAATCTCAGGAAGAAGTACAGAGGTTGACTATAGAGATCAAGATGGCAAATGAAAAGTTGAATGAGCTCATACAGAGTACTAACATTCCTTAATCCACCAGCTTCTCTAAGGAAATGCTAAGCAAAGATTTAATGCTTCATGTACAGAAGACTAGCCTTTAATGAAGACATAGAAACAAAATAGAATCAAGTAAAACTTTGCCCGAGCCCATATTTGCCCGAGCCTACTTCATCGAGGCCGACACACTGGAGTGTACCATTTGTTTTATGCCGTGGAGGACTGGCATAAAACAAAGGTACACTCAAGTGTGTCAGGATCGACGAAGGAAATGCTAAGCAAAGGTTTAATCCTCTAGGGCTCGCCGCCTCCCTGTTCCTATTCTAACTCTCCTTAATCCACCAGCTTCTCTTGTGATCTTTGTATAGATAGAAACTAGTGATACAAATCTTTTGTTCGAGCCTATCTTTGCTCGAGAGCCTACTTCATCGAAGCCCGACACTTTGGAGTGTACCATTTGCTTCATGCCGTGGAGAATTGGCATGAAGCAAAGGTACACTCAAGTGTGTCAGATCGATGAAGAAAATGCTAAGCAAAGGTTTAATGCTTCATGTACAGAAGACTAGCCTTTAATGAAGACATAGAAACAAAATAGAATCAAGTAAAACGATCGACGAAGGAAATGCTAAGCAAAGGTTTAATCCTCTAGGGCTCGCCACCTCCCTGCTCCTATTCTAACACTCCTTAATCCACCAGCTTCTCTTGTGATCTTTGTATAGATAGAAACTAGTGATACAAATCTTTTTCCTGAGCCTATCTTTGCCCGAGCCTACTTCATCGAGCCCGACACACTAGAGTGTACCATTTGTTTCATGCCGTGGAGGATTGGCATGAAGCAAAGGTACACTCAAGTGTGTCAGGATCGACAAAGAAAATGCTAAGCAAAGGTTTAATGCTTCATGTACAAAAGACTAGCCTTTAATGAAGACATAGAAACAAAATAGAATCAAGTAAAACTTTCTTTTTGGATTGTTGTAAAAAATGCAGTTTTAGCAAAATTTCAGAATTAATCCCAACAAAATTAATTAGCATTAAAGCATAATTCCTAAAGAATTTAACACTCCTTAATCCACCAGCTTCTCTAAGGAAATGCAAAGGAATCACAGACGGTTCTTAATAAGAACCATCTGGATTAAACTCTTAGCCAATAAAAGGTCTAGAGATTAACAGTGAACAGACATTATTCCAACATATTGATTGATGATATTATGTGCTCTCAGAAGGAGAGTAGCTAAAGAACAAGTCTTTGCCATCTCAATCCTATTGTCTATACTCTTCATTAAATGAATATGATAATATAAATTCAAACTATGAGCTCTAAACAATACTTTGCTTAAGCGTCAAATGATCTCAACTGCATAAGCGAAAATAGATTAAACTTCCAATCAAACAGAGGTTGACTATAGAGATCAAGATGGCCAATGAAAAGTTGAATGAGCTCATCTGAGACTACTAGAAGAATCACAAACTAGTCATTAGATTACCAACTAAAAACCGAATACTCTCAATAGAACTGAACATGAAGACACAGGTTCAGTGATAAAGCCGATTGGCTGACATAACAGTATCCACTTCAAATGCTAGAGATCAAATGAACCAGAAGAATCAGAATAACTAGCTTTCAACCGAAAGTAACCAATTAACGGTACATCATATTGACAAGAGTAAGTAATACAATATGCTCAAGTATGAACTAACTATCACATTCAATCTCAAGATAAGAGCAGAGTTCATCACGAGCATGTCAACAAAGCCCACTGATCAATTTGCAATATCTTTAGTATTAGATTCAGAAATCAGAACTAATATAAATCAAGGTATCAACTAGCACTGCAAATATATATATATGCAAAGATCAACCGAATTGCCACAGAGGAGCAATACTCACAGAGAGGATGCCGCACAAGAACTCACGGTGCAAGAAGGAGGCCGGTGCAGGGGAGGAGGCTGACGCGGGGAGGAGGGAGGTGCAGGGGAGGAGGCCGACACGGGGAGGAGGACGGCGCGGGGAGAAGGCCGGTGTAGAGGGAGGAGGCCGACACGGGGAGGAGGACAGCGCGGGGAGGAGGCCAGTGCAGAGGCAGGATGCCGATAGGGGAGGAGGACGGTGCAGCATCGTCGATGTCGGGGGCGGCGGCGTCGTGGTCGGAGGCGGCGACGTCGGGGCTTACGGGGAGGTGAGCAGGCGTCGAGGTCTGGCGCCAAGGTCGGGGTGGCAAGACTGAGGTAATAGTCGGCGTGAAGCAAGCAGCCCTAAACCCTAGAGGAGGTGAACGAGCGCGAGAGCCTAAGGGCGCGGAGAGGAAGTGACGAGTGAGAGCAAAACCCTAACGATTCCGCCTTATAAAAAGTATATCACAGACGGTTCTATTAAAGAACCGTCGTGATAGGATATCACTGAGCGGTTCCCTAATAGAACCGCTCGTGATATATTCCATATCACGAGCGGTTCTCGAGGAAACCGCTCGTGATATATCTTCCTCGTGAGAAATGAACAACAAGTCTCTTCATTTTCCCGCGTGTGTCTCTTCGTCTCACGATCACACGGCTTCGTCTCTTCATTTTCCAACGTCACTACCGCTCCCCAAATATCTCTTCGTCTCCCGCTCCGGCTTTAGAACTTGTTCTATAAATAGATGTCCCCTTCTATAATGTATTTCACACAACCTCCTTGATCCCCTTTCTCCACAAAAACAGAAATGGTTGCCTCTTCTGTTTCCTTGTCACTGACATTGATGGCCTACCTGGCCGCACTGTATACGCACCTCTCTCGCTGTACGTTGAACCATGCTGTGGAAGAACACTATTTCAACAATGTCTTTACTCCTCTGTTCGAGAATTTGTCGGAGCGGGTGACGGCCACCTTCCGCCGTCTTGACATCCTCCTCCGCCGTGTCTTCTGGGTGATCTCCCACTTTTGGCGAGTTTACCGCGTCGTCGACGTGGTCCTCCAAAATGACGTTGCACGTCTCCAAGAGGCTTGCCGTCACTTGGGCTAATCGAGGCAAGATGGCTAATCGAGTCGACTGTGCCGAGACCCTCAACAAGAGAAGAGAGCCTATGGGCTCAATTCTTCTTGGTTCAACAATCTGAGGGTCTTCAGGAGACACTCGAATGAGCGCGTCGTGGTGGACGTATTTCAGGCTTCGTTCGATCACGAACCGTCCGCCCCCGACGTCGCCGCCTACAAAGTATTGAAGACGGAGATAGCGACCTACCTCCGCCACTAGAAAAACTTTCTTTATTTATAGGTTTCTAGTTTTTAATCTTTTTAGTTTAACGCCACGCTGCTTGGCCATATATATGAAAATTCCAAAATGAAAAAAAAAAAGTTTGGAGGTGAAGTTACTATATTAATTATATGTTGAAATATATATATCGAGACGGTTTAATGGAACAAATTAATTAATTATATGTTGAAGGCTAAGATAGGATTGCTAATCCTTTTTTATAAATCTGTGATGTAAAAAGGATATGGTCTTTTATCGCCTTCTTATTACAAGCGCATAATATTATCCGGTCGATTCGGTTAGTATATCTCCTCTTGTTATTCACGTTTAATCTTGCCATGAACTTTGAAATGTATTATTACAAATGTATAGGTGAGAAAGATCCTTTATGATTTGCTATCAATATCAAAGATGACAAGTCCATAACACATCAACACATGACAATTTCACGTTGACATCAAAATATATGAGAGATTACAAGTCCATAACACATGATGTTATGGAATAAATTAATTACATTGGAGTAAATTCTTAATTAAAATATAGGCCTTCCTGATGATCGACGCACATATAGGTAGCTTCCTCACTGGGTTCTTCCTCGAGCCTAATGCCATTTTCGAAAGGAGGCAACTCATCAAATTGATTGTATTCTTCCTCGTCCACTACATTCTCAACTCCAACAATCCTCCTTTTTTCATGAAGAACTACGTGGCGCTTCTTATTTGCCGGGTCGGTTACATAGAAGACTTGAACAACTTGGTTAGCCAGTACAAATGGTTCGTCTTTGTATCCGACATGTTCGAGGTCTACGGTAGTGACACCGTACTTGTCGACCTTCACCTGTGGGAGATGGACCCAACGACACCGAAATAGGGGGATCTTGAAAAGCACGTAGTCGAGCTCCCATATCTCCTCTATTTGCCCATAGTAAGAGCTCCTAAGACCATCGGTACTGAATGCATCTATGCGGACACCGCTGTTCTGGATTGTGCTCTTCCTATCCTGAGCTGCAGTATAAAATGTGTACCCATTTATGTCGTATCCTTGCCATGCGACAATTGTAAATTGTGGCCCTCGTGCCAACTATAGCAGCGTATCATCACTTGATGACCTCCCAATGATTCGCACCTTTAACCATTCGTTGAACCGACGGTTGTGCTCTCTCGTGATCCAAACCTCCGACCGGTTTGGATTCTGTTGGCGTACCATGTCTTTGTGCTCGTCGATGTACAGGGACACTTGGGTCATGTGTTGCAAGACCGTGAAATGGGCTTGAGCGTACGTATCCAGATCGGGAGTGATTGATTTCCTTCCGATGGTCCCGATACCATCCAGTCTCCCCTCATGGTGAGATAGAGGCACACTTATCAATTCCACCTGAGCCATGTAGTCGAAGCAGAACTCAATGACCTCTTCGGTTGCATAACCTTCGATGATGCTGCCCTCCGGTTGAGATCGATTCCGTACGTAGGACTTGAGAATTCCCATGTACCTCTCGAACGGGTACATATGATGCAAGAACACAGGGCCGCATATCTTTATCTCTTTCACAAGGTGAACAATGAGATGGACCATGATATCAAAAAATGACGGAGGGAAATACATCTCAAGATGACATAGAGTCGTCACCACCTCGGCCTGCAGAGCATCTAGTCCTTGGGGATCAATGATCTTCTGAGCCTCAAGATTGCCACTCGGACCTTATTCGGCAAGATACTTCTAATTGCAACAGGAAGCATTTGTGTCATCAGCACATGACAATCATGAGACTTCATACCAATTAATTTCAAATCTTGCATAGAAACAAGGTTCTTAATGTTACGGAGTAACCAGACGGACTTTCACACCATGCAAGCTCGCACGCTTCATTTCTCTCGGCCTTGTACAGAGTGTAGCAAAAGTCGGAGGAAGGTACGCGTTAAATCAGTCGGTCTCTTTCGGTGCTAACTCGGTCCTTATGTTCATATCAACCAAGTCACGCCGTGTGTTAACACCATCCTTTGTTTTGCCACTAATGTTCAGCAAGAGACCAATCAAGCTATCACATATATTCTTCTCTACGTGCATGACGTCGATGTAGTGGCGAACTTCTAAGTGCTCCCAATAAGGCAAGTCCTAAAAAATTGACCGCTTCTTCCAGATGTTCTTCTCACGGGTTCTTAATTTACGTCCCTTCACAAGCACAACATCGATATCCTTAACCATATCATAGACCTCTTTCCCTCTAAAAGCCCTTAGAGCTGAATCGTTCTCCTTATTTTCGTCGAATTATTTTTTCATCTTGCAGTATGGGTGACTCCTGGGAAGGAACTTGCGATGACGATATATACGCTTTTCTTGAGTTGTTCAAACCATACACTCTCCGTAGCATCTAAGCAATGCGGATAGGCTTTGGCTCCTTTTGTACTGAAGCCCGACAGGTTACCAAGGGTAGGAAAATCATTGATGGTGCAGAACAACATGGCGCGTAAAGTGAAGTTCTCTCATTTGTACGCATCCCATAATTGCATTCTTCGTTCCACAAAGTGTCACAAGATCTTCCGGCAATGGTGCTAGGTACACATCAATATCATTCCGTGTTGATTCGCCCTTGGATAAGTAGTGACATCAAAATGTACTACGCTTCATACACGACCAAGGAGGAAGGTTGTACATACATAGATTTACTGCCAAAAGTGCTATGTCGGCTGCTTATGTTACCGAAAGGATTCATTCCATCCGTACTCAACCCTAACCTTATGTTCCTCGGTTCCGCACCGAACTCTTCGAAGCTCCGATCGAAGTTTCTCCACTGAGCAGAATCAGCAGGGTGTCTTAGCTTTCCATCTCTCTTACACTCCTCTGAGTGCCAACGCAGCAATCTTGCCTCTTTTGGGTTCGTAAATAAACGCTTCAAACGTGGGATCACAGGTAGATACCACAACATCTTAGCAGGAGGTCCTTGCTTCACCTTAGCAGTATTCTGACGCTTGTATCGGGATGCTTTGCACATGGGACATACATACATGTATGCATACTCTTTACGGTAGAGGATATAATCGTTCAGACATGCATGTATTCTTTCTACTTCCATTCCCAATGGACAAATAACCTTCTTTGCTTGATAGGTGGTGCTGGGCAACACGTTTCCCTCCGGAAGGATGTCCGCTAGGAGACCTAACAACACCGTGAAACACTTATCGGACCAACCATTGCTTGCCTTCAATTTCAGCAGTTCAAGCACGATTGATAACCTTATGTATTCCGGCTTGCAGCTAGGGAACAAAGGTCTCACGGAGTCCTCCCTTAAGCCCTCGAATTTACAAAAATCTCTCTCACTGTAGTTCTCTTCTGCATCGTGTAGCATCTGATCCAGATTGTCATTGTGCGACCTATCCTTATCAAAAGTACAGTCCACATCCGGCGAATCGTTGACTTCCTCGGCGATGTCGTCATTATTAACTTTTGGTATAATCTGCTCTTCACCGTGATTGGTCCAACATGTATACCCTTTTTTGAAACCCCTTCGAATCAAGTGCGCTTCGATCTGCGCCGCGTTGTTAAATATCTTCATATTACCGCAATCAATGTATGGACAGTACATAAAATTTATCCCCTTCTTCAACATATCCTACTCAGCGGCTCTTCTAAAAGCAACCACGCCATTAATGTACTCTTGACTCACACGGTTCACACCATACATCCAGTTTCGATCCATCTACACTACGCATGTAACAAATTAGTGTCAAATTGATTAGCGATTAATTTATAGCAAACATGAATTTAAATATGCAAGTGAAGCTTCATAACGAAGTTTTCTTTCTTGCTTTAGGCATCTGATAGGCCTCCAGGAAGAGAGAATTGTAGCAACTCCAAATTTCAATATTTTCACAAAACATCTAGTCATAGATAACTATTGCATACGACAAACATCTAAGACCATACCAAATAGGACTAGAGTACTCAGCATCTAATCCTCAATTAGCTACAATGTATGGTAGAAGACAGGACGTTTCACATGACAAAAGAACGACCCTATTTGCATCCCATCTACCTGAATTTATAGTGATATGCTGATATTACTTTGGACTAATTAATTTGACCTACACCAAGGTTGTTATTTGGCTACAAAACCACATATGCCTTTTCATAGACATTATAAAGAAAATAATCATATGCAATCACCTAGTGGTACTGCATATCAAATTTCATCCATGGTGGTAACATAGTAACATGCATCATGCACTTGCCTCAACCACCACGTTGCCTTGCGAACTTGCTTCAGCTACCCCTCCGATCTTGCACGCATTGGCAGCTGTCATTGTGCACTTGCTTCTTCAACAACCTCATCATCATTGGCCTCTACTCCTCTTCATCTTCTTCAATACTGCTCAGAGGGCTCCAAGGACTTGCCATATTGTTTCCAAGTTGCAACCTAGCATAGAATGGCCATCAAAAATCAACAAATAGCAATACACCATTGACCAGTACCTCAAATAGTCAAACTACAGTACCTTGCAACATACCGAGGAATGGGGATGTGGCCAGTAGGAAAGGAGGAAGGATGCGGTAGTGCGTCACCGACGAGGGAGAGGACGATGGCCTATGGGAGAGGGCAACGAGGTGGCGGCAACCAACGAGCTTCAGGATGTGCACAGGTGAGGACGACGGCCTGGAGGTGGCAGCGGCAATGCGGCAGTGGACACAGGGCCTCCAGAGCGGCAGTGCGGCAGAGGCAGCGGCAGTGCAATAGAGGGATGTGTCGGGCGCAATTTATATGATGCCAGGATATCAAAGACGGTTATTAATTCGAACCGTCGTGTACTATCACAAGCGGTTCTTATTGAGAAATGCGTGATAATACCTGACGATTTTGAATGAGAACCGTCTGTGATTCCCTGGATTATCACAGACGGTTTGTGAGTAGAACCGTCTGTGATAATTCACAAACGGCTCTATTAATGAACCGCCTGTGATAGATGACTATCACAGACGGTTCTAAAAAATACCGTCAATGATAGGCTGCCCGTGCCACACGCAGGTCCGGACAGACCCAACACAGATGGTTCCAAAAGAACCGTCTGTGATGGGTCGTCTACTATAGCTTGTTTTGTAGTAGTGACATAATTATCAAGAATAAATTGCAGCGGAAGACAAACTTAAAATAAGAGGGAATAACCGAGTTAGTGTGCCCAAAATCCCACAAGCAACCAACTGAAGTTAAAGTCGTAGTGTCTGAAATACTTTACCCAATTCGAATGACTTCTCACCTGAACAATAGACAATTTTTAAGTACAAAGTTGTACTCGCGAGACTTTTCAAGAAAAATAAGGATGCATGTAAGTATCAAAGGAAGGCTACTACACTAGTCAATTTCCAGCATAAAGCAAATTTTGCAATTAGATAAACAATATAGATTCAAATTGCCATTTTAAGACATTTAGAAAACATTGTATACCAGTAAGTAATGATCAACAACAGTATAATCTCCAAAAATAATCAACACACGAATATACCATTCGTGACACAATTTATTCCATAACAAATTAACAAGCGAACATCCCGTTCAAGATAATATTTCAGATCTGAACAAACTAACATAATGACATAACATTTTCAACCATAACCCAAACTTAATTTCCCAAAAGCTAACTGTGCATGCTTTCCCACAAGTGATGTCCATAACCGGGGACACGGCTATTCGAAAAGATTTATTTGACTCTGTAGAGTTGTACAGCTTTACCCACACGATATGCATACCTCGTAGTGTCGACCAATGCACTCTTCCTTTGGAGTGTGACCGAGGTAGCCTAACGAGGCCGTTACAATGCCATGTCCTTGTTGGAAATATGCCCTAGAGGCAATCATAGAGATGATTATATTTCATTATGTTCACAATATTTGATAATATGTTATCTTGTTCCTTGAATGAATCATCAGCCATAAAGATTAACGAGTATGTCACTTGTTGGTGAAACTCTTTTAACTTATGATGATGTCGTTCTAAAAGTATCCTCGGTCGAAAGTCCTTTGGTGGAACACTAGTGACTCTACGATCGACACATGTATTGATTGATGACCATGTTTCACGGTCATGGATATAGGATATCGAATCAATAATGTGGACACGTGTTCTGAGAACATGGTGTTGGATAAGACCCACCTTGAGACACTATTGAGATTGTTATGATTCTATGTGTTGTTAGTTGGTCTCAAGCAATGATGGTGTATAATCCTTAGACACGAGATCGGCATGGTTTCCTACATGTGTAATAGCACTCTTAGGGGTTGCCAAACGCTACTAGAATCGGGTGGTTATAAAGGTAGCTTTGGGTATGCTATGAAACATGCAGAGGGATGTGACTGGTCGGATATGAGATTTGCCCTCCTAACATAACAGAGAGATATCTGGGCCCCTCAAGTGGTCGGATAAAGAAAGTACATGGCCATGCCACTGATGGTCGAAGAGTTCGACCACATAAGGTTATCCGATACTCGATCGAGAAAGCATTGAGCAGTCCATGGATGACACAACATCTCACCGAGTTCAACCGGATATCGTGAGGCAAAACGAGAATACATGAGTAGGTCGCTTAGTTCGACCCGATTCTGAATTGGTGGGTGTGGAGATACAAGCAAGTCGTGAGGCTGGTGAGCGTAATCACAGAGTGGTCGAAACCAAGTCGTAAGGAGTTACGAGTTGGTCGTGATCAAATACGAACTAGTCATATAGAAATAGGACCTGGTCGTAAGTGATGAGGACCTGGTCGTAGATCATATTGCATTAAGGTTCGTCCGATATAATTTGTGTGTATTCGGGAATCGTTATGTTCTGCTAGGAACCGCTACGACTCGTGGCCGGAAAGGGTTTCCGAGTCACAACCGAACTACACATGAACCTAACGGGTCACACACTTAACGGGTTGGAACAAACCAGTACGAATACGATTCGTAAAGCGTGTATGGATAGGATCCGTCACGGGCCTATATAAGGAGATGCATGAGGCTGTTGGTAGGCGTGGGTTGACGCGAGTTGCCCTACTGAAACCCTAGCCGCCATCTTCTTGAGAGCCTTGCCGTGCGATTTGGTGCTAGCACACCGGTGTACGGTTGTTCGTGCCCTGGACGTGTGGATACCATAGAGGCGCTACTACGATTGTCGCTCTTGAGGACGATCCGCGATCTTCACGAGGAACTTGCTGGATGTGGACGATCGGCTACGACCTCTACATCGGGCGCTCTTCGTTGGACCAGGCTGCTCCAACCCTTCTTTTTTTGCTTTCTCTGGCGTCTGGCGGTAACGATCTATGATCATCTACTTGCTTGGCTTCCTGGTTTGCGTGGTAGATTTTTTTTGTAGCTATCGTAGCCTACCCCGTATCCCTTCTGTGGTATCAGAGCCATCCTGCGTAGTTTTTGATCTGGATCGGTCGCATATACTTGATATGTGGTAATAGTAGATTGGATCTATTACTGGTCGTGTCTTGAAACCTAGGCCCTGGTTGATTAGATCGATCTATTTTCGGTGGTAATTGATGGGTATACGAGGAGGTACAAGTTAAGAGCACCAGATGGGACCGCCGTGCTGGCTAATCGTACCGCGCGTTATAGGTAATATGTGTTCATGTCGTCCGATAGAATTGGATTCTATGCATAACTTGTTTTTGCAGAGATTGATGTGAATAGTATGGCCCATTGTGTATGTGATGTATGTATGGATTTTCATGACCTGCGTGTCATGTTGTGAGATAGCCATCGAGCTACATATTATTGTATAACGATGCTCACGTCTTGATATGTGATGCTTGATAATATCCTATGTAATTCATTACTAACTCTTAGGAGTAATTGCTTAGTAAATGAATGCGGTTGGAGACTTCAAGCATGGTGGTCGGAGGACAGGAAGCATGCTGATGAAGATCGTCATGTTAAGGGCCATACTATTTCACAGTGATATGATTATCTGTGAATGTTTGTGTTTATTCTGTCATGATATTAAGTCATGTTTTTCATTAGATGCTTTTAACATGATAAAATTAAAATTCCCTCACATAATGTTAAGTTAAAATTGATGCCCCTCCAATAAGCTGCACCATCAAAAGTCCTGTATTTTAATGGTAGGTCTTGCTAAAGCGGAATGCCATTAACTTTCCTTGACTAGATGGATTTGTGTCGGACACTTACACGTATTGCATTGGTTTAACTTGACAAGGTCATCATAACGGTTATGGACCTTGGGGCATAGGGTTGGAGTGCGAAGCATAGAGATCTTGCCCAACAACAAGAGTCATATAGAGATATGATTAGCAAAGGGTTGCTTACAATTCACTAATCTTCTAGCAAATGATGCCAAAGCTCACTAGTAGATTACGATTGTGGATCTTGAATCACTAAATGTCATAAGAGGATATGGTATTTAGTGGGAGTGTCTTTATTAAATTGTTTAATAGAAGTTACTTTTCTTGAACATATGTCTTAGTTTTGCGTATTTTATGTTGTAGATCATGGCACCAATCGTTGTACCAACATCTAGTTTTGCTTTACGTTCGATACTTGAAAAGGAAAAACTGAATGGAACAAATTTTACGGATTGGTACCGCAACCTAAGAATTGTTCTTAGGCAAGATAAAAAGGAACATGTTCTAGAAGAACCAATTCCAGATATGCCTGCTGATAATGCTGCTGCTGCTCTTAAATCCGCCTATAAAAGGGCATGTGATGAATCCCTTGATGTTAGCTGTCTCATGCTTCGCTATGAACTCGGACCTTCAAAAGCAGTTTGAGAACATAGAGGCCTCACGATATGATCGTGGCGCTTAAAGGCATGTTTGAGACACAAGCAAGAACTGAGAGATTTGAGATCTCAAAGAACTTGTTTGGATGTAAGCTAGCTGAGGGTAGTCCGGTGAGCCCACATGTAATCAAAATGGTTGGTTACACACACAGCTTGGAAAAACTTGGTTTTCCACTGAGTCAAGAGTTGGCTACATATTTGATTCTTGCTTCGCTTCCTGCAAGCTATGGTCAGTTCATTCTGAACTTCCATATGAATGGCTTAGACAAGAATCTCACC
This sequence comes from Phyllostachys edulis, assembly GCA_036346405.1. Taxonomy (NCBI): domain Eukaryota; kingdom Viridiplantae; phylum Streptophyta; class Magnoliopsida; order Poales; family Poaceae; genus Phyllostachys; species Phyllostachys edulis. Next base: position 66,277,575 of record CM070548.1, on the reverse strand, counting down.
GAACTACATATGATGCTTAAGACTGCAGAGGACAGCATTAAGAAAAGCAACAATCATGTGATGATGGTGCAAAAGATTACAAGCTTCAAGAAGAAGGCTAAGACTTGGGTCAAGAAAAAGGGCAAGGCTAAAGTTTCGGATGAGATCCAAACCAACAAACCTAAACCCAAGACTAAGTCTGGCCCGACTCAAGAGAATGAATGCTTTTACTGCAAAGAGCTAGGCCATTGGAAGAGGAACTGCAAGAAATACCTGGCTGATCTGAAAAAGAATGGTGGGACTAAACCTTCCACTTCAGGTATTAATGTTATAGATGTTCTTCTTGCAGATTCTTCTGTTAACTCATGGGTATTTGATCCGATTCGGTTGCTCATATTTGCAATTCGATGCGAGTCTAACAAAGAATAGGAGAGTTGCAAGAGGGGAGATGGATCTTGGCGTCGGGAATAAAGCAAAGGTTCTTTGCATTATCCGTCGGGACTTTACCATTGGTTTTGCCTTGAGATTTATTATGGAATTGAATAATTGTTATTACGTTCGACCATGAGTAGAAACATTATCTCGACCTCATGTTTGATGGCGAGAGGGTTATAAATTCATTATTGAGGACAATGGTTGTTCTATATTTTTGAATGATATGTTTTATGGCTATGCTCCTGTTTTGAGCAGGTTGTTTATTTTAAATCTTGATCATGCACCCATCTTTAATATTAATGCAAAGAGGCTTGCCTAATAATATGAATTCCACTTTTATCCGGCATTGTCGTTTGGGTCACATAAGTGAAAGCATGAAGAAGCTCCATGATGATGGAATTCTAACCTCATTTGATTTGGAATCATTTGAAACGTCTGAGTCTTGCCTACTCGGAAAATGACCAAGACACCTTTCATCGGTCGGAATGAGAGGCGTCAGGCTTGTTGGCACTCATACATACTGATGTGTGTGGACCAATGAGCACGACAGCTAGAGGTGGTTTTCAGTACTTCATTACTTTCACCGATGACTATAGTAGATATGGATATATCTATTTAATGAGGCACAAGTCGGAATCCTTTGAAAAGTTCAAAGAGTTCCGAATGAAGTCTGAGAATCAACAGCAAGACAATCAAATCTTTGCGATCGATCGTGGAGGTGAATATTTGAGCGAGAATTTGGCAATCATTTGAAACAATGTGGAATTGTTCCACAGCTTACGCCACCGGGTACTCCACAATGGAATGGGGTGTCCGAGCGTATAATAGGACCTTGTTGGACATGGTTCGATCGATGATGAGCCAATCTGATCTGCCATTGTATTTTTGGGGTTACGCTCTAGAAACTGCCGCTTTCACTTTAAATAGGGTACCATCTAAATCAGTAGATAAGACACCATATGAGATATGGACTGGGAAGAGTCCTAGCTTGTCTTTTCTAAAGATTTGGGGATGTGATGTCTATGTTAAACATTTGACGTCTGATAAACTCACACCTAAGTCGGAAAAATGCTTCTTTATAGGATATCCTAGGGAAACCAAAGGATATTATTTCTACAACCAAGAGGAGAGCAAAGTGTTTGTCGCCCGAAATGGTGTCTTTTTGGAAAAAGAGTTTCTTTCCAAAACAGCCAGTGGAAGAAAGGTGCAACTCGAAGAAATTCGGGAAACATCTGAAAGTGTTTCAACTCCTATTGAACCTCTACAGGATGAACAAAATGTTGTTGAACCTGTAGATGAGGCATCAGCCCCACGTAGATCTAAAAGGCCACGTCAAATGCCTATAAGGTATGGGCATGACGTATTATTATTGGATAATAATGAGCCTAACACTTATAAGGAAGCGAAGATGGACCCAGACTCTGAGAAATGGCTTGGAGCCATGAAATCCGAGATAGACTCCATGAGAGACAACCAAGTTTGGAACCTGGTCGATCCACTTGATGGCGTTAAAACCATTGAGTGCAAATGGATCTATAAGAAAAAGATTGATATGGATGGAAATGTTCACATTCATAAAGCTCGACTAGTCGCAAAAGGTTTTCGACAAGTTCAAGGAGTTGACTACGATGAGATATTCTCACCGGTAGCGATGCTTAAATCTATACGGATCATTCTAGCTATTCTGCATATTTCGACTATGAGATATGGCAAATGGACGTCAAAAGCGGCTTTCCTTAATGGAAACCTAAGTGAGGATGTGTACATGACACAACTTTGAAGGTTTTGTTGATCCAAATAATGCTAGTAAAGTGTGCAAACTTGAAGTCCATTTATGGATTGAAGCAAGCATCTTGGAGTTGGAATATACGTTTTGATGAGGAGATCAAAAGGTTTGGTTTAAATCAAAAACAAAGAAGAACCTTGTGTTTACATGAAGGTTAGTGGGAGCGCACTTGTAATTCTAATCCTATATGTAGATGACATATTATTGATTGGGAATGACATTCCTATGCTGGAATCTGTTAAGGCATCATTGAAAAATAGTTTTTCTATGAAAGACCTAGGAGAGGCAGCATATATCTTGGGAATAAAGATCTATAGAGATAGATCGAGAAGGCTAATTGGATTAAGCCAAAGTACTTATATTGACAAGGTGTTGATTCGGTTCAACATGCAAAATGTCAAGAAAGGGTTCTTGCCTATGTCACATGGCATAAGTCTTAGCAAGAGTCAGTGTCCTTCGACTACTGATGAGCGAGACCGCATGAATGGTATTCCATATGCTTGACTATTGGATCTATCATATGCGCCATGATATGTACTCGACCGGATGTATCATATGCTCTAAGTGTTCTTAGTAGATACCAAGTCGATCCGGTGAAGGTCCTTTGACAATTTGTGAAAAACATTCTTAAATACTTGAGAAGGACTAAGGATGCGTTCCTAGTTTATGGCGGTGATGAAGAGCTGGTTGTAAATGGTTACACCGATGCAAGCTTCCAAACAGACAAAAATGATTATCGTTCACAATCTGGTTTTGTATTCATTTTGAATGGAGGTGCGGTGAGCTGGAAAAGTTCCAAGCAAGAGACGGTAGCTGATTCCACAACAGAGGCCGAGTACATTGCGGCTTCGGAAGCTGCAAAAGAAGGTGTTTGGATAAGGAATTTTATTGCTGAGTTGGATGTGGTTCCAAGTGCCTCTAGCCCAATGGATCTCTATTGTGACAATAATGGAGCCATTGCGTAGGCTAAGGAGCCTAGATCCCATCAGAAGTCCAAGCACATACTCAGGCGTTATCATCTCATTCGCGAATTGGTGGATAGAGGAGATGTTAAGATATGCAAAATTCATACGGATTTAAATGTTCCGATCCGTTGACAAAGCCTCTCACACGTACCAAAGCATGAGGTGCACACAAGAGCTATCGGTATTAGATACTTAAATGATTGACTCTAGTGCAAGTGGGAGACTGTTGGAAATATGCCCTAGAGGCAATCATAGAGATGATTATATTTCATTATGTTCACAATATTTGATAATGTGTTATCTTGTTCCTTGAATGAATTATCAGTCATAAAGATTAACGAGTATGTGACTTGTTGGTGAAACTCTTTTTAACTTATGATGATGTCGTTCTAAAAGTATCCTCGGTCGAAAGTCCTTTGGTGGAACACTAGTGACTCTCGATCAACACATGTATTGATTGATGACCATGTTTCACGGTCATGGATATAGGATATCGAATCAATAATGTGGACACGTGTTAGAGAACATGGTGTTGGATAAGACCCACCTTGAGACACTATTGAGATTGTTATGATTCTATGTGTCGTTAGTTGGTCTCAAGCAATGATGATGTATAATCCTTAGACTGAGATCAAGCATGGTTTCCTACATGTGTAATAGCACTCTTAGGGGTTGCCAAACGCTACTAAATGAATCGGGTGGTTATAAAGGTAGCTTTGGGTATGCTATGAAACATGTAGAGGATGTGACTGGTGGGATATGGGATTTGCCCTCCTAACATAACAGAGAGATATCTCTGGGCCCCTCGAAGTGGTCGGATAAAGAAAGTGCATGGCCATGCCACTGATGGTCGAAGAGTTCGACCACATAAGGTTATCCGATACTTGATCGAGAAAGCATTGAACAGTCCATGGATGACACAACATCTCACCTGGAGTTCATCCAGATATCGTGAGGCAAAACGAGAATACATGAGTAGGTCGCTTAGTTCGACTAGTTACGGATTTGGTCGTATGGAGATACAAGCAAGTCGAGGCGGTCGAGCGTAATCACAGAGTGGTGAAACCAAGTCGTAAGGAGTTCTGAGTTGGTCGTGATCAAATCTGAATGGTCGTATAGAAATAGGACACAGTCGTAAGTGATGAGGACTGGTCGTAGATCATATTGCATTAAGGTTAAATCGATATAATTTGTGTGTATTCGGGAATCATTATGTTCGCTAGGAACCGCTTCGACTCGTGGCGGAAAGGGTTTCCAGTCACAACCGAACTACACATGAACCTAACGGGTCACACACTTAACGGGTTGGAACAAACCAGTATGAATACGATTCGTAAAGCGTGTATGGATAGGATCCGTCACGGGCCTATATAAGGAGATGCATGAGGCTATTGGTAGGCGTGGGTTGACGCGACTTGCCCTACTGAAACCCTAGCCGCCATCTTCTTGAGAGCCTTACCGTGAGATTTGGTGCTGGCACACCGGCGTACGGTTGTTCGTGCCCTGGACGTGTGGATACCATAGAGGCGCTACTACGATTGTTGCGCTTGAGGACGATCCGCGATCTTCATGAGGAACTTGCTGGATGTGGACGATCGGCTATGACCTCTACATCGGCGCGCTCTTCGTTGGACCAGGCTGCTCCAACCCTTCTTCCGCTGCTCTGCGCGTCTGGCGGTAACGATCTATGATCATCTACTTGCTTGGCTTCCTGGTTTGCGTGGTAGATTTTTTTTGTAGCTATCGTAGCCTACCCCGTATCCCTTCAGTCCTAACTATCAACTCACCCGAGGACAGTCCCATGGCTAGACTGAACGGTTGCCTGAACCACAGGGGGAACCTCGATGCGTAAGTAAGTCCCTTACAAACAAGAGACCCTTAAGGGCAAGAAAATAAAAATATAACATGCCCCCACTAGATTGACATGAGTGTCATTAAAACCAAAAAACAACAATTGCCAATCTAATTGTGTTTTGATATTTAACACACAACAAATTATTAAGCCAAGCCTTCGCCATTATCCCGACGTGTGGTTGTACGTAAGACTTGGTTCATCACACCACATACCGGTCCTCATATACCCAGACGAGGCTACGTGAATCCAGGACCACTCCCTTCATCAACCTATCACCCATCCAAGTTCAACATACAACAAACACTACCCAACAAGGCCACAAACAACAGATTCGAAGAACTGAATATATTTCTCAAATTCAACATAATTCAATCCATAAATCCTCAATTTCATCAAGATTCGATTCAATCCATCGGCCGATGGACTAGCTCCATCAACCGCTTTCGACTACAACTACTAGCATGACTAAGCATCGTCCTACAAATTATCAAACCTTCCCATATAACATATATCCTTAATCATTCAATGTAAAAGGGTAATCAACATTCAAAGGAGGGCCAATGCAGCAAGTAGGATATTAACTACTTCTGCCCATGAACATACTTTTCAAAATAGCATGCAATGACAATATTAAAATCCATACAAAACATTTTTAAACATTAGGAGCAATATGATCAAGAGGAGGGTGCTCGCACCTTTGCTGTACCACTTATTCAATCTCAGGTTGCACTAATGAATTACGTTCGTATCGTCGAGATATCTATCGAAAGAATGATATTACAATTAACACCAAATAAGACGAAAATACACAATACTCAAAAATGCAAGAGATTTCTACAGTAGCTAGATTATGATTTTATATGAATTTAGGTGAAAAAATTATTCCAATTGGATTTGGTATGTGAGAGTTACGATGGTTTGAATTTTAGTTTCAATATGTCTTAATTCATGTAATTTAATTATTTGGCCAAAATTTGTAGAGTAGTGGTGAGATAAAGTATTACATAGATAGAAATAGGATAATATTATAAGACCAAACTAACTGAGTTTATCTCATTTGGAGTTTTATGAATTAGTTATACATTTTAAAGTTATCACCCTTTTCTAATGTAAAAATAATAGAGTTATGGATCATTTTAGAAAACTATATTCTCTGCTACAGAGACATGTTTGAAACCTATTTTAAAATAAAACTCACAAAAATTAAAATTATCAAAACTGGTTTCATCCATTTTGGAGTTAAGATGACATAGTTATAAATTTTTGAAGTTAAAAGTATTTTCTAGTGTATAAATAAATAGGTTTTGGATCAATCTCCAATAACTATATTTTCTGTGCAGTGAAAAGGTTGAAACCTATTTTCAAATAAATTTTATCTAAAATGAAAAATAACAAAATTGGTTTCACTGTTTTTGGAGTTAAAATGAATTAGTTATGAATTTTAGAAGTTAATTGTATTTTCAGTGTACAAATAAATGTATTCCGAATTTCTATAAGTATTTATTATTTTTCTCACCGAGAGCTATACTTGCCAAACAGGAAGACAAGCGGGGCCCAGGGCGTGGACTTGACCTAGTCAACATTGACTTAGTCTCGGCCGAAACCCTGTTGAAAGCGTATTCTAATAATACGTCTTCCAATCAAGAAAACGTAAATTCGTTATAGGAATTCTAAGAATACGTTTTTCCTTAAGAGAATACGTACTTCTTATGGTACACATCCACTTAACCATTTATACGGCCTACCAGTCATTCACGCAAGATTTAAATGGTTTCCAATTAAACTTCTGAATATGTTTTCAATCGGTGGGACCCACACGTCATACAAATTGTTGGACCGAAAAGGCGACTAGAGGGGGGATGAATAGGAGCTCAAAATATTTTTCACTTGAATGGATTCAACTTGTAAATCACTTCAATAGCTATGAGAGCCATGAAGATCAATGATTAAGCCAGAGGAAGTCTTGTGTTGAATCCACTCTTAACCCCCAAAGCTCAAACAAACAAAAAGCGAAGAAGTCTTCAAAAATCGTGGAAATCGGAACAACCAGAGTAAGCAAGCGGTGAGACCCGATGTCTTGGTATGACCGTAGGCAAGCGAAAGCGATCGTCTGGATTGTCTTGGAACAAATTTAACAGCGAAAACCAAAATTGGCACAACTTTTGATCCACTTGGCCAAACTCTACGAGATTTGAAACATACCTTCCTAAGAAGGTTAGGAACCTATTCCAAGCAAAGAAAGACTAGATCCACGTCAAAGTTCCTACCTTTCTCGAATTAAACAAAGGAGGTTTCAAAACTGAGTTTCAAACCTAAACATGATCTAAGCCTTGCTCGTGGGTAAAGGATGACCTAGATGATCTTAGATGCACTCCCACATGTCACAGTAAGCTAGAACACGGCAAGAAACCAAGCAAAAACTCACGGATCAAAGAAAGACTCAAAATCATCAAATAGAGAGAAAGAAAGCAAATGAACTCATCTTTGAGAGAACTTTGTTTGGATTGATTTGATATGGTATTGGTTTCTGACCACTCCATCAATGGAGGACAAAGACTCAATACATGAGCACGAAATCAAATCCAACTCTCTAGAACCCTAACCTCCACTAATCCTCTCCCTAAGCACAAAAGCAAAACTAGGGTTTACAATGCAATGAAAGGGTTGAGAGGTCTGGCCAAGACCCTCTCCTATTTATAGTGGAGGCTTAGACCTTCTAGAAGAGTGACCCTAATGGGCTCCCGTTAAGGCCCAAAACAAGCGGGTCACACATGCACGCATTTTAAAGCGCCATCTTCAATTCTCTTGACCTAATCCACTTCTTGACGCACCGCCTTGCGCGCTGAGTTGGCATTAGGTCACCAAGGCAATGTTGGTAAAATTACCAAAATACCCTTCTCGATCTTTTGCAAAGACCGAGTCACATCTTCGTGAAGCACCTCCATGCTTCGCCACATGTAGGTTGATCCAGCGACTCTCTTCATGTCGGCAAGTCTCTCCCATCCGGCTCCCACCAAAACCACCATGGCAGTTGCACCGACCCCCGCGCCGCTTGATCGAACCCGTCGCACCAAACTGCCTGTTCGGTAACCTTTGTCCCTCTTGCGCAAAGCTTGACTCCATTGACCTCACCCGACATCCCGATCGTTTTGGACCTCGGCTCTCCAAGCTTAGTCCCGATCATCCTCATGATTGACCGTCATTGACCTCCAAGCAACTCGCACATCAATAGACAAAGAAATCGAATCAGGAACAAGTTCTTCACAACTTGACCCACGTTAGTCAAAACATGCATCATGCAACACATATGCCATAAAACCCATGAACTTGACCTAACCCAACGACAAAACTCCAAGTTATCCAAACTTAGAACCAAAACCGTACAACCGCCAAGTTAACTCGGTACAATCCGCACTACTGGTCGTCATCGCCCATATACCTGCGGTCGTACCGCTCCTCAAGGAAATCCAAAACTTCCCAAAAACATCTTCTCTGGAAAAACCATACCGCACAAATGCGGTCATTCCGCGATGCGGTACTACCGGCAACCAAGGCACGGTACTACCGCACTGCGGTCGTTCCGCGACTTATATGCCGGAACGACCGATTGTCCTGACACTTGCTGAAAACGCTGTTTCGACAAACCGAGAACGACATTGCCAATTGTAACATCATCCTAAGATCTCAGGCATATCCCCATGATATCCACAATCTCCCCCTTGATGAACACATTGGCAATTTTCCACAAATGCAAATTTTGAGGTTTGAAAAGTAAAAACTCGGCGTTTTCGCTCAAAGGCACAACTTGGTCCAAATGTAAGAAAAAGCAAAGGAAATGACCAAGTTGGCTTCAGAATAGTATAAGCAAGTGAGATACAGCAAAAGAAAGCAAGAAAGCTTCATTTTCCAGAAACGGGTCAAAATCTCACTTAAGGTCCATATGAAAGAACAATTGTTCGATATGACCTTTGATCATTGTGAGGTTCAAGAATTGCAATTCAAGTTCAGAAGTAGCAATAAAACCATAAGAATGCAAATAAGAAACTCCCCCTCACTATGATCCTCAACTTTTCAATTTTTCTCCAAGTAGCTCCCCCTTTTTCATAACTCCCCTTTTTCAAACATCTTCTCCCCTTTACACATTTTTGACAAATCTTCTCCCCCTTTGACAATGGAGTCATCAAGGAATCACGCCTTCCTCTCATCCAGAGATGACAAATGCAGAATGAGGAAAAAGCATAAGATGGAGCATGCATGAAATGCAATGGAGTGGCTTCAATTTTTTTTGTATTTTTCAATTTTTGAATACAAGAAGCTTTGGAGATTACCCAAAAGAACAAGTTAGCATTTCTAAAGTTGCACAAACAACATATCAAGCCTAACAGTGCTAGCAAGATCATGATAAGACATATATAACAAAGCTAAGCAAGAAGGCTCAATATAAAGCAATGAGTTTTAGCATTTTAAGCAAAGCTTCAAATCTAGCAAGTTCATCAACAGGGATCCTAAAATGATATTGGCCATGTCAAAATGTCAACGTGAGATCCAAAAGCTAACAATGACCACATTAAGAGACAAATAGGTCCTGAATTGAATCATTTTGCTCAATTTTCTCAAACGCCCATTTTTCAACTGTTTTTCATTTGCAATGAATATTGAAGTTGACTAATGGTCTAACTTAGTGACAAGATCACGGACTAGGAGCCATCCACAAACTCATCCTAAGCTTCAACCAAAAGTTGATTAAAGGTATATCTTAGTGAAGAAGATCACGGACTAGAGCCATCCACAAACTCTTCCTAAGCTTCTACCAGGCGACAAATCTTGAGGTTCATGTCGGGCCAGACAAGCGGTCCCCATGAGATCATCGGATCATCAAACTATCTCCAAGCTCATGTCTTTGACATGCAGTCTCGTAAGAATAGTTTGGCACAATTTAAGCATGAGACAATCTTGAAGTTTGAATTTTTTTTTTCACAAGAGCAGTTTTAGATTCTCAAGAACACAAAAAGCTCAAGTGATGATCAAAGCTAGATTCAAGAGCTAACAAAGCAATTTTGACAGGGCCAATGTCATAAAAGGAGCACTAATTGCGCAACTGGCTAAACAATTCACAAATTGCTAGTTTCTTAGTTCAAGTTGTTTTTCAAGTTCTAGCTCATACAACAAAGACTTAGCTACACATGTGAAAGCATGATAATTCTAGCAAGTCAAAGAACTAGACATGGCATTGAGCAAGAATTGAAACACTAAAACTCTAAATGGTAATAAGCAAAGCTTCATCAATTTTAAAAGATAAGCAGAAAAGCTTATATTACAATGCATCTTTTTGGATTTTTCATATGAATGCAATATGATACAATGAGATGCAAGAAAAGCTCGAAAAGCCTAAAAGATCAAAAAGATCAACAAGTTCAAAAAGAAAATCAAGAAAAGATCAAATGAACAAGGAAAGATCAGAAAAGATCCAACTCCCCTCAAACCAGCCCATAGGGATAAATTACCCTAACTCACTCCTCAAGGTGGCAAACCTTGTTGGGTCTAAAGGCTTGGTGAGGATATCGCTAATCGAGCCTCGGACTCCACAAAATGCAAAGACACAATATCACCCTTCTCAACGTGGTCTCTAAGGAAGTGATAGCGAATGTCTATGTGTTTGGTCCTAGAATGTTGCACTGGGTTCTTAGCAATGTTAATAGCAGAAGTGTTGTCACAGAAGAGAGGAACACTAGCAAAAGTTAACCCAAAATCCTTAAGTGTGGAGACCATCCACAAAATCGACTACTGAGAACTAGCAAAGACTATATATTCAAACCAAGAATGGATTGTGCAATGTAAGACCGCTCTAGATGACCAAGAGACAAGAGAAGTGCCTAAGAAATGACATGTACCAGGCTGCTCTTCCTATCTAGCCTCTGACCCATAAAATCAGAATCAAAACCCCGAATGGACAAATAAGAAGAACAAGAATACCAAATGCCATCTTGAAGGGTAGAGTGTAAATACCGAAAATGCGCTTAACGGCTTGGCGATGTGAAGTCCTCGGTGGCCTGAAACCTCATGCAGAGAGGCGCATCAAGTGGATGTCCGGTCTTGAGGCCGTCAGGTATAGAAGGGAGCCAATCATGCTGCGGTACTCGCATTGATCCACGGCTTCTCTTTCCTCATCTCGATCCAAAGCGATCGAAGTCGCCATGGGAGTGGCGATAAACTGCGATCACCCATATCAAAACGCTTGAGCAAATCCTTGGTGTACTTCATTTGATGGATGAAGATCCCTTCCTTGCATTGCTTGATTTGTAGCCCCAGAAAGTAATTGAGTTCTCCCATCATGCTCATCTCAAATTCCCTGGACATAGTCTCAGAAAAACTGGAAACAAGAGCATTACAGGAACCACCAAAGATAATATCATCAATATAAATCTAAACAAGCAGGAAGTCATTGCCATGCCTAAGAATGAAAAGAGTCTTATCTACTTTTCCCATTTCAAAATCATTCTTAAGCAAGAAGGTCTTAAGTCTATCATACCAGGCTCTAGGGGCTTGCTTAAGACCATACAAGGCTTTGGATAACTTGTAAACATGATCAGGGTGCTTGGGATTCTCAAAGCCAGGGGTTGCCTAACATACACTTCCTCCTCTATAAAACCATTCAGAAAGGCACTCTTAACATCCATTTGATGCAACCTAAAACCTTTAGATGCAGCAAATGCAAGCAGAATGTGAATAGCTTCTAGTCTAGCAACAGGAGCGAAGGTCTCATCAAAATCTAACCCCTCAACCTGGCTAAAACCCTGAGCTACCAATCTAGCCTTGTTTCTAACCACAGAACCATCCTCATTCTGTTTATTTTTGAACACCCAACGGGTTCCTATAACATTATGTCCACTAGGAGGTTCTACAAGATTCCAAACTTTATTTCTTTCAAAATTCTTTAACTCCTCATGCATGGCATTGACCCAACTAGCATCAGATAAAGCATGTGATATATCTTTGGGTTCAAAAGAAGCTACAAATGCAGAGTGAGAGAAAAGACTCGGATCATGATACCTAGAGCGAGTGACTCGCTCATGGAGATTACCAATCATCTGATCCGGAGGGTGTTGCTTCTGAATGTGCAAAGGAGCGCCTGGGGGAGATAGCGTCTCCTCAACCTCCGCAGGTACTGCTGACGACGAAGATGTAGCAGGAGCCTCAATTGGAGGTGAAGCAGTCGTCGCGGGTTCAGGAATTTGGGCAGCTTGAATAGGAACATCAGCAACAGGTGAAGGAGCAGTATCAAGTTCATCCTCATCTTCTTCAACAAAAATGCTCTCTGTCACCTATAAGTCACCTGAAACATCGGATCTAGCTCTAGGGCTAGTCTCATCAAAAGTAACATTGCATGTCTCCTGAACAATGTTAGTTTCAACATTAAAAACCCGAAAACCCCTCGAATGAGCAGGATAACCCAGAAATAAGCCATCACAAATCCTTGATTCAAATTTATCTAGATTCCCTGTCTTCAGAATAAAACACTTCGATCCAAAGACTCGAAAGTGAGAGACAGAGGGTTTTCTACCAAAACAAAGCTCATAAGAAGTCTTGCCCAAAGACGGTCTCAAAAAGACATGGTTTGAAATATGGCAAGCTGTAGCAATAGCTTCGGCCCAAAATCTCCTCGGTGTGCTATACTCATCTAGCATTGTCCTAGCCATCTCGACTAGAGTCCTGTTCTTCCTTTCCACAACGCCATTTTGTTGAGGGACGTGTGGAGAAGAGAACTGATGCTCAATACCGCGCTCAACACAAAAAGAGGCAAAAGAAGCGTTCTTGAACTCCGTGCCATTATCACTGCGGATCGCTCTCAAGGCACCAGGAAGTTCAGAAGCCAAACGAAGAACAAGGTCATGATAATGATCAAAAGCCTCATCCTTCGAAGCAAGAAAGAACACCCAAGAATATCTCAAAAAATCATCAACTATGATAAGAATGTACCAATTGCCACCGACTGACCGAACCCTAGCAGGACCAACAGTATCCATATGAAGCAACTGTCCTGGTCCGTCAGTCATAACCATAGTCAATGACGGGTGTGAGGTGGCAACTTGTTTTGCCATGCCTCTGAGCGCATATCATACAAAGATCCTTGATGACTTTGAGTTTAGGCAAACCTCTCATGAGATCAAGGCCGCTAACTCATGTCAGATGATCAAAACCAATGTGCCCCAACCGTCGGTGCCAAAGTCAGATATCAGAAGAAGAAGCAATTAAGCACTTAAGGGATCCAGTAAGAGACTCAGAAAAATCAGCTCCAAAAATTCTACCAACTCCGAAATCCCAAAACGAGCTCACCAAAAGAATCAAGCACACGACGGGCATTCTTCTTAAAACGAGTCTCATAGCCATCATCGAGAAGCTGTGAGACAGCAAGGAGATTGTACCTTAGCTTAGACACAAGCGCGACGTCCTTGAGAATGAACTTGTCGTTCACCCTAATCATTCCAGTTCCTTCAATGCGCCTTGTGTATCATCTCCAAAGGTGATGAAGTCATCACCGGTTGATCGCATGAAGGAGGTGAACCATCTTGAGTCTCCGGTCATGTGGCGTGAACACTGAGTCGATTTAACCATGTGTTCTTCCCCTTCCGCACCAATCCACGAAAATCAAGGAACAAAAAGCGATGTGTCTCAATCATGGGGTTAGTTAAAAGCGACTTGGGAACCCAAAGATCGAGACACACGTCTCATGAGTAGTATGCAAAGCAGATGTGCTATCCTTGACATTATTCGCAGTTCTATTATGAGCAATGGTAACACGAACATGAGATGCATCTTGTCTAGGAACATGGTGATGAGCATGTGCAACAAATCCTAGACTGGGGTTCTTCTTTTGTATGTGACCATGTCTCATAAAAGCTCTAGGTTGATTAGATGACATTCTAGCAATATTTTTCTTAGCGTTCTTCAACCCACATGTGAGAACTCAACCAAATGTCCACTCTTCTTGCAATAGGTGCAATGGTATTTTGTACCTTTGGGAGAAGCACCTTTTGCCTTAAAAGAAGGTTGGACAAACCCCGCAGATTTAAAAACAGCTTTTTGCAAAGTTGGGTTTTAAATTCAACTAAGCCATTTTCCAAGACACGAATGACATTAGGCTTGGACATGTCTGGCGAGTTGTATCCTAAACCTTGCTTCTTAAAAGGAGTTTTAGATTTATCCGAATCATGTTTAACTGTTTTTCACTATTAGAGAATCTTTCTAAAATATCCTTGAGATATGCATTCTCTTTTTCAACATTAGCACATGATTCACAAGTCTTGCCCTTAATGGCTCTAGCATGTTTCTCCTTAAGATGAGCAACTTCAAGCTTATAGGCAGCACAAGAAGCACAAGATGTAGAATCAATTGTATTCTTAAGCTTGGCAAATTTAGCTCTAACTGCTTCTAGAATATCCTTAACTTCATGTTCACGTTCTAAGCAGAAAGAGCAAAAGCTAGATTTCACATTGCCGAAGCATCCAAATTGCTAGACTCTAAGCATTTTTCACATGGAGCAGATTTAACATCAATTAGCTCGGTTCTAGCATTTTCAAGTTGATGCAAAGCAATATCATGAGCAGATTGTAGCTTAGGCAGTTAGAGTGCAAAGCATGGCGGGATGAACATTCATCAACATCTAGACTCTTAGCATTCACAAGTTGAATGTCAAATTCTCGACTTGTGACTCTAGATCCTTGTTCCTAGCCATGGTAAACTCTAAAGCCTTATCTTGACTAAGCAATTGCTCATACATGTTATCGCATCTAGCAGAAAGGACATCATAGGATGGGAGTACCTCATCATTGGCATCAGCGTCGACGAAGTCGGCCATGAAGCACATGCCGGTGAAGTCCTTGGCCTTCCCTTTCTTGTCTTGAGGGATCTCCTCCTCCTTGTCCTCCTCGCTTCCGGAGTCCACATCGCTCATGGATTGATCTCCAAAAGCGGCAAGGACCCGGTGAGCCGCCTTCATGAGCTTGGCAGCATCAAACTTGGGCTTGCCCCCTTTAGGCTTCTTCCAGGCAAGCTTCTCATCCTTGTGATTACACTTACCTTTCAGCTTGGGGTAGTTGGCCCGGATGTGATATAGCTCTCCACACTCATAGCATGTCACAGGGCCACCTCTTTTTCTGTTTCTGACATTGTTATATGCCCGTGTGACTTTCTTGGCTAAAAGAGCTAAATCAGCCTTAGGAAGACTCTCAAACTCTTCTTCTTGAATAGCAGATAAACACACAAGAGAAAAACCAAAAGAAGATTCAGAAGAACCATCAGGAGTCCCTTTGAGAGGATCAGCCACCAACGCCATGTTATCCTTCTTAGGATTACCGCCTCTCTTGATCTCATGAGTTTTTAACTTGCTATAAAGTAGCTCCAAAGTAAGATTAGAGAGATCGACGTTCTCCTCTATGGCAGTTGCCTTCATCTCCCACTCCTTGGTGTTGATTGCAGCCAAGAGGTGGGTGGCATTCTCAGATTGAGAGTACTCAATATCAACAGCTCTCATCTGATTGATCACCTTGTTAAAGCGAGTAAAGACGTCATCGATGCTCTCACTAGGACGCATCTCGAATTTGTTATACTCTCGCTTGTAGACATTCTGACGCACTTGCTTCATCTGGGACGAACCCTCATGGTAAGTTTCGAGGGTGTGCCAAATCTCATGTGCGGTCGCAAGATTGCAAATCCTATCGTACTCTTGCCTACCAAGCCCAGCATATAGAAGGTTCTTTGCCTTATTGTTGTTAGCCAAAAGGGCTGCTGAAGCCGGTGTAGCAACTTCGGGCAAAACGAGCGGGGCTCGAACAACCTCCCATATAGCTTGTCCTTCACTCTCAAGGAAAACTCGCATGCGATTATTCCAATAGGCATAGTCGAGCCCATCAAAGACATGCGGCTTGGTCGAGTACTTATCCATTGCCAAGTTCAGTGACCGGTTAAGATCAAGATTGAACTAACCGGGCTCTGATACCACTTGTTGGACCGAAAAGGCGACTAGAGGGGGGGTGAATAGGAGCTCAAAATCTTTTTCACTTGAATGGATTCAACTTGCAAATCACTTCAATAGCTATGAGAGCCATGAAGATCAATGATTAAGCACAGAGGAAGTCTTGTGTTGAATCCACTTAACCCCCAAAGCTCAAACAAACAAAAAGCGAAGAAGTCTTTGAAAAATCGTGGAAATCGGAACAACCGCAGTAAACGGGTGGTCGCATCGATGTCTTGGTATATTTCAGAGGCAAACGATGATCGATGCCGATGTCTTGATATGACCGTAGGCAAACGAGCGGTCGTACCGATTGTCCTCGAATAGCCCGACGACGAAAACCAAAATTGGCACAACTTTTGATCCACTTGGCCAAACTCTACGAGATTTGAAACACACCTTCCTAAGAAGGTTAGGAACCTATTCCAAGCAAAGAAAGACTAGATCCACGTCAAAGTTCCTACCTTTCCCGAATTGAACAAAGGAGGTTTCAAAACCGAGTTTCAAACCTAAACATGATCTAAGCCTTGCTCGTGGGTAAAGGATGGCCTAGATGATCTTAGATGCACTCCCACATGTCACAGCAAGCTAGAACATGGCAAGAAACTAAGCAAAAACTCACGGATCAAAGAAAGACTCAAAATCATCAAATAGAGAGAAAGAAAGCAAATGAACTCATCTTTGAGAGAACTTTCTTTGGATTGATTTGATATGGTATTGGTTTCTGACCACTCCATCAATGGAGGACAAAGACTCAATACATGAGCACGAAATCAAATCCAACTCTCTAGAACCCTAACCTCCACTAATCCTCTCCCTAAGCACAAAAGCAAAACTAGGGTTTACAATGCAATGAAAGGGTTGAGAGGTCTTGGCCAAGACCCTCTCCTATTTATAGTGGAGGCTTAGACCTTCTAGAAGAGTAACCCTAATGGGCTCCCGTTAAGGCCCAAAACAAACGGGTCACACATGCACGTATTTTAAAGCGCCGTCTTCAATTCTCTTGACCTAATCCACTTCTTGACGCATCGCCTTGCTTGTGGGTTGGCATTAGGTCACCAAGGCAGTATTTGGTAAAATTACCAAAATACTCCTTCTCGATCTTTTTGCAAAGACCGAGTCCCATCTTTGTGAAGCACCTCCATGCTTCGCCACGTGTAGGTTGATCCAACGACTCTCTTCATGTCAGCAAGTCTCTCCCATCCGGCTCCCACCGAAACCACCATGGCACTTGCACCGACCTCCGCGCCGCTTGATCGAACTCGTCGCACCGAACTGCCCGTTCGGTAACCTTTGTCCCTCTTGCCCAATGCTTGACTCCATTGACCGCACCCAGCACCCCCGATCGTTTTGGACCTCAGCTCTCCAAGCTTAGTCCCGATCATCCTCGCCGTTGACCGTCATTGACCTCCAAGCAACCTGCACATCAATAGACAAAGAAATCGAATCCGGGAACAAGTTCTTCACAACTTGACCCACGTTAGTCAAAACATGCATCATGCAACACATATGCCATGAAACCCATGAACTTGACCTAACCCAACGACAAAACTCCAAGTTATCCGAAACTTAGAACCAAAACCGGTACAACCGCCAAGTTAACTCCCAGACAATCGCACTCTGGTCGCATCGCCCATATACCTGTGGTCGTACCGCTCCTCAAGGAAATCCAAAACTTCCCAAAAACATCTTCTCTGGAAAAACCATACCGCACAAATGCGGTCATTCCACGATGCGGTACTACCGGCAACCAAGGCACGGTACTACCGCACTGCGGTCGTTCCGCGACTTATACACCGGAACGACCGATTGTCCTGACACTTGCTGAAAACGTTGTTTCGACAAACCGAGAACGACATTGCCAATTGTAACATCATCCTAAGATCTCAGGCATATCCCCATGATATCCACACAAATACTTAAGATCTTGATTAGTGCTAATGATAGGTCATTACCTAAACCCACCGTCGGCTCAACAGCGCTCAAGACGCGGCGGGCGCTGCCGTCTGACGATTCAATATGATGATGTGTCTTGGGCTCGGGTCGCTTGAATCCGGTGCCTGAGGACCTCGCGAATCCACTGGTGGCGATGCGGGGCCCGATGGTCGCCGGTGTCGCGCGTACGGAGGCCGGAAGCGGAGACGACAGGGCGGCTTTCATGGACCGGCTACTACGGACGTTGAGGAGACTCGGGGAGGTGCGCGTCGTGGTCGTCCAGCCACCAGGAACACGAAGCCGAGCTCGTTGAAGGCGGAACAGCACTTATAGCGGCCGAGACAAAGATGGTGGCGGTTCACCGTGTTCGGAGAAGAATGAGTCGCAGTATCTCGATGAAGCATGAAAACCAAATTAAACTCGGCAATATACTCTGTGGGACAATGCGATCAAAAGGGACAAAAGTATTCAAAGGTTAGCCTACCAGAGTGCTTATTAAGCTCTGTGCCATGGCCATCGGCATGAAGATGAAGACATCGCGCTCGGCGATTCAATGCACGAGAGGGACTCGGTTCAGCGAAAATGGGTGCGGTGAGGTGAGAGAAATCCAGAGGTGGGCTTGCGGGCTCTAGAATGGCACCGTGGTGAGCTCAAGCTCCCGATCTTCTTCCTCGGCCGAGAACAGAAGAGGGCGAAACGAGAGGGGTCGAGGCGGTTTTGTCCGAGTACAAGGACGGAGGATAGAGCGGCGTTAAGAGGCGAAGCACTGCGAGTGGCTATCACGGGCGTTGGAGGAATGCCATGACGGAGGCACAGCAGAGCCTGATGGCCACTTGGAGCTCGAGCTCTACTCGCTCCTACCCGAGGTAGAAGAAGGGCGCGCTGCAAGGCGGCCCACCTGCAGCGACTGAGAGCGAATGGGTGCGGGCGAGTTGGTGCTGCTGGACCAAGTGGCACTCGAGTCCGAGTCAAAGAAACAGTGTTTGGCTCGGGTCAGTGAAGTGTAATATCCTGTTCAAATATAAAACATATAAGTGACTAGTATTAGAATTAAATATAATTAGAAAGGGAAAATTCAGAATTTTAGAGGAGTTTTAGAACTGGGCCTTTGGCCCATAGGTCTTTGGGCCCATGTGGGGAACTAAACCCTAGCACCTAAATCATTGTAGCATGGCATCAGAGCACCAACAAGAATCAGATCACGCCCTCCCTCCGGTGCTTCTCCATTGTTGCCGGCCATAAGGAAGAGGAAGGAGAGGGAAGAAGAGAGGAGAGGAAGAAGAAGAAGGTAGGGGTGATCTTCGCGAGGGCTTGGTGAAGGTTTCAGCGGCATCTCGCATCGTTCTTGTGGGTAAATTCGTGATACCAATTAGTTTTGGTAGATTGATCTTATGCGTATTGTCTCCATATGCTAGATGATAGCTGCTGTAGTAGATCGGTTTAATCTGTGATCTTTTGACTCGCAAGTTTGAGGTAGTTTTAGGCCAATTCAGTGTTTAGGGTCTCCTGGAGTTAGATGAGGAATTGCGTTAGCTTTTCAGAAAGTCTTAAATAATAATTTTTTGATAAACGATGATTTAGTTATGAATTTCGCAAGACTGGGTGCTAAATCAGTCTCAAGACTTGTGCAGCGAACATAGATCTGTAAGTTTGATCTTGGAGACGGCCGAATTGGGTCAGTTGGTCTGCATGAGATTAGTAGGTATTTTCATTATGATTCCAGAAAGTTAAATTTCATAATTTTTGGATTTTTATATCAAAATATATGAATTTTAGAAACTAAGGCTGTAATCTGTCTCTCTATTGTGGACAGAAGAGTTTTACTTGACTATTTGCATCCTTTGTTGCATAGCAGAAATATTTAAGATAATTTTATTAAGATAGCTGGTTTCTTTTAGTTTCTAGGGAGTATTAGAACAATGTGTTTGGTTGAGCCAAACAAAAGTTATGAAATTCACAATTTAGTAGTACCAGAGATGACAGATCGGTCTTTGGGATTAAAAACAAAGGCTTAGATGAACTAGTTTGATCTTTCGGTCACCTGAGAAGTTGTAGCTAGGCTTTTGTAGGTTCTAGGAAAATTAGATTCATGGATTTTTGAGTTTTGACTCAAAATTTATGATTTTTTTTCTTAACCGCTGTCTGTTTGGGCGGATTTGGGAATTTGATAGTGTATTGATTAAATGTTCGGGCTGCGGGTAGGGACGCTTGTTCTCGTTTTGTTCAATTGCTATGTTGTACACTGTTGGTTAGTGTACTTAGTATATTGTTTTACGGCTGCCAGGTGGTGGTGAACCCCTGGGCTAGAGCTTTCCATCGTTGTCTTCCGTCTCACGGTTGAGGCAAATACAATTGAATTGTCTTGTTTGTTGTTTGTTCCATTTGATTGTTGAATATGCAAATGGGTAATATTTGTATTTCTTGTTTCCCTTCATAATTGATATGCCATGATTCTTCGATAATATGTTTACGTTCAGTATATTCATTCGTTCCTTCTTTCATGTTCACCACGGAAGTGGGTAGTGACGTTCCATCATTGCAATATGGGCAAGTACCTTGTGATTCTTATTGTTGGTGAATGCTGAGTGCTTGTTGTTCATACTGTTATTTCTATGATCCATGAGTAGATTCAATGCTTCATATTCATTTCACGTTCGTTAATCCATGTTTAATGAGATGATATCTTTCATTATTCATAATTCATTCCATTCATTCATTGTTCATGTTACATCCACGGGAGTGGAAATTAAAGACCCATCAATTCCAGTATGGGCACGTAAGACCCACCATTCCAATATGGGCAGATTTGGATCCCCGTATGAAACGTTCTTCATACGGGCATTGGATCTCCGTATTTTGTTAAATGCGGGCCTAAGTGAACACCGACGGTGTGTCATCGGCTATACCCTGGTATAAGGTATGGAGTTCATGCATTTCATTCATTCATATGTTTTCTGCCATTCTACCTTCATATTCTTTAGCGTGATGTTATGTTCTTATTCCTCCATTCCACATTCGAATTCTATTCTGTTATATAATGATATTACTCATTCGTTCTACATTCGTATTATATTCTGTGACTGTTATGTTCTTATTCAGTACTGTTCATATTGCTCTGTTGTACTTGCTGAGTCGTGGACTCATTCTTGCCGTATTTATTTGTTTTAGGTAAACATTGAAGACGGCATGCATGGGAGGGTATAGTCGCGTGGATCACTTCATCCACTTCACAATCTTCCTTTCACTTCACAATATTCACTTATAAATTAGATGAACTTGTCATTACCTTTCCTTTGATAATAATTGGGTTGTAATAAAAAGAGGTTGATGGTTGATATTATCATTCTTTATGATATGGTTGTATTGTATTGGATTATGATCTTAGTATAGACTTCTGATAGTTGCATCATAATTGATTTGATATGATTAGATGAAAGAGTTTGATATGTTATTGAATTATGATTCAATTCTTATATTTATTCTATCAGTTGTTGATTCTTACATGTTGTTAGTTGATAGATTGCTGAAATTATTTCGTATTGTTGATGAATGTTAGACTTCTAGGTGATATCTTGGCTTCCGTATAGCCAGGGTGTTACATGAAGTTCGGACCGTAAGATTGGAATTGGACGGTCCGGATGAGGTGGACTTTTGGACTGGTCTGATCGGTCACTCAAATCCGACGGTTGGGTCCAAATCGGACGGTCCGCGTGCGAGTTGGTCAGGTTAGACCCAAAAGTCCGGTCGGACTCGAGTCAAGGTGCGGCCTAACCAACAATGCTGAGCCCAAGTTTAAAAACCAGTTTGACCAAAGAGCAACAAGTTTGACTGAGGCTTTAAAAATAGGAATAAAATTCCTAAAATTCTAAAATAATTCAGAGGGGTTCCTGGGACATCCTAGTGTTCATATAAAAATTGAAAACCACTGTTCATGATTTAATTTGTATAATTTAAATTCAAACTTAGAATAGGTTATTGATTTGAGTTTGAATTTTATGAGGGTTGAATTGAGTTCCAAAAATTTGGGAAAAATTATATTTATTCATGATAAATATTCTAGTATTTGAATAAATTAGTTCCAGATTATAATAAAATTTTTTTGTTATTGTTTTCTTTTGGAGTTAAATTTTGAAGTGTAGGTTTAATCTTGTTTTGAGATTTTCCAAGTGCAATAAATGATGCAAAAGTTTTCAAAATGTCATGCATGCTGATAAGATGCATACTAATTATCATTAATTAACTTGGGGATGTTACAACCCCCCCCTCACAAAAGATCTCGTCCCCGAGATCTAGGTAGATCAGAAATGGAACAGGAAGGTTCTACAGAAGATACAACATCTGTTGTTTTGATTTCCTTTAAAGATAGTGCTAAGACATCCTAACAAGGTTACAAGAAAATTCTATTACATTTTCCTTTCCATTGTTTTGCTTAACCTTTCCTTTCTTGATTCGAAGGCACTTCAGACAGAAGGAAAAAGGTCAGGGTATTCGGTTCGCAACCCGTCTTCACGTTCCCAAGTTGCTTCATCTTCAGTATGGTTGCTCCACTGAACCTTCAAGAACTAGATGTTGCGATTCCTTGTCTTGCGTTCCTTTTCTTCAAGAATGCGTATCAGGTGCTCTCGATAAGAAAGACCGGGTTGCAAATCAAAGTCTTCTAAGTTAGTTGCTTCGGTAGGGACTCAAAGACACTTCTTCAGTTGAGATACATGGAATACATTGTGTACATCTAAAAGTAATGGTGGTAGTTCTAACTGATAGGCCACCGATCCTCGCTTTGCTAGAAATCGGAAAGGACCGATGTAGCAAGGAGCCAACTTGCCTTTGACTTGAAAGCGTTGCATTCCTTTCATCGAAGAGACTTTAAGGTAAACATGATCATCCACTTCAAAGCTCAACTCACGACGACGACGGTCGGCATAGCTCTTTTAACGAGATTGAGCCGTCCATAGTCTCTCCCGAATCATATGGACTTGCTCTTCGACTTCATTGATCAAGTCCGGTCCAAAGAATTGTCTCTCCCCGGACTCGGACCAGTGGAGAGGTGTCCTACACCTTCTCCCATACAACACTTCAAAAGGTGACATTTGGAGGCTTGCTTGATAACTATTGTTATAGGAGAATTCCGCGAACGGCAAGCATTTATCCCATTTCTTGCCATAGGACAGCACAAAAGCTCTTAACATGTCTTCCAAAATTTGATTCACCCTCTCAGTTTGGCACGCTATGGAGACAAACAATTCTTGACAGGAACGAAGTGAGCAACTTTTGACAATCGGTCGATAATTACCCATATGGAGTCATACCCTTGTTGAGTCTTTGGAATCTCGGTGATGAAATCCATCCCAATTTCATCCCATTTCCATTCGGGAACGGGGGGGGGGTTGAAGCATACCCACTGGCTGTTGGTGTTCGGCTTTCACTCGTTGACACACATCACATTCGGCAACAATGCATGCAATTTCTCGCTTCATCTGAGTCCACCACAATTTTTGCTTCAAGTCTTGATATATTTTTGAACTTCCCGGATGAATGGAGAAAAGTGAGTTATGGGCGTCTTGAAGGATTAAATCCTTAAGCTTCGGGTCATGAGTGGGATAATTCATCTCATGAGGCCTCAATTGCCTAGATGCATATGCCACAACACGGCCTTCTTGCATAAGGACACAACCGAGACCATGGTGGGATGCATCGCAATAGATATCGAAGTTTTTGTGAATATCCGGCAGGACTAGTACAGGTGCAGAGGTGAGGCGATCCTTCAACATCTGAAAGCTTGCTTCATATTCCGCTGACCATTCATACTTCTTTTCTTTCTTCAACAATTGGGTCATTGGTCTTGCAATTTTTGATAAATTCTCGATGAAACGGCGGTAATAACCTGCAAGACCGAGGAAACTACGAATGTCGGAGACGGACTTGGGCTGTCTCCAATTAAGTACATCTTGAACTTTGCTTGGGTCCACAGCAACTCCTCCTTCGGATAGTACATGACCCAAAAAGGCGACTTCTTTTAGCCAAAATTCACATTTGCTAAATTTTGCATAGAGTCGATGTTCTCGAAGCTTGTTCAACACAAGCCAAAGGTGTTCTTCATGTTCCCTTTCAGATTTGGAGTATATGAGAATGTAATCAATAAATACGACTACAAATTTGTCCAAATACTCCATAAACACTGAGTTCATGAGACTCATGAACAAGGCCGGTGCATTCGTCAAACTGCAGGACATGATGGTGTACTCATACAAGCCATAACGAGTTGAGAAATCTGTCTTGGGAATGTCTTCAGATCTAATCCTAACTTGATGATAGCCCAATCTCAAGTCAATTTTGGAGAATATACGGGCACCGGTTATTTGGTCGAACAAATCATCAATCCGTGGGAGCGGATACTTGTTCTTGATGGTGACCTCATTCAACGGACGGTAGTCAACACACATCCGCAGACTATGGTCCTTCTTCTTCACAAATATAGCTGGGCATCCCCAAGGTGAGGAGTTTGGCCTAATGAATCCCTTCTCTTGAAGTTCCACGAGTTGCTTCTTCAACTCAACCAACTCATTTGGCGGCATTCGATAAGGCCGTTTGGATATTGGAGCAGTTCCGGGCTATAGCTCGATCACGAATTCAACTTTTCGTGCAGGTGGCATGCCTGGTAGTTCCTCGAGAAATACATCCAGGAACTCACACACCACTGGAACTTTACTCAATTCCGGCAATTCTTTGCCACTAATGGCATAAAGATGTGGATGCTCCAATTTCAGCACCATTTCGACTTGAAAACCAAGGGGACTTGTGAGAGTGATAGCTTTGTGGGCACAATCAATTTTACCATGGTTCTTGGACAGCCAATTCATCCCAAGAATAACATCATGGCCCGCTGAATTTATCACAATAAGATTGGGCGAAAACTTGACCCCTTTGATATCAATCTCAATTTCACGACATTCATGAATGCTTCTCATTTCTGAACCCGGTGATTGAATCATCATAGGTGCAGGCATCAAGCTGAGTGAGATGTTGTGGAGTGTAGCAAAACCTCTGGACAAGAAGGAATGAGAGGCTCCAGAGTCGAACAATACGGTTGCAGGAGTCGAGTTGACTAGAAATGTGCCCAACACGACGTCGGATGCTTCCTACGCTTCCTTGGTGGTGACATGGTTGACATGAGCACGATCAGTGTTATGAAAAGTGACATTGGACTTCTGATCAAGGGATGTTTCTAGGTCTTGGTGTTGATCGAGAATGGCTTGGTGCCTCTCTGGACAAAAAGCCGCAAAATGACCCGGATTGCCACAAGTGAAACAAGTAACTTTCTTGTCTCGATAGAGTCGGCTTCGACATTTCTTTCTAGGCTGCCCTTGTTGGATTTCTTGCTGAGGCGGTGGAGACACTTGCATGGAAGCTCTTGGAGGTGTCGAGACTTCGAATTCAGGAGGAGCGGATTGCCAAGCACACGGTTCTTGAAAACGGCAGCTTGCTGAAATTTGTGCAGCCTTCTTGCGCTTTCGCGATTCTACAGCCGCTTGCATTTTATTCTCCACCACAATACCTTTATTAACCAATTGTTGAAAGTTGCGGAAGTCGTTTACAACGAGCGCCAACTGCAATACTTCCGATAGCCCATTCAAGAACTGGTCTTGCTTCCTTGCATCAGTGGAGACATCGTCTGGAGCGTAACGAGCCAAATGATTGAACTCGTTGAGATACTCCAATACGGACTTATTGTCTTGCTTCAGCTCGAGGAACTCACATCTCTTGATACTCACGATGCTTGAAGGAACATGTGCCTCTCGAAAAGCTGTCCGAAACTCATCCAATGATGGAACGTGATTGGCGGGCTGCATGGCACAAAACTTATCCCACCATGCACAAGCTGCCCCTTCAAGTTGGTTGGAGGCGTAGAAGACCTTCTCATTCTCGATACATTAAGTGATGATCAACTTCCGTTCAATGGTACGAAGCCAATCATCGGCTTTGAGAGGATCCTCTGAACAAGAGAGCACGGGAGGCTTCGTGCTTAGAAAATCAGCAAATCGGGAGCTATAAAGATCGGCTCCTCCCGCTGCCATTTGGGCACCTTGGACACTGGCGGTGTTCTGAGCAATTTGCTGCAAGATCAGAGTCTAGTCTTGCTGACTCTGTTCCATTTGGGCCAACACTTCGATCATAGATGGCTGAAGTGGAGTCACTTCTTCTTGCCGACCCACGTGCTGAAATTGTGGGTCGAGGTGCTCCGGATTGCGCCGTTGAGGATTTGGGGGCTGATCATCGGTGATCTGAGAACCCACGGGCTGTGAGTCCTCCATGACTTCCGACGTCAAATGAGTTTTAAAACCCGACATCCTGTTGCCATTCAACTTGTTAGCAACCGGCAAAAAGGAACGAGGAAAAGGCATAAGGTAAGCAATTGATAGCAGGGGGTGACTTAACCTAACATGAATGCACAAAGAAAAACACATTTATGCAACAAGAAATGGGGTGACATGGTCCAGGTGGACAGCACAAGATACAAATGAAAACACATCTAGTTTTCCGACGTAGTTGCGACACAACCCGCCCGTAGGCGATGCACAACTACGTAGAACCAAAGAGAGCAAAATAATCTTCACAAAATCCAACGTCTACAAGCTAAGTAATATCATTAGGGTGTATAATACCTAAGGATAATCCCTAACTTAATCTTTAAATTGCAGCAAGGCGTCGCCTTTTTGTTCTTCCACCAATTCTCTTTTCGGACGACTATTTAACGTGTCTAGTGTTGGAAAAGAGAGACGAGCAATAGAGAAAATATTTTTTTTTCTCAAATCAAAAGAACCTTGGGGTAATAAATAGATGGTAGGATGGGTAAGAAAGAAATTAATTATATTACTTGTATTTTTGCCAAACTTTTGATAGTTTGAAAATATTCTTTGCAAATCAAAATCCTAGTAACGTCCATTGCTACGGCTTTAACCTATAGTCAGTATGGCTCTGATACCAATGCTGTGGGGACCCAGCATCGGATCTGTTTCAAGCCAAGTGATTGTGCAATACTTAACATGAAACATAAACAATCCGAGTGCCTGGATATGTGTCTCATGTTAGCTCCCAAGGATCAATGGCTAACATGCACATATCCTAGTACACAACATTGCAATCACATCCATACACAAACGTACAAGAGTAAAGGAATGGTAATTACAACATCATCAAATAGAACTTTTAAGTACAAGTTTGTATAGGAGGGCCATTCGGCCAAACATAATTATCAAGAATAAATTGCAGCGAAAGACAAACTTAAAATAAGAGGGAATAACCGAGTTGGTATGCCCACAATCCCACAAGCAACCAACTGAAGTTAAAGTCGTAGCGTCTGAAGTACTTTACCCAATTCGAATGATTTCTCACCTGAACAATAGACAATTTTTAAGTACAAAGTTGTACTCGCGAGACTTTTCAAGAAAAATAAGGATGCATGTAAGTATAAATGGAATGCTACTACACTAGTCAATTTTCAGCATAAAGCAAATTTTGCAATTAGATAAACAATATAGATTCAAATTGCCATTTTAAAACATTTAGAAAACATTGTATACCAGTAAGTAATGGTCAACAATAGCATAATCTCCAAAAATAATCAACCCACGAATATACCATTCGTGACACAATTCATTCCATAACAAATTAACAAGCGAACATCCCGTTCAAGATAATATTTTAGATCTGAACAAACTAACATAATGACATAACATTTTCAACCATAACCTAAACTTAATTACCCAAAAGCTAACTGTGCATGCTTTCCCACAAGTGATGTCCATAACCGGGGACATGGCTATTCGAATAGATTTATTTGACTCTGCAGAGTTGTACAGCTTTACCCACACGATATACATACCTCGTAGTGTCGGCCAATGCACTCTTCCTTTGGAGTGTGACTAAGGTAGGATAACGAGGCTGTTACAATGCCATGTCCTAACTATCAACCCACCCGAGGACAGTCCCATGGCTAGACTGAACGGTCGGCTGAACCACAGGGGAACCTCGTTGCGTAAGTAAGTCTCTTACAAACAAGAGACCCTTAAGGGCAAGAAAATAAAAATATAACATGCCCCCACTAGATTGACAAGAGTGTCATTAAAACCAAAAAACAACAATTGCCAATCAAATTGTGTTTTGATAGCTAAGACACAATAAATTATTAAGCCAAGCCTTCGCCATTATCCCGACGTGTGGTTGTACGTAAGACTTGGTTCATCACACCACAGACCAGTCCTCATATACCCAGATGAGGCTAGGTGAATCCAGGACCACTCCCTTCATCAACCTATCACCCGTCCAAGTTCAACATACAACAAAGACTACCCAACAAGGCCACAAACAACAGATTCGAAGATCTGAATATATTCCTCAAATTCAACATAATTCAATCCATAAATCCTCAATTTCATCAAGATTCGATTCAATCCATTGGTCGATGGACTAGCTCCATCAACCGCTTTCGACTACAACTACTAGCATGACTAAGCATCGTTCTACAAATTATCAAACATTCCCACATATTATATATCCTTAATCATTCAATGTAAAAGGGTAATCAACATTCAAAGGAGGGCAAATGCAGCAAGTAGGATATTAACTACTTCTACCCATGAACATACTTTTCAAAATAGCATGCAATGACAATATTAAAATCCATACAAAACATTTTAAAACATTAGGAGCAATATGATCAAGAGGAGGGTGCTCACACCTTTGCTGTACCACTTATTCAATCTCAGGTTGCACTAATGAATTACGTTCGTATCGTCGAGATATCTATCGAAAGAATGATATTGCAATTAACACCAAATAAGACAAAAAATACAAAATACTCAAAAATGCATGAGATTTCTACAGTAGCCAGATTATGATTTTATATGAATTTAGGTGAAAGAATTATTCCAATTGGATTTGGTATGTGAGAGTTACGATGGTTTGAATTTCAGTTTCCAATATGTCTTAATTCATGTAATTTAATTATTTGGCCAAAATTTGTAGAGTAGTGGTGAGGCAAAGTATTACATAGATAGAAAGCGGATAATATTATAAGACCAAAATAACTGAGTTTATCTCATTTGGAGTTTTTATGAATTAGTTATACATTTTTAAAGTTATCAGCTCCTTTCTATTGTAAAAATAATAGAGTTATGGATCATTTTACAAAACTGGTTTCATCCATTTTGGAGTTAAGATGACATAGTTATAAATTTTTAAAGTTAAAAGCATTTTCTAGTGTAGAAATAAATAGGTTTTGGATCAATCTCCAATAACTATATTTTCTGTGCAGTGAAAAGGTTGAAACCTATTTTCAAATAAATTTTATCTAAAATGAAAATAACAAAATTGGTTTCACTGTTTTTGGAGTTAAAATGAATTAGTTATGAATTTTAGAAGTTAATTGTATTTTCAGTGTACAAATAAATGTATTCCGAATTTCTATAAGTATTTATTATTTTTCTCACCGAGAGCTATACTAGCCAAACAGGATGACAAGCAGGGCCCAGGGTGCGGACTTGACCTAGTCAACATTGACTTAGTCTCGGCCGAAACCCTATTGAAAGCGTATTCTAATAACACGTCTTCCTATCAAGAAAACGTAAATTCGTTATAGGAATTCTAAGAATACGTTTTTCCTTAAGAGAATACGTACTTCTTAAGGTACACATCCACTTAACCATTTATACGGGCCCACCAGTCATTCACGCAAGATTTAAATGGTTTCCAATTAAACTTCTAAATACGTTTTCAATCGGTGGGACCCACACGTCCTACAAATACTTAAGATCTCAATTAGCGCTAATGATAGGTCATTACCTAAACCCACCATCGGCTCAATGGTGCTCTCGCGCGCGGCGGCGCGGCTATGTAGGCGATTCAGCACAGCGACGGGTCTCTGGGCTCGGGGTCGCTTGCATCCAGTGCCTGAGGACGTCGCGAATCCACTGGTGGTGACGCAGGGCCTGATGGTCGCCAGTGTCGCACGTACGGAGGCCGGAGGCGGAGACGACGGGGCGGCTTTTGCGGACCGGCTGCTGCGGACGTTGAGGAGACTCGGGGAGGTGCGCGTCGTGGTTGACCAGCCACCAGGAACATGAAGCCGAGCTCGCTGAAGGCGGAGCAGCACTTATAGCGGCTAGGACAAAGACGGCGGCGGTTCACCGTGTTCGGAGAAGAACGAGTCGCAGTCCCTCGATGAAGTATGAAAAACAAATCAAACTCGGCAATATAATCTGCGGGACAATGCGATCAAAAGGGACAAAAGTATTCAAAGGTTAGCCTACCAGAGTGCTTATTCACTACGCGGCCATGGCCACCGGCCGCAAAGACGAAGACATCGCGCTCGACGATTCAATGCACGAGAGGGACCCAGATCAACGAAAATGGGTGAGGTGAGGTGAGAGAAATCCGGAGGTGGGCTTGCGGGCTCGAGGACGGCACTGTGGTGAGCTCAAGCTCCCGATCTTCTTCCTCAGCCGAGAACAGAAGAGGGCGAAACGAGAGGGGTCGAGGCGGTTTTGTCCAAGTACAAGGACAGAGGATAGAGCGGCGTTAAGAAGCGAAGCGCTGCGAGTGGCTATCACAGGCAGTGGAGAAACGCCGTGACGGAGGCGTGGCAGAGCCTGATGGCCACCTGGAGCTCGAGCTCTGCTCGCTCCTGCCCGAGGTAGAAGAAGGGCGCGCAGCGAGATGGCCCACCTGCAGCGACTGAGAGCGAACGGGTGCGGGCGAGTTGGTGCGACTGGACCAAGTGGCGCTCGAGTCCTTGTCGGAGAAACAGTGTTTGGCTCAGGTCAGTGAAGTTCGGACCGTATGATTGGAATTAGACGGTCCAGATGAGGTGGACTTTCGGACTGGTCTGATCGGTCACTCAAATCTGACGGTTGGGTCCAAATCGGACAGTCCGCGCGCGAGTTGGTCAGGTCAGACCCAAAAGTCCGGTCGGACTCGAGTCAAGGTGCGGCCTAACCAACAGTGTTGAGCCCAAGTTTAAAAACCAGTTTGACCAAAGAGCAGCAAGTTTGACTGAGGCTTTAAAAATAGGAATAAAATTCCTAAAATTCTAAAATAATTCAGAGGGGTTCCTGGGACATCCTAGTGTTCATATAAAAATTGAAAACCCACTGTTCATGATTTAATTTGTATAATTTAAATTCAAACTTAGAATAGGTTATTGATTTGAGTTTGAATTTTCTGAGGGTTGAATTTAGTTCCAAAAATTTGGGAAAAATTATATTTATTCATGATAAATATTCTAGTATTTGAATAAATTAGTTTCAAATGATAATCAAAAGTTTTTGTTCTTGTTTTCTTTTGGAGTTAAATTTTGAAGTGTAGGTTTAATCTTGTTTTGTGATTTTCCAAGTGTAATAAATGATGCAAAAGTTTTCAAAATATCATGCATGCTGATAAGATGCATACTAATTATCATTAATTAACTTGGGGATGTAACAGACACAACTTAGTTGAAAAGCCATTCATCCTTAAAGTTTGAAGTAAAAACGGTCATTTTACTTTGTCATAAGCTTTCTCAAAATCGACCTTGAAAACTATTCCATCCAATTTTTATTTATGTAACTCATGTATGGTTTCATGTAGGATGACAACTCCATCAAGAATAAATCTCCCCTACAAAAACGCCGACTCGGATGATCTAACAACCTTTTGGGCTCACTACAAGATGAACACCCTTTTACCAACGCATATATGCGTTGGTAAAAATCCAAATAAGTGTTGCTAGGTCTATACCAACGCATTTTTAATATGCGTTGCCATTGAGGCCGTTGTGAGGGTCTATTACAACAGATAAACAAGCGTTGGTAATAGATATGAAAAGGCGTTGCTACTTCGCAACGGATATAGTCAGGTTATAGCTACACTTGTATGCGTTGGTACTTACCATGCATAGATGACTTTTACTATTTTAATAATGGATATAATTATATTGTCACAATGCATAGAAGCATTGG
Organism: Phyllostachys edulis; assembly: GCA_036346405.1. Lineage (NCBI taxonomy): Eukaryota > Viridiplantae > Streptophyta > Magnoliopsida > Poales > Poaceae > Phyllostachys > Phyllostachys edulis. The sequence continues at coordinate 66,245,618 of CM070548.1, read as the reverse complement.
TACTTACAACACACATATGACTTTTGCCATTTTGGCAACGGATATAATTAAGTTGCTGCAACGATTATAAGTGTGTAGAAGTCGAAGTAAAAAAATCATTATTGGTCGTAGCGTGGTAAAAAAGAACACTCATATATTAAAAAGAAATTGTTGCATTACATAGATAACCATCCACATAAAACATGATATAAATATTTTTCTTGAACATCATTTCCTAACATAATGAAATCTAAACGTAATGAAAATCATCTATCTATGTCACCATTCTCCACCTTCATTCAACATATCATCCATAGCATCATCCATTTATCTTATCAACCTACAATGAAAAATTGGAGTCCATTAATGCCATTACAAGATGATCTGCATGGGACAGACAAAGTTGCTCTCTTGCCATTAAATTTTTAATGGTGACCAGTGTGATGTTTAATTCACAATTATGCCTGAGGTGGAAGAAAATATCATGAAGATGCAGTACTCATGATATCAATACTGTAGAGATCAGAAATCGCTTTGTTAAAATCAAATTCGAGACAGTACACAATGAGAGCATGAGGCATGACTCATGAGAAAGAAGAAGTTGCTCAGTCTTACAGTGTGAGTGAAGAGAGTGTAGCTAGACAACAACCAGACTTTCTTTTTAACATTCATGATAGTGGATTAAAAAATGTACCTTGACAGTGTTAAGCAGCACTTTGGCTTCACTTTTGTTGTTGAAGTGGTCACGAACAGGCTGAAAAATGGAAATTGTTAATTAAGGGTAACATTAGTAAGACAAAAAATAAGCTACAAATGAATAATACGAACAATCACTAAAAACAAACAGTGCAATGCTTTTGTTTGTTTTGTGAGTATAGCTCATAGATGTAAAACAAAATGCTTTTGTTTTGTGCTCAAACTTGGTGTTTGTGTTGTGAATCGATCTCAAAGTGGAAAGCAAGTGCTACTCATTTAACAAACAATTCCATTACCCACCTGACTTGAAAAAAATGGGTAAATTAGTTCCCTAAACTTAATATAGATCCAAATGGTTAAATAGCTTCTCTGGCATGACTTGGTATCAGCTTTGTTGTGTGGGTAATGAAACTGCCTTTGGACCAAACATCAGGATATGGAAGTGTTACTGTTTGATCCTGATTGGGCAAAGTAGAAAGATTGAGCACAAATGCCACATGTAGCTCACAGTAGTATTTAACATGTTAGATTGTAAAATCTGGTCTACCATAAGTAGGAAGAAGGAAGAGCAGCTAGACAAAGTTATGTTAACTGATTCTAAAACTTGAGCATCACTTTCTTGCTCACTACATTCCTTAATTCTAAAACTTACTTGAGCATCACTTTCTTGTTCACTACATTCCTTAATTTTTGCCGGCCACATTTTCAATCAGATGTTCAGCTTTTGTCACCCCAGTCTTCTGCTCGTGTCTTTCTGTAAGATTCTCCTCTTGTTGAGTATGTTGCACATTAGGCCCACCGTTTGCTTGTAAAATAGAGTAAGAAAAGTTTAGTGATACATAAGTCTTGCAAAGAATGCAGAATCTAAGTTTTAATCGATAAAATAAAAACACAATCATGCTAAAATGATGCAAGAATGCAGTCTTACTAATTGTTTTCTCCAAACATGCTGCCACAAGTTCCTTAACCCATTCTTCCGTATTGGCTTGACAAGGAAATCTGTTGTGCCCTTTAGCATGCATTTGAAAACCGTGCTAACTGAATCATGTTAAGACATCACTGCATGACCCCCAAAAAAGCATTAGACTAAGTAATGGCAATAGAAACTAACAACATGAGAATGACTAGCATAACTCAATTTTAAGACATACTTATGACAGGGATATTCTTGCAAGCGTCATGTTCCATGATCGTGGAGAGCAGGAGGAACCCAGACATCAAAGGAAGTTCAACTTCATTTACAACAAGGTCTATATTGAAAGATTTTTCCTTTAGTATGTCCCACACCTTCACGCCGTCAGAGGCTGCAACAACTGCAAGAAAAAAATGGTGCATAAGGCTGATAAAAAATGCCATATCAGAATTTCATCAAGTTAAAGAAAACTAGGAGAACAAAATCAAGAGGCCAAACATAAAGGAAATATATTTTGCGTCTTCCTAAAGTGTTTTTTTTCATTTCAAACACATTTCTAACTATATGCTCAAAACAGACTACCAGCGTACAGTTTTCACATACGCACTTGCAATTACTATTGAGTATAATTTAACACCAGATGCCCCCAATGTCATGGACTATAGTTTTAAACTCTAAATCTAGTTGATATTCGGCACATGCGAGCGTTAAATTGTGTATTCCTAAAGAGCAGGCAGCACTATACCAAATCTCATTAGTATACACTACTACAAAAATGCTAATACTGGACGCCCGATCACAGACGGTTTATCGAAACCGTCTGTGTTAAAAACAATCTCAGACGGTTTTTGTTTACCGACCGTCTGTGTTATCTTCCGCGCTAAAAACCGTCTATGAAGAGGTCATATCACAAACGGTTCATGTTTTAAACCGTCTGTGAAGTATCACATACGGTGCTGACCAAAAACCGTCTGTGATATTACCAGAACCGTCTGTGATACTTCACAGACGGTTTTAAACATGAACCGTTTGTGATATTACTACATATCACAGACAGTTTTTTGTCATAACCGTCTGTGATACTTCACAAATGGTTTTAAACATGAACCGTCTGTGATATTACTACATATCACAGACGGTTTTTTGTTGAAAACCGTCCGTGATAATTAACTCATCATGACGGTACATAGCTCCCCAACAGAGTCTTCTTGATCTCCATCTCTGGCGCTACGGTAACCGCGGTAGATCTCCAAGCCTGGTGAGTCCATCGCCATTCCGTGCCCGGTTTGAGTATCGCCTCACCTCACTGAACCCGCTCGTGTGTGGTCCATTTCAGCTATTGTCGCCGAGGAGCTTGCCGTCGTTGCCTCTGTTCACCGATCGACGACCAGCCGCCTTGGACCTTCCCCGACTTCATTGACACCCTTTTATTTATTTCCAGGGTTTTCAATACGAACCGTGTGATGGACCGAAGCTGGATGTACGCTAAGAACCGTGTGAGTGAAGAGTACATTAATGGTGTGTCTGCTTTTACAAGAGCTGCCGAGGAGGATATGTTTAATAAGGGGGCGGAATATATGTACTGTCCATGCATTGACTATGAGAATCTGAAGATGTTTAACAACCGAGAACAGATCGAAGCACACTTGATTCGAAGGGGTTTCAAAAAAGGTTATACATGTTGGACCAGTCACGGTGAAGAGCATATTACACAGGAAGTCAACGATATGCATATTATACAGGAAGTCAACGATATGCTGCCGGATGATGTCGATTGTGGTTCCGATTCAGATAGGCTGCACGATGACAATCTAGATCAGATGCTTCGCGATGCAGAAGAGAACTGTGATGAGAGGGAGTATGTTAAATTCCGGGGCTTGATGGAGGACTCGGAGAAACCTTTGTTCCCGGGCTGCAAGCCGGAATACACAAGGTTGTCATCCATACTTAAACTGCTGAAATTGAAGGCAAGCAACGGTTGGTCCGACAAGAGTTTCACGGGGCTGTTAGGTCTCTTAGCGGACATGCTTCCAGAGGGAAACGAGTTGCCCAAAACCACCTACAAAGGCAAGAATGTTCTTTGTCCATTGGGAATGGAAGTAGAAAGAATACATGCTTGTTCAAACGACTGTATCCTCTACCGTAACGAGTATACAAACATACATGTATGTCCGGTGTGCAATGCATCCCGATACAAGCGTAAGAATCAATCAGATGACAACGAGGAAATCGAGGTGAAGAAAGGACCTCCTGCTAAGGTGGCGTGGTATCTTCCTGTAATTCCCTGTTTGAAGTGGTTTTTTGCGAACCCAAAGAATGCAAAACTGCTGTATTGGCACTCAGAGGAGCGTAAGAATGACGAAAAGCTAAGACACCCTGCTGATTCCACCTAGTGGAGAAACATCGATAGGAGGTTTGCGGACTTCAAAAGGAACCGAGGATTATAAGGTTTGGATTGAGTCAGATGGAATGAATCCTTTCAAAGGACATGAGCAATGACATAGCACTTGGCGCTGATGCTCAGTATCTACAACCTTCCTCCTTGGTTGTGTATGAAGCGGAAGTATATTTTGTTGTCGATACTTATCCAAGGGCGAAACAACTGGGAATGGTATTGATGTGTACCTAGCACCATTGATGGAAGATCTAAAAATCTTGTGGATTGAAGAATGCAAGTATGGGATGCGTACAAATGAGAAACTTCACTTTACGTTCCTTGTTGTTACGCACCATAAATGATTATCCCGCCCTTGCTAATCTGTCGGGCCAGAGTACAAAAGGGGCCAAAGCCTGTACTCACTGCTTAGATGATACCGAGAGTGTGTGGCTGAATCACTTGCACAAAACCGTGTACATGCGTCATCGTAGGTTCCTTCGGAGGGCTCACCCATACCGCAGGATGAAGAAACAATTCAACGGAGAGAAGGAGGACAGTTCAGCTCCAAGGCATTTAAGTGGAAAAGAGGTCTGTGATATGGTTAAGGATTTAGATGTTGTGCTCGGAAAGGGATGTAAATCGAGGACCTGTAAGAAGAACATGTGGAAGAAGAGATCAATATTTTGGGACTTACCTTATTGGGAGCACCTAGAAGTTCGCCACTACATCGACGTCATGCATGTAGAGAAGAATGTATATGACAGCTTGATTGGTCTCTTACTGAACATTCGTGACAAAACAAAGGATGGTGTCAACGCACGGCTTGACTTAGTTGATATGGACATCAGACCTGAGTTAGCACCAATAAAGACCGATAAAGAACGAACGTACCTTCCCCCTGCTTGTTACACTCTGTCCAAGGTCGAGAGAACCGAACTGTGCCGGTGCTTGCATGGTGTGAAAGTTCCGTCCGGTTACTCCGCTAACATGAAGAAACTTGTTTCTACGGAAGATTTGAAGTTAATTGGCATGAAGTCTCATGATTGTCGTGTGTTGATGACACAAATGCTCCCTATTGCAATTAGAAGTATTTTGCCGATCAAGGTCCGAGAGACAATTATGAGGCTGTGTTATTTCTTTAACACAATTGCTCAGAAGGTCATCGATCCTGAAGGACTAGATGCTCTGCAGGACGAGGTGGTGATGACTCTATGTGATCTTGAGATGTATTTCCCTTTGTCGTTTTTCAATATCATGGTCCATTTCATTGTTCATATTGTGAGGGAAATAAAGATGTGCGGGCCCGTGTTCCTACGTAGCATGTACCCGTTCGAGTGGTTCATGGGAATTCTCAAGTCCTATGTACAGAATCGATCTCGGCTAGAGGGCAGCATCGTCGAAGGTTATGCAACCGAAGAGGTCATTGAGTTTTGCGTTGATTACATGGCTCAGGTCGAACCGATAGGTGTGCCTCGATCTCACCATGAGGGGAGGCTCGAGGGTATCGGGACCATCGGAAGGAAAGCAATCACTCCAGATATGGGTGCGTATGCTCAATCCCATTTCACGGTCTTGCAACACATGACTGAAGTGTCCCCGTATATCGACCAGCACAAGGACGTGCTTCGGCAACAGAATCCGGTGCGGTCGGATGTTTGGATCACGAGACAACACAACAGACGGTTCAACCAATGGTTGAAGGAGTGACTCACTAAGAGCTCGTCAAGTGATATGCTGACATGGTTGGCAAAAGGGCCAACATTTACAGTTGTGACATGGCGAGGATACGACACAAATGGGTACACATTCTATACGCAGCTCGGGATATAAAAAGCACTAACCGTAACAATGTGTCCGTGATAGATGCATTCAAGATCGATGGGCTGAGGTGCTCCTACTATGGGCAAATAGAGGAGATATGGGAGCTCGACTACGTGCTTTTTAAGATCCCCCTATTTCGGTGCCGTTGGGTCCATCTCACATAGGTGAAGGTTGACAAGTACAGCGTCACTACCGTGGACCTCGAACGTGTCAGATACAAAGACGAACCATTCGTACCGGCTAACCAAGTTGTTCAAGTCCTCTATGTTACCGACCTGGCAAATAAGAAGCGCCACGTAGTTTTTCATGGAAAAAGGAGGATTGTCGGAGTTGAGAATGTAGTGGACGAGAAAGAATACAATCAATTTGACGAGTTGCCTCCTTTCGGAAACGGCATAGGGGTCGAGGAAGAAGAACGTGACGAAACTAGCTACATACGCGTCGATCATCATGAAGGGCTAATTTTTAAAGATTAATTGAACAATGTGTGTATATATATGTACGTTCTGATGAATGGTTAATTTTAGTTCATTTGAGTTAATTAATTGATTTGTACTATGAAATGGATGTGATTGTTTCTCAAATGAATGTGAATTGGATGTATATACATGTACTTGTTGTCTTTTCTGCTTGTTTCAGAGGGCATGGCTAGCATTTCCTGAGGCTAGCCCATAAATAGATCTAGATTAACCAATACAAAATAATATCACAGATGGTTTGAGCTACAAACCGTCTGTGATTATATATCAAAGACGGTTCCTTAGTAAAAACCGTCTACGATACAATATATCACAGACGGTTGTTAATTGGAACCGTCTATGATACATCACATATCATAGACGGTTCTACTTTAGAACTGTCTGTGATACATCACATATCACAGACGGTTCTAATTTAGAACCGTCTGTGATGTCCATCCCTATTTACATTCGGACTCTAGGGTTTGCCGCGCCCACCACTCAAACGATTAAGTTTCTCAACTCCTCGCTCCTTCCTCCCCCGAGCCCATTGCCGCCGTCCTCGACGCTGCCTCCTCGAGCCCGGCGTGACTCCTCCCCCGATCCTGTGGACGCCGCTTCCTCCTCCAGCTCGGCGCGCCTCCCCCCGAGCCCGCCGTGCCACCTCCTACAACTCGCCGCGCCTCCTGCCCCGAGCCCGCCGCCTCCTCCCCTCACCCAAGCCCGGTGTGCCTCCCCTTCGACGCCGCCCGCTGCTCGACATCTTCCCTACTCGTCCTTCTCCTCGATGCCCAAAGGTAACCAATGCCGAAGTTTCAATTCCCGACGCCCTTTCCCTAACTATTTCTATCAATAATCTGTCATGGTCCTCATGATAATTGTACTTGTTTTAGGAATTTGTATTTGTTCTAGTCGATTATTCATATGGTATTTGTTTTGATATCGCTCATCAAATATATTGCAATGTGGTGTGGTGGGCTTGAGATGAATGCTCTGTGATGATAATAGTCTTGTACTGAAATTGTTTTGATAATCGGGTTTGAACTTGAGCTCTAATTGGAATGCTTACTCTACATCTGATAGTAATATCAAAATGTTAAATCTTAGCTTTATGCTGATTTCATTTGTTTGTCCCAACTTTTTCCATAATCTAAGGCACAGCTCAAGCATGTCCTCAAGAACTTGGTTGACGCGCTCGCTTGACCATCCGTCCGAGGGTGATACGTCAGATCAAGTTGAGTCTGTTCCTAAAGCTTCATGAAGACTCTTCCAAAACCGGATGTGAACCGAGAACCTCTATCGAGACAATCTTCTTGGGTACACCATGTAAACAAACAATCTTGGCCACATATATTTCGCTAACCGAATGAAATGGGCCACTTTGGTCAATCGGTCAATTATCACCCAAATGGAGTCACATCCGCTTGGGTCCTAGGAAGTCCGTAATGAAATCCATACCAATTTCTTCCCACTTCCATTCAGAATCGTAGTGGTTGCAACAAACCATGGTCTTTGGTGCTCGCCTTAACTCGTTGACATATATCGTAATGTGCGCATTTAACTCAACGATTCGCTTCATGTCGACTCCACCAATACTTCTCCTTCAGATCCTCGTACATTTTGGTACTTCCGGATGAATGGAGTAGGGTGATTCATGAGCTTTTTTAGAATTGATTGTTTTAATTTCTCTGATTAGGCACACGATGCGATTTCCAAACCATACTGTTCCTTGCTCATCCTCGTGAGAATCGGGCTTTGCCTCTTCTCATATTCTTTTTGATTTCTTTGATGTCTTCGCCTTCTAACCGCTTTTTCTCTAATCGATCAAGAGTGGGTTGAACTTCCAAAGCATTGACACATCCTTGGTTGACAATCTCCGATTTAGATGCTTCTTCATACAATTCTGGCCGATTCTTCTCAACTGTGATGGTATTGCAATACGCTTTTCTACTGTGGCATCCGCAACTACATTTGCTTTACCCGGATGATAATGAATTCCAAGGTCGTAATCTTTTATCGCTCTAGCCATCTTCGTTGTCCGAGGTTGAGTTCGACCGAGTAAAATGTATTTCAGATTCTTATGATCCGTGAAAATCTCACAATGTTACCAATAAGATAATGCCGCTTGATTTTTAGAGCATGCACAATTGTCGCTAACTCGAGATCATGAGTCGGATAATTTCTTCGGTGGTCTTAATCGACGAGATGCATAAGCCACTACTTTACCTTCTTGCATAAGTACACATCCAAGTCCTTGACGGATGCATCACGAAGATTTCAAAATCCTTATGAATATCAAAAGATAACATCGGTGCAGCACACTAATCTCTTCTTCGCCTTGTAAACTCTTTTCACGTGCCTCTCATCCATTCAAACTTTTTCTCCTTTTCGGTTGAGTCATGGGTCTTGCTATCTTGGAGAACCCTTCAATAAATCATGTAATACCCCGCTAATCCAAGGAAACTTTCACCTCCGAGATGCAGATTTGGGTTGTTTCCAATCCATTACGGCTTCAACTTTGATCGGATCTAGCAACTCCTCCTGCGACACAATATGTCCAAGGAATGCCATTTGACTTAGCCAAAATTCGTGACTTGCTAAATTTGGCATAAAGCTGATCCGAAGTTTTCCCAAAATTATTCTGAGATGATCCTCGTGTTCTTCTTCATTCTTTGAATAAATGAGAATGTCATCGATGAACACAACCACAAACTTATCCAGGAATTCCATGAACACTTTGTTCATCATATTCATGAAATAAGCAGGGGCGTTTGTCAAACCGAACGACATCACTGTGAATTCATACAGTCCATATCTAGTTGTGAATGCAGTCTTCGGAATATCTTCTGGTCTGATCTTCAGTTGGTGATAGCCAGATCTCAAGTCAATCTTCGAAAATACACTTGCTCCCTTTAATTGATCAAACAGATCATCGATCCTAGGTAGCGGGTACTTATTCTTGATTGTCACTTCATTAAGTGATCTGTAATCCACACACATTCTCATACTATTGTCTTTTTTCTTGACAAATAATAGGTGCTCCCCAAGGTGATGAGCTTGGCAGATATAACCTTTTCTGCTTTTAGTTCCATTATCTGCTTTTTCATCTCGCCAACTCATTGGCAAGATTCAGAGGGTCGCTTTGAGATTGAGCGGTCCCTCGACTAAGTCAATTATAAATACTACGTCCCGCGTGGCATGCCGTAGTTCATCGTGAAAACATCCGAAATTCTTGTACCAATGGTATATCTTCAAGCTTTAACTCTTTCAAGTCGGTTAGAACTGATCTTCCTCCAGATTAGTCTTGGGCTTGAATTCCACGAGATTCCTTGCTTATTGGTAAGAGCAATAGACCTATTGGCACAATTTATTTGTCCTTGATTCTTGGCTAGCCAATCCATTCCAAGAATCACATCCAAACCTTGAGAATGCAAAACTATCAAATCTGCTAGGAAGGTTACTCCTGATATTTCAAGGGTAAGGTTTGGGCAAAGATAACTAGTTCTCATTTCGAGCCCGGGAGTGAATTATCATAGGATTATCTAAAGGAGAGATAGGTAACCCATGTTTTCCCACAAATTTATTGAAACAAAGAGTGCGATGTCCTCGAATCAAATAGAACTAATGTCGGCATCGAATTGATTGGAAACGCATCAAGGACGCGACATCCCGGTTGCTTGAGCTTCCTCTGCAGTAACGCGTGGTTCACACGCCCTTCGTATATCGGATCGCGGCTTTTGATTGCCACCGTGGCTGGAACTCCCGTGCCGGCCTAGCAGTGTGGTGCACCTTGCGCCTTCTTAGGGCATCTGTTAGCATAATGCCCCGCCTCGCTGCAAGGAAACAAGTCACTCCAGCTTGCCGATGAAATCGATTCTTCGCCGAGACCGACCTCCGCTTGAGTTGCTACGAAGCCTAAAGTATTGGGGCCGCGTTGGTACCGAGCTCGAGGGTGGAAGATCAAATCCTCCACGCGGGTGGCTGAGGTCGTAACGCGAGGCTTGGGTTGTCCTCCAAAGATTGTACTTCCGAGCGCCATCCTTCTCTTGTGTTCTCCATCCGCAGATGTTTGGCCTCTCGCGTAAAAGCTTTATTCACTAATCGCCGGAAGTCACAGTAGTCATTGGAGACCACCGATCGAGATCTCATCGCTTAAACCATCCATGAACCTTTCCTCGCCTTTCTTCATCACTAGCCACATCTCGCTAGGGCATAGCGAGCAAGCCGGGTTGAATTTGTGCAGTATTCCCCACCGTATGTTGCCTTGTTTGAGCGCGTGAAACTCTTTCTTCTTTAGGGTCATTATCCTCATGGAATATGTGCATGGCGAAAAGCCCGCACAAACTCCTCCCAAGAGATAGTCTGCGATCAAGATGGGAGATGTTATAGTTATCCCACCATTCGATCGCGGGACCGGTGAGTGATGAGAGGCAAACAGACTCTCTCACGATCAAGACATTGAGTGATATCCATTTTCTTCCCGATAGCACGGATCCAACCATCGGCATCCATTGGCTCAGGCCGAGAAGGTTTGTGGACGACACGCATAAATTCGCCATGGTCAATCTTTGTGCGTGGAGGTGGTGGTGGTGCTTGAGCCGGTGCGCTTGGTTGATGTTAATGGATCGAAGCTAACAGTGTCTATCGGATGTCTGACACATCATCCGCGCCAATCGTGCCCTTCACGTGGAGGAGGTGGTTGCGGACGTGGTTTTCCGTAATCTGCGCTTGATTTCCTTGCCTTGAGCGCTACTAACGCCATGGCGTGTGGTAACCATCTCAGGAATCTTCTAAAGACTCGTAATAGAGTATATAAATAAAGTTCTAAGGAATAATATTTTTAACAACCCAAGAACTAACAAGCACAAGACAAAAGAACCAAATTTTGCCAAAAATAGTCCTTTTATTATTTTATTTTATTGTTTGATTATGGCTATCACAAGAGACATTGATAGCTCATAATTCGTGATCTAACGATCATATGAGATACAACTAAGGTGTAAGAGGGTATAACTCGGCCCGCAAGTACTACCTCTCCTCGCCTTTGTATATAGCCGACTCTTTCTTCCGCTTTCAAATTTCACCTTTCTTCTCGCGATCTAGCAGTCGCTCGAGTATTACGCTAGCTCATCCAGATCACATGATGTTCTATTTCTTGTGAAGATGTCTTCCGCTCATTCTTCGTCATCACCGCCTCATGTGTCCGATGATGCACCATCCTCTAGAATAATATCCAACCGCGGTAGAAGAAGAGGAATATCGAAAAGGTCCGGGGCCGATTTACCATCACAGAGGTCGATGCAGGACCCCTATCAATCCTCGCCGGCGGCGTCCGCATTAGGAGAGCAGTCGGAATAGTTGCATCGAGAGCAGTCGGCGTCACCTACGATTCGTGGAAGGAGGTGCCCGAACAACTAAAAACTACTCTGCTGACGGATATTCTCAAATCGATCGAGATCCCGGCAGAACACCTGGACTCCGTGCAATGACACGTGTTGCTACAGGCGTGCAAAGTGTGGAAGAACTTCAAGAGCACGCTTGTCAAGAACTTCGTGGAGAAGGATCTGAGGCCCTTCCATAAGTATCTATTCTTGGAAGAGTCTTGGGCCGAGTTTGTGGCGAAGAAGACGACAGATGAATTTAGGAGTGAAAGTCGGCGCACACCCTCTAGGCAAAAAACAAAGCACCCCCACGCACTCAAAGGCACTGGTATGTGGGTAAAATCCCGATATGGAGGGATCAGGACTAGCAGGCAAGCTGTTTGAATGTCTCCCCGCCAGTTCCCAAGATCACTGATGTGCGCGCCCGATAGTGGTTATTTGGGAGGTTACGTACTGAGCCTACGGGGGAAGTCTCCTTTCCAAACCCCTTGATCAGAAGTGACCCAAATACCGTAAGATATCGAACTACCTAGTTTGTAATTACTCCATAACTTTTAGTAGGAAGTGAAATGACATGTCGGGTGTTGTGTAACGCCGAGTGCACAATCTTCCCAAGGCTCATTCCGCATGACAGGAGAAAGATATACTCTCATGCCCTAGGAAACAATGAGCATCCGGTCGCACGAGAGGCGTAGTGTTTATGTTACATGGCAAAAATGGTTCCAAGCGGACTCCGGATCGTACCGGAGTAGAAAGAGAGCCAAAGCCGAGCGCGATGCAAAGCTACGAGAGGAGATTCGTCAATCCCTCAGAGATGAGCTCACTGAATCCATCAGAGATGAGATCACTGAATCCATCAGAGGTGAGATCAGAGCTGCCCAGCAACGGCAGATGGAGACCTTTGAGAAAAGGATTATGGAATTGCAACTCCCAAATCAGTTGCAAGCCCCTGCCCCTACTGTGCTAGTTAGCCCCCCAAACTTCCATGTAGCTGCGCGTCCAACCCTAACCCTACCCCAATAGGTGACGGCAGATTTCCCGTCGATGACATCCAGGTAATAATTATTATCTCTGGAATGCTCGATCCATTGATAGGCCTGTTGGAGTAGCTAATTTTGTATCGTTATGTAGGTGGCTATGACGTGCAAGCTCCAAGTGAGATATGCCTCTGTTGCCCTAGATGCTGCTTGGGGCTAGGTGTATCTATCCGGTGCTGGGGCTTTAGTGCACGGCGCAATAATTACTCCTGGTTTCGCAAAAGTGAATGTGGATGGTGTTTGTGCCAATTTCGGGACCGTCCCACTGCATATTCCCCCAAACGACGAGGTCATGACTCTAGGGCAAGAAGTTGGAACATTCATCCGGTGGCCCAAGGTGGACATCTGCCTAGAGCTACCTGCTCCGGTGTCAACTTCACAGGAATGTCCCGCATCTACACCTCGTGCTCAGTCGACTCTTGTGAAGTTGACCTATACAAAGCGAGGCAGCAAGGGCAAATCGAAGATGGTCAACTCCTGTCCTGATATCCCCTTCTTGCTGTTGGCCCGGAAATTCGTGCTAGGTGAGCCATTGGTCGAGAGGTTAGACAGCCCTACCCTAGGACCGGCTTGCACGGCATTGCATACATGGTACATGGAACAGTCCAACAAGCCGGCTGATCAGTGACACTCGGGTGTCACCGTCAAATTCAAGAAGGATCATTTTAACCACGAGCATCAAGACTGTGTCTTCACGGTGACCTTCGATGACTTGTTCTGTCTCTTCAACCTCGACGAGCTCGACGTCTCACTCATATGATCTTTGGACATCGTAAGTGTATACAATCACGATCAATGTTCATGTAATCTTGATAAATGTTATATATAACTCCTTGCTTTTGTATATAGATACATGATGTATGAAGCCGGAAGAAGGAAATCACCGGTAGGTTTCCTCTACCCACACGTGGTCTCTGAGCAAAGCATCAAGCCGAATGCAATATTCGTCGAGGATTACGTTATAGAGTTTTTCCGGGCTCGCCGCAACATGAAATACATACTTTTGCCCTACATCCAGAGTAAGTGTTGCACTACTGGCTATACTTGTTGATTTGTACTTTATAAGCAACACGAACTTAGGTTTAATGACCATGCTGACATATCTGTGTAGCTTCCACTGGATTCTAATTGTAATTATACCAAAACAGAAATGGGTAATATACCTAGATTCCCTAAGGAGGTCTAATCACAACTTCATAGTTATCCGGAATTTAATCAACAGGTAAACACATTTCCTCCATAGAAACTCTATTGTAGTCTTTCCTTCCTTTGCAATGGCTAAGGCTAACTTCTTGGAGTCACGTAGGGTGTTCGACGTGTTAAATGCTACAGGAGGGTATTACAGGGGGAAGGTTGCTAAATCATGATCTAACTTTCCCGGTACTCGCTAGCTAGTACACATTAATCCTATGTAACACTTCGTCGTAATGCCTCTCGAACTAACCAATTCTATTTTTGTAGTGCCACCAGCAGCCATCGGGCTGCAACGTCTGTGGATACTATGTTTGCCACAACATGGAACTACTCATCGATTCCGCGATCACCAATGATCCTGAGGTTTGTCAATCTTGCAACAATTATTTCATATATACTTACCAATTTATATAAGCACGAATTTAATCTTCCTATCGACAGGTTGCGACCATCGACGAAACTGCGTTGGAACAGAGCGAGCTCATGAGAGTTCGATCACGCCTTACGTCATTCCTGAATAGTCAGGTCATAGATCCAGATAGGAGTCTCCACTGTGTAGATTGAACTTGATTGGGATAAATTGAACTTAATGGTACATGTGTGTAAAATGTACATTAATGGTTAATTTTAGTTAATTGATTTGTAAATTGGATGTGCTTGTTTCTGAAATGAATGCGAATTTGATGTGCTTGCTTCTGAAATGAATGCGAATTGGATGTGCTTGTTTCAGAGGGCATGGCTAGCATTTCCTGAGGCTAGCCAATAAACAGAAATAGATTTAGCAATGCAAAAGAATATCACTGACGGTTTGTAGATGAAACCATCTGTGATACTCGACTACCATAGACGGTCTGTAGATGAAACCGTCTATGATAGTAGAAAATCACGCACGATGCCCAGATGAAACCGCTCGTGATGGACTATCATAAACGATTTCATCTCTGCATCGCTTGTGATTTTCTACTATCACAGGCGGTTTCATCTACAGACCGTCTGTGGTAGTCGAGTATCACAAACGGTTTCATCTACAAACTGTCTGTGATTGTCTACTATCATAGACGGTTTTGAGTTAATAACCGTCTGTGATATTATGTACTACAGATGGTTCGAAAACCGTTTGTGATGACCTCATGCATTACTAACCCATAAACTCAGAAGGCTCACGAAACCGTCTGTGATGGCGTTTTCGAACCGTCTGTGAAGGCCGTTTCTATAGTAGTGATAGGTTACAGAGTGATGCTCTCATCCACTGCAGCAGCTCTAGCAACACTACTTGAACAAAAGATGGAGAGGAAGAGAACTTGCTATCAACACCACACCACTGCCAACTAGAAATCAAAACTAGCACATATGATGGGGCGTATCGTGTGCAAGGTAGATCACGACTCATCACGACACAAGAAGTATTTTACCACGCCATACTCATGAGACCATCTTGAGCTCGGTAAAATCATGACTACCTCCCAATTTTACCGCCCAGAAACATCGGCGCCTCCCAAATCAGGCAACTTTTTTCACCGCACTCCAAATAGCACAAGCAATTCCATCTCTGCAAGCGAGAAAAACCACTCCATTCCACATACTATTCATCCCATGCTCGTGTAATTAGCTGCACTTAACCCCTAAATAGCATAATTAAATCACCAACCGAATTCGAACAACCAATTTTGTGTGGTAAAAAAATAGCTGTTGCTCGCGGCGGTGGTGCGCACCTCGGTAGCCGCACTTGCAGAGCAGCGTGGAGATGATGTGACGCGTAGAGTCGTCGCCCTCGGCGAGCAACACCCGTACCAGCATCCTCGGTAGCATCCGTGTCTCCCTACTTAAATTAGGAACACAAAGCAAGCGTTGGGTTGGGGGTTTGTCGTTGTTACCTTGCAGTCGAGGAACTTGAGGAGGTCGAGGGGCACGGCGTGGAAGCGGTTGTAGATGGGGCCAATGATGGCCTTGACGGTGCCCTCGATGTGGTCGACGCCGGGGCGAAGCGGCCCCGCGCCCTGCTAGGTGTACGCGTACACACTGCCGCCGCCGAAGTGAATGTTGCTGCTCCTCGAGTCGAGGGCCTCCTATTGCCTGAGGGTGACGGCGAAGGTGGTGGGGAGAGGCGGATGCGGGAGCAAGACAACGGCGCGGCAGAGTGAGTAGGACGGGGTGGTGCGGACTACGGAGCCAGCCAGCCAGGTGTTAACGCAGCGGTGTGGAATGCGTGGCAGCACGCCGGGAAGTGGGAGTAGCCGCAGCTCGGCGTCGGCGCGCGAATGGTGAGAGGCAGACAGTGCAGTCGAGGAACCCTAGACAAAGGGGAAGGGTATTTTTTAGAGGAAGATGGATTGCAAGGGACTACGGGAGGAACCAAATATGAGTCAGGATAGGATAGGTATAGATGGGAGCAGCTTTAATTGGAGGTGGGAGGTGGTGGGCCGAGTACTGCAACACATATGTTTTCTGTTACGAGTTACGTGTTGTTATATGTATGTTCTTCTTGTAGTGGCTACACCAATAATTCTATTAGTAGCCACTTTAGTAAATACTTTAAAACTAATATTTAGAAGACAAATAGGCATATATTGCTACATTTGTTTAGCATATATATTTTTTAAGCAGTGTAATGATCCTAAAATTCAAGCTAAAAAGAGGCAGAAAACAACTATGAAAATCATGAAACATTGCCATTATGTCACTTTTAATGACTTTCCAAAACACCTGATAAAACTTAGCTGGGAAGCCATCCGGCCTAGGTGCTCTGTTATGTTCCATTTGAAAGATTGCCTCTTTTACCTCCTTCTCAGTGAACGGCTTTGTAAGGAAATCATTTTCAGTATCCAAAACTTGAGGTATATCATTCCTGAAAGTATCAATCATGGATAAATGATTGACTTCGGGTGGTCCAAACATACCTTTGTAGTAATTGGTGATATACTTTTTTAATTGTACATCACCCCAAATTATCCCCTCCTCTTGTTCAAGCTGAAAAATTTTTGTCTTCTATGTTTACCATTCGCAATCAAGTGATAAAAATGTGTATTTCTATCTCCCTCTAAAAGAAATTTTCATTGGATCATTAGTACCATTTAATTTCTTCTTCTCTTAAAAGTTATGCCAATCTCTCATTAGCAATTTTTTTAAGATTAAGATCTTCATCAGACAAATTCGAAAGCTCGGCTTTTTTATCTAGTTCATCAATTATCAAGTTGAGTTCTATCTTTTCTTTTTTATAAGTCCTATTGCTATTTTTAGCCCAACCGCGAAGAAATTGTCTAAGAGATCTAATCTCACATTGCCAAATTTGTAAGGCAGAATTACCTCTATTTTCCTTTTTCCACACATCAACCACCATTTCCCTAAACCCTTCCCTATACAACCAACCTAATTCAAATTTAAATAAAGGCTGACTCCCTCTATAAGAAGCCTCCATTGTATTTAAAAGCAATGACGTGTGATCCGACAAAGACCTTTCAAGAGCATTGACTGTGACCAACAGAAATTTATGCTGCCAGTCAGTACTCATTAAAACTCTATCCAGCTTTTCAAAAGTTGGATTAGGTAATGAATTGGCCCAAGTATATTGTCTACTAGATAAATCAATTTCCCTTAAGTTCAAATTATTAATCATAGCATTAAACAAAAAAGCCCATCTATACTCAAAGTTATCATTTTTTTTACCCGAATGCCTGATGATATTAAAATCACCCCCAACTAAAATGGGAAGAGGTTCTTTCCTACAGGTATGAACGAGTTCATTAAGGAACTTCTCCTTATTAGTCGATTGAGCACGCATGTCTGTAGGCTTTATCGACCATAGGGTGGTCGTAGATGACCTGGTCATAGTAAGACTTACGACCATGAGGTAATCATAGTAGGACTTACGATAAATTGGTGGTTGTAAAAGAACTTACGGCCATATATGGTGATTGTAGTAGGACTTACAATCAATAGGTGGTCGTAGAACAACTTACGACCATATAGGGTGATCGTAAAATAGCTTACGACCACTGGGTGTGGATGATCTCCCTCATTGTTAATATTGAGGGGTATCTTTGAAGGTTATATAAAATACATTATTATCTATAAACATTACAGATAAATAACTTAATTATACCATACACATAGATTAAAGAAGTACTAAATCTAAAAAAAATAGTTAATGCTATTGGACCATACATACCTCTATTAAAGAGCATGCTACAAATACCCAAACATTTTTTCTGCATTAAGGTAGTGGTATACATTGGAAATAGAAAATGCTAACATGTGCTAGTCCAACGACCTAGCTAGCTAACCACCTTCCCATTGGAAAAGACCACCTTATTGCCAAGGTGGAGAGAAATACAGCAGTTCATGCATACGGCATATATACCTATTGGACTTAATCTTGACAGCTTTATACAGCAGTGGATGCTTGGCAAGCATTTAGTTGTATGTGTCTAGAAAGTGCATGTGCATGAGTGCATGCAGAAGTGGCGCACAACTAGTTGCTCAGCATGCGAAGGGGCTCCAGTTTGTTAGTGCTTGACCAAGTGTGGTTAGTGGCATGCATGTTGGTAGCGATCAAGGCATGCAAAGTGTCGTGAGTTAGTAGCTAATCAAGGTGAAGAAGCGATCAAAGTTCAGTTAGTGGGTGAGTTACGTTGAGTTTATATTAGCTATCCTGTATGAGTCTTAGTAGTCCAGTTGAGAATGAGAATATAACAGCCTCAAGAGAAAACGACGCGAGCGATTTGCACATCGGAAAATACTGTTCATCGTCTTCTTCCTTGAGAAAACTAAAAGGAAGCAATGAGTGAGTTCTCGCCAGGTGCCTGGGCCAATAATTGGTATCAGAGCTTAGGTGATGTGCAAGAGCAGCAGCGGCGTCGACGGCACTGCGTCGTCGAGGGCGCCGGCCAAGGTACAGGCGTCAAAGACAGAGGTGAACCGGGCGTGGCAGGAGCACAAGTGCATCAAGGCCTCCGAGGCCTCCGCATTGTAGTTGTGCGAGATACGCCCGGCAACCTTGTTGCCCTGGTGTGTGGCTGGCTGCAGTGGATACACGCCACATCTGGTAGCTGTCGTGAGGTATTTTGGAGGATAAAGAATGAGAGCACATGGAAAAGCTTCAGGCCTGCCAAATGCCAAACGTTGTGTGTGTGCTCATGAAATTCTTTTGTTTCCTCCACTGTGAATTAGTTGTGTGCGTGTCCAAGAGCTTAGTAGTACAAGAGAATAGAAGTGTGTTCTCTCCGTGTACTCCCGTCTAGCTGTTGTACATGTGTGTATTCTCGTGTTAGTTGTGTCCACGAGAAATCGTGAGTTTTTGTAGGTGTGTCCAAGAACTCACTAATGTAAGCTCCGGTCCGAGTCTCCGTCATCGATGGTACTGGCAAAAAAAAGACAAATTGGAGCAGATAGTGAAATCGTCATCAAGTTGCATCACTGGCTGCGAAGGGAGAAGGGAGTGCATCCCTCCAGTACCCTCTGTTGATGGGCAACAACTATGTTGCGTGGTCAGCAAGAGAAAGGTAAATCTTCTTTGAGATGTGTCAACAGATCGACCTTTCAGATGCAAAGTATTCAAGTCAAGATTAGGGGGGAGATTGTTGGAAATTCATCTTGACTTTTGTATCTAGTTGGTAGTAGCAGCAGCATGTAGCACAGGAAATACATCTATTAGTTGTGTGTAGCATTGTACCAGGTCAAGTGTAGTGTCGGGTCTAGTGCATAGGAAGAAGTCTGCACGTTGCATGGTAGTGATCCACTCCTACCGAATCTAGTACATGCAGTTCTACCGCATCAGGCATAGGAGAAATGGGCTTCGGAAGAATCCATTGGACGTGGTCGAGTCTTGCACCGAGTATGCGTCATGGCGTGCAAGCAGAAAATGCATGAGTGAGTTAGTTTGTGAGTTAGTGGTGTTGTGCATGTAGTTAGTAGTGGCTTGCATGGCGTGAGTTGAGGGCAACTTGTTGCCTAGCGTGTGTATAAATATATATTTAATCATTGTATTCATTGAGTCGAGTAACTAATAGAATAAGCATTTGTGCTCAATTGTTCTACTGTGTTCATCCTCTCCACCGTGCAAGTGTGTTTTCAAACCCATGAGCGAGTGTTCTCTTGGGCAAAGCCAACAATTGGTATCAGAGCTTAGGTGATGTGCAAGAGCGGCAACGGTGTCGACGGCACCGCGTCGTCAAGGGCGCCAACCAAGGTACAGGCATTAGAGACGGAGGTGAACCGGGCATGGTAGGAGCACAAGTGCATCAAGGCCTCCGAGGCCTCCGCGTTGCAGCTACACGAGATATGCCCGACAACCTTGTTGCCCTGGTGTGTTGCTGGCTACAGTGGCTGTACACCACAGCTGGTAGCTGCCGTGAGGTATTTTGGAGGATAAAGAATGAGAGCACATGGAAAAGCTTCGAGCCTGCCGAATGCCAAAAGTTGTGTGTGTGCTCATGACATTCTTCTGTTTCCTCCACTGTGAATTAGTTGTGTACGTGTCCAAGAGCTTAGTAGTACAAGATAATAGAAGTGTGTTCTCTCTGTGTACTCCCGTCTAGCTATTGTACATGTGCGTATTCTCGTGTTAGTTGTGTCCACAAGAAATCATGAGTTTTTGTAGGTGTGTCCAAGAACTCACTAATGTAAGCCCCAGTCCAAGTCTCCGTCGTCAAAGGTACTGGCACAAAAAAAGACAAATTGGAGCTGACAGTGAAATCGTCATCAAGTTGCGTCACTGGTGGCATGATTAGCAAGAAGAAGGCAAAACTCCTTGGAGATGCGTCATGAGATCGGACTTCGGCTTGTGAAGTAAGTGATGTCAAGATTAGGAGGGAAATTGTTGGAGTTAATCTTGACAACTTCATATAGCAGTGGATGTTTGGCAGGCATTTGGTTGTATGTGTCTAGAAAGTGCATGTGCATGAGTGCATGCAGAAGTGGCGCACAACTAGCTGCTCAGCATGAGAAGGGAATCCAATTTGTTAGTGCTTGACCAAGTGTGGTTAGTGGCATGCATGTAGGAAAGCAGTCAAGGCATGCAAAGTGTGCGTGAGTTAGTGGCTAACTGAAGGCTGAAGAAGCGGTCCAAGTTCAGTTAGTGGACTGAGTTGCGTTGAGTTTATATTAGCTATCCTGTATGAGTCTTAGTAGTCCAGTTGAGAATGAGAATATAATAGCCTCAAGAGAAAACGATGCGAGCAATTTGCGCATCGAAAAATACTGTTCATCGTCTTCTTCCTTGAGAAAACCAGAAGGACGCAATGAGTGAGTTCTCGCCGGATGCCTGGGCCAACAATACCATGAACCTGTAGTTCTGCATCAAAAATGCATCCTAGCAACTCGTACTAGAGAGCAACACATCCCTGACTAGCTTCTCCATGTTGGAATTAATCCTTCCTGTAATAGTTTATTCAATCCTAGTTTGTGTCGAAGTCAGTTAGAACATGAGTAGGCGTTGAAGCATATTCTGAGGTATGTGGCTGGCTCTATTGATCATGGGTTAATTTATTCCAGGAAGGAACATGCGACGTTGCTAGTTGGATATAGCGACAGTGACTTGGCTGGAGATTTAGCTGATAGAATAAGCACCACAGGAACAATCTTCTTTTTGTATGGCAACATGGTAACATGGTGTTCTCAGAAACAGAAGAGTGTAGCATTATCCAGTTGCGAAGCTGAATTCATGGCAGCAACCTCGGCAGCTTGTCATGGAATTTGGCTAAAGAGGTTGTTGCAAGAATTGCAAGGAGAATATTCTGGACCATTTGAGTTGTATGTCGACAACAAGACAGCACTAGCATTAATGAAGAACCTAGTATTTCACGGAAGGAGCAAACATATTGACACACGTTTTCATTTTATAAGAGAATGTGTTGAGGAAGGACTGGTGATGAGGACATCACTTCTTCGGATACACACAACAATCCTCCACTTGACATTCAAGGACCAATCACTAGAGCTCGCGCCCGACAATTGAATTTACAGGTGAGCTCGTTCCTAAGTACTTCTTTTTGTTCATTTCAGAATCGATTGCTACCTAATGATTTAATTATGATTAGGAACCATGGAGAGGACCTAGAAGTACTTGGAGAAGGGCTACGAGGCGCACAAGTCCAGCGAGGGCGGTCGGATCATGTTGGAGGCCCAACTCAAGCCGACTTCGAATCCAATTCGGAGTCCAGGACCAGGCCGCACTAAAACGGACGCCCAGATCGCATCCGGGCTCCGTTTTGGACGTTCCACATATGTATGGAAAGCTGAGAAGACGACCTTTCCAATGGCTCTGGTCCCATGTCAAAATTCCTTCTGAGTCAATGGGAATCGTCGAAACAAGTGGGCATTCAGAATCTGTTAGGGTGCTGCGCCACCGTCTTTTGGGCCGTTTGGCTTTGTATCGTGTTGGAGCCCATTAGGGCGCGTCCAGGGGTTTTGCACGCCCCTCAGTCCTTTATATCCAGCCGCCACCCCCACCATTAGGGTTGGGTTTTGCTTAGATTAATTCTGTCTTGAACAGTTTCGCCGTTCATCGGTTTGTGAGACCCCAACTTTTGAGTGCTAAAACAATACATCTGCAATTCCGTTGTGTTCTTCCTTGTTCTTGCTTGTGTTCTTGATTCGCAGCGAGGATTAGCCTTCTTGGCGAGGTCAACCGACTGCGCCACGGTTGATAACCTGAGGAGACGTGGTGCTACGATTGCGGGGTTCGGAACGTGTTGTTCGGAAGCCGAATTGATTTGTGTCGCGCCTCCACTAAATCGAACATATCCAGAACCTGTTGGAAGATCGGGACCCCGTTCCCATCAACTGGTCAATGTACATCATGTATAGTCAGAACAATAGAAGGCTGATATCCTAACAAAAGCTTTGCCGCGGGTGCAATTTCAGAGAATGTGTGATTTAATTGGTATCCATGTTCTCACTAGTGATAGTCAGGATCAGATGGAGTGTTGGAATTAATCCTTCCTATAATAGTTTATTCAATCCTAGTTTGTGTCGAAGTCAGTTAGAATATGAGTCCGAGTCGTACTCGTAGAAAATGTGTCCGAGTCTGGTGTTGAGTCCTCCTACTCAAGCCTATATAAGTCACCATAGAGTCTTGTATCGATGTAAGAAGTCGAGAGTTGAGAAAAGCAGTAAAAACAAAAGAGGAGCAATTGCTCCCGAAACCAATCGCATATTTTTCCGCCTCGAGCACTATTCATTATGAGTACTGTTCACACAAGCACTGTTCACCATGAGCACTGTTCATCCGAGTGCCTGGCCAAGAGGTTACGAGTACTCACGAACAGAAGCAGTTTTTTACTGTATCTGGTCGTAGACGGAGGATCGACTACATCCTGGTCGTAAGAGTTTGGACTGGTCAGAGTGAGTTCCGACCACCTGGTCGTAGGTGGTACTACCACACGTGGTATCAGAGCAGTGTATGAAAATTGGTCCTCCAACTCCAGAAAAGAAGAGACCGATGGCTCTGAATGGATCTTCATTGACAACAAAGGATGGCCCAAATTCGTTGCCGTATCTAGTTCTCACTTCAGGGAACTATTCGGCTTGAGCTCTGAAGATGCGAGTAATTATGCGTGCCCAGGGGATCTGGGACGCAGTAGCCGATCTGGTCGATCAAAAGGGAAAGATTGATCCAAAAGGAAAGGCTGAGGAGGTCGACTTGAAGACTGATCAAACGGCATTGGCGCTGATCTATGCTGCGATACCCGACTCGATGCTCAATCAACTTGTCGAGAAGGATACAGCTCGGAAGGCCTGGGTTGCTCTTCGTACTATGCACGAAAGTTTGGATCGAGTGAAGAAAGTTCGCCTATAAACTCTCCGAGGGGAGTATGAGGCATTGCATATGGGCGAAACTGAATCAATGGATGAGTTCACAGGAAAATTGACGGCGGTGTTGAATGAACTTCGAGCTCTTGATGATAAACTGGAGGAAATTGAAGTGGTCAAGAAATACTTATGAGTCCTACCTGAGAGGTATGTGCCTGTGGTAACAACTCTTTTGTATTATAGCGATCTGGAGAGCATGAAGCTGGAAGAGGTAACTGGATCTCTTAAAACATATGATGGACTACTGAATCCTCATCTCCCTTCCTTTCTCCCCTCCCATCGCCTCCCTTATCCTCTCCTTGACCGTGTCCCGCCGCACATCATGGTTGATCTCCGTCCCCACACCCCATTCCATGGACATGTACTAGCAGTTCATCTGCTGGTCAGCGAAGAACGGCCGGAGACAAACATGGGCACCCCCATGAGCGCTCTCCAACGTCGAGTTCCACCCATTGTCGTCAGAAAAGAACAGCCTCGTCTTGAAGCGCCTCTTGCGGGCACCAGCTGGCAAGGAGGCCTCGGTCCTTGGTTGCCTCTATTGGAACACATCCAGGAATCAACACACGCAATTTTCCGTAGACAAACACTTTCATGGGGGAGACGAGGAACACGGACATACGAAGAGAATATTCCCGACACAAACTCGACTTGCGCCGGCTTTTCTCTTGTGTTTTTATTCCATCGCTCTCACTGAAACATGCTGAGAACTATAGTACTCATACACACGCAACACACCTGTGGCAGCCTATCTCCATGCCATGAGCTCCTAGAGACTTGGCCCACTCGCCCAACTACCACACGCGCATCCACTACTAGCAGCCTCAACTAGCAGCTCCTACGTGCACGAGGACGAGTCATGCGCGTGCACGTAGGAGCTGCTAGTTGAGGCTGCTAGTAGTGCATGCGTGTGTGGTAGTTGGGCGAGTGGGCCAAGTCTCCAGGAGCTCATGGCATGGAGATAGGCCGCCACAGGTGTGTTGCGTGTGTATGAGTACTATAGTTCTCAACATGTTTCAGTGAGAGCGATGGAATAAAAACACAAGAGAAAAGCCGGCGCAAGTCGAGTTTGTGTCGAGAATATCCTCTCTGTATGTCCGTGTTCCTCGTCTCCCCCATGAAAGTGTTTGTCTACAAAAAATTGCGTGTGTTGATTCCTGGATGTGTTCCAACAATTGGTATCAGAGCGAGGTGTGTCATGAGGAGAAGCTGTTCGGCGATGGCTCGCCAATCAATGGTGTGCCAACGTGGCTCCATGCGAGGAGTTGCGGCGGCATGGGTGCACTGGCTGCTGACGACGAAGGTGCGCAACGACAGCAAGGTGACGATCAAGGTGCTCGCGGAGATGCGGCTGTGTAAGACAGCCGTGTACGAGATGCCACTGATCCAGCCACCGGCAACGAGGATGCCACCAAAGCTGCAGTGCGATGCTCCAGGAAGGATCCGGTGCAATTCTTGTGCCTGCTGCATCGGTGCTCGACTAGGCGTCGTCCAACATGCCGAAGGTGCTGCACCGACACGTCGAGGCAACGCGCAAGGTGCATGCCGATGGGGTGACATCGTAGGTCATGGCCATGAACACTACTGGTACATACATGGGTGGAGAATAAAAGAAAGAGAGCAAAGAGAAGCTATGGGCCTCGGGCTAAGCCAGTGCAGCCGAGTGCCAAAAGCTCAAGTGTGTTCTTGTGTTGTTCTTCTGTGTTCTTCACTGAGAATTTGTGTGTGTACGTGTATTTGTGTTCGTGTTCATGTGTGCGCGTGTCCAAGAGCTTAGTAGTACAAGAGAATAGAAGTGTGTTCTCTCCGTGCACTCCTGTCTAGCTATTGTACATGTGTGTATTCTCGTGTTAGTTGTGTCCACAAGAAAGCGTGAGTTCTTGTAGGTGTGTCCAAGAACTCACTAATGTAAGCTCCGGTCAGAGTCTCCATCGCCGATGGTACAGGCAAAAGACAATCGGAGTTGAGGTAGAAGTAAAAGACGCCGGTAAGTTGTGTCACCGGTGGCATGGTCAGCAAGAAGAAGGCAAAACTCTTTGGAGATGCGTCAGGAGATCAAACTTCGGCTTGTGAAGTAAGTGAAGTCAAGATTAGGGGGAGAATGTTGGAATTAATCTTGACAGAGTAGTGGAGATAGTGGTCAAGACTATTAGCTTGCATGTAGGGGCATAATGCCTAGTGGTATTAGTTGAGTTAGTGGGCTTCATGCAGTTGGTGACCTACGTGCAGTTAGTAGTGGCTTACGTGGCGTGAGTTGACGGCAGCTTGTTGCCTAGCGTGTGTATAAATATGTACTTAGTTATTGTATTCGTTGAGTTGAGTAACTAATAGAACAAATATTTGCGCTCAGTTGTTCTACCGTGTTCATTCTCTCCACCGTGCAAGTGTGTGTTCAAAGTCATGAGCGAGTGTTCTCCTGGGCTTGTTCCAACAGCCTCCAGGAACTTGGGAGGTAGCACGGCGATGTCACCTCTCACTAGGTCAGGCGGGCCTAATGATCCACAAGAACTCATAGCCGCTATTGGCTAGGCCCCATGCAAACTCCACCAACTCTTGGCTGGTCATGACGGTTACGCTCCCGTAGTTCACGTACACTACAGACGTGGGATTCCTGTCGTCGAGCCAGTCGAGACAAGCGTGTTCTTCTTCCCAAAGGTTAGAGTCCAGCGTGTCGACCGGACCGTCGGCGACAAGCTGTTTGGTGGGCCGACGGTGTATACTGGTGCGAGGATTGCGCGCATGGCGTCGATGGCCGTCTGCTCGAGCTCATCGAAAGTGTTGAGGATGACGGCCGACGAGGCCGACGCGCGCTCCGTCTCGCGCAAGGCGAAGTTGAACAGGATGTCGCCATAGTCGTCGAGCGACGACGGCTTCTGAAGTCCCGATCGCGCATGTGCTTGCATGCATGCGCCTGACCCACCGGAGTGTCCAAGAAACCGTTCGTCAGCTGCTCCTCATCTACTCGATCACATGCATGCAACCACTTGTTAGAAGGAAATTGCTATATAACTTCTGACACTTTTTTGAAGTTAAAACCATCACTTTTCTATTCGTTAGATGTGCTAAAAGATTCGTGTTGTTGACGTGCTGTAAGAAAAACAATCATAATAGTTGAATTTTCATTCGTCCGATATGCTTTGAAATTTGGACCTTTTCCCATACGATGAATTGGGTCCGAATTTATTATGATTTTTTATTCGGAATATAACGGGTTCACCACATTGTCTTATTTTGTTGGTATATAATTTTATTTTTTGTCTTTTTTTTTTTGCTCAACCTCTCAAAGGACATGTGAAAAACATAACGGGTTCACCATATTGTCGTATTTTGTTGGTATATATATTTTTTAACTTTGTTTTTGTTCACCCTCTCAGAGTACATGTGAGATTTTGAATCATGTAATAGAAACATGAGTTATTAAGACTTTCAAAAAATATTACAGTGACCAAGAACCAAAATTACATAAATAATTTACTATAATTTATGTATAATAGAGTTGTAAATGAACTTTCAGAATGTGATAGTTTTTTGCAGAGAAAACAGTCGAATTCTGCGTAGACAGACCCGGTTAGAAACCTATAATGTTAATTTTAGTTCAGTCGGCGTGCATATAAGCATATTGCGGTCTTATATATATATATATATATATATATATATGGCACCAAGAGCTAGCTGTACGTACGTACCTTCGAGGGGCAAAAGACCCTTCTCGATGAGTTGGCGGTAGTGTCGGTAGCCCATGTAGCCACAGCGCGATGCGTGAGCTACTGAGGTATGCGGGTATGCAAGCATACCCCGTGTTTCCGTCAGTGAACAAGTATATATCGTATTTATATAAAAAAAAAAAAAACACTCCTTTGCGACTCGGCGAGGTACGAGCGACAGGCGAGCCACGACTTCGCGAGCAAGCGGCCGTGAAGCGAGCGTCGTCGAGCCACGCCCACGCGACACGCTGCTGCCCATGCGCTCGCGACGCCAAATCATAATAGCCCAATACGGATGGATCGAGAGGCGGCGCGATCGGTTGGACTTCGATCTTCGCCATTCACCGTGCCAAATCGCCAATAGAGTTCACGCCGTCGGCCGTCGCCCGTCGCTTCGTGGTCGCCGTCGTCCTTGTGACCTTGTCGATCGTTCTCATCAAGTCACGATCTCGCCCTCGCCCATCCATACGACTATCTGAGGCTACGATCAAAATTGTTCGGTGATATTCAATCGTTGTTCTTGGCTTTTTTAAAATTCATGTGTACTTCAATTGCTAATTGCTTAGCGCTAAAATTATAGAATCATCTATCACATCGAGTCGATCTAGATATTGATCTTTTCTTTGAGTACTCGTATCATGTGAGTGATTCATAATCACATGTGTCGATTCAATCACATAGCGTAATTTATTTAATTATTTGGCACTATGTTCTTTGTAATATTTATGCGATTATGAAGAAAGCGGGGACATTGTATCTCTTTTTGAAGCATGAAGCAAAGAAGAAAGGCAATGCTTTTCTTGCTACTTCTAATCGTTCTCGATCCGGTTGAACCTATGGTGGAAGAGGAGACTCATGAGAGAGTAGTTGAGAAATTGTAAATCCTATGCCACCGCCATTGTCACCGCCACAACCGTCTTCATCGCCGCCGATTTATGACATCGATTTACGCCACATGATCCGGTGAAAAGCGTCCTATTTTAAAATATCCTGTTAATGATCGAGATGCAATTCGAAGAGCATATATTATTAAAGGTCCATTCAAACCTTTTGCACATGATTTTCCAAAAAGAAAGATTTCAAATAGGGATCGGGGATTCAACTATTGTTGGATGTACAATTATGATTGGATTGAGTACAGTATTAAGAAGGATGTTGTGTTTTGCTTCACATGCTATTTATTCAAGAAGGGTACTGGGCCAGAAGCATTTACTGTTGACGGTTGGAATAATTGGAATATAGGAGAGAAAGCACTTCGCAAACATATGGGTTCTAAGGCACATATTGCAGCTCAAGAGAGATACATTGGCTTTACAAATCCCAAGGTAGCAATTGATTATAATATTGAGAAGTGGAGTGATGAGGATCTTCGTCTTTATAAGAAAAGATTGACTTATTCACTTAGGTGTATCAAGTTTCTTTTGCATCAAGGGTTGGCGTTTAAGTGGACATGATGAAAGTGAAGAATCTAGCAAAGAGAGGAACTTCATTGAACTTTTGAAATTTCTTGCGGAAATAGTGAAGAAGTGCACAAGTATGTTTTGGACAATGCTCCGAATGGCTGTACCTTAACTAGCCCGGACATACAAAAGCAAATTATTCTTTGTTGTGCTTTAGAAACTAGAAAGAAAATAATTGAAGAACTTGGTGATGAGCCCTTTGCAATTTTAGTGATGAGTCTAGTGATATATCACATAAAGAACAACTAGCTCTTTGCTTGCGTTATGTTGATAAATTGGGAAGGCCATGTGAGCATTTTATTGGAGTTGTTCATGTAGATGATACTACCTCTTTATCACTTAAGGATGCAATTGAAGCTTTACTTGTTAGTCATGGCTTGAGTTTGACTCAAATCCGTGGTCAAGGATATGATGGGGCTAGCAACATGAAAGGAGATATTAAAGGGTTGAAAACATTGATCATGAAAGAATCACCTTACGCTTATTATATTCATTGTTTTGCTCATCAACTCCAATTGGTTCTTGTTGTTGCTAAAGAAATCTTGATTCTGACTCTTTTTTGATCAAGTATCTATCTTGTTGAATATTGTTGGAGTTTCTTGTAAGCGTCATGACATGCTTAGAAATGCTAGGCTTGAGAATGTCAAGAAAGCACTTGGTGTGGTGAAATTGAATCGAGGCTGGATTACATCAAGAGATGGGTTTGCCTAGGCACGGAGATACTCGATGGGGATCTCATTACAAAACTATATGCGACATCATTACTATGTATGAATCAATCCATGATGTCTTGGTTGATCTTGGGGATGATCCTACATATAAGGATGATTGGACCAAAATACATTTTGTATTTGGGCGTTTGAGACCTTTGAGTTTGTTTTCTTTGCACACTTAATGTATATTATTCTTGGATACACAAATGAGTTATCGAGTGTTTGCAAAGAAGGGAGCAAGATATTCTTAATGCAATATCACTTGTTAATGTGGCAAAGAAAAGAATGCAAGAATTGAGGTCGATGGTTGGGATAATTTTCTTGAAAGGGTCACCTCATTTTGTGATAAACATGGTGTTGATGTTCTGCTATGGATGGTGATTATGTTCCTTATGGAAAATCAGCAAGAAAAGCTCGTGCCCGAAAGCAAACCAATGATGACCACTTCAGAAGAGAAGTATATATTGGTGTCATTGATCAAATAAGTCAAGAACTTGATAATCGGTTTGATGAGATTAATATGGAGTTGTTGTCTTGTATGGCGGCCTTCAATCCTTCTAATTCATTTGATTCTTTTGATGCACAGAAGCTACGTAGACTAGCAGAGTTCTACCCAAAGGACTTCCCAAATAACAATTTGCTCAGACTTGAATTGCAGCTACATAATTATATTGATGACATCAGACAGGATGATAGATTCAAAGGTCTAGAAAATATTGTTGATCTCTCAGTTAAGCTTGTTGAAACAAAGAGGCACAAAGTGTATGATATGGTTTATGAGCTTCTCAAATTGGTATTGCTTCTACCTGTGGCAACGGCAAGTGTTGAAAGGGTATTTTACGCAATGGTTTTAGTGAAAACAAAGTTAAGAAATAAGATGGGAGATAGTCTTTTGGATGATTGTCTAGTCACTTTCATTGAGCGAGATATTTTCTTTGAAGTTAACGAAGATGATATAATCAAGACATTTATGTCCTTGAAAGCGTCGAATAAAATCGTCGACAAAATAACATTGTAAGTCTCTGGTACTCTATTATGGCTATATTTCAATTATCGGTGTGGCTTTTGAAACTATTTATATTGTATTTAGTGGATGGTTTCAACTTAATGCATGAATTTAAGCTTTATTGTGTTACTTATCGCATATATACGAATTACGTTGTCGATTTTACAATTATTACCGAATTGGTAAAATAGATTTACCGAATTGTATATGATAATTTTTGGTCGGCATACTCAAAGCTAAAATCCTAGATTCGCCACTGCGCAGGCGCTGGCCGTCCAGAATAGCGCGCATGGCACGTTGATCTCCTTCGCGGCGTCCACGCTGAAACTCATGACGTTGTCCGCCACGACGCACGTGACCAACGGCATACCAGCCGAACGGTTGAGGTCGGCAAGCAAGTTCTTGAAGTGGGGGAGGCAGGTGGTCATCGTGGAGTAGCATATGGACGCCGTGTCCTGTGCGGCATTGGCGTCGGACGGCGGGAGACCATCGGGGATGGTGGCAAAGCGGAAGCCAGGGAGGCCCGCGACAGCGTCTACGCCGCGGGAGCGGATGAGGCGGCGGTGGTTGTACTCGGTGTTGACGAGGTGATGTGGAAGCCCTTGCAGTAGAGGATCTTGGCCAGCTTCAACATCGGCGTGATGTGCCCCTGCCCCGGGAACGGCACGCACACCGCGTGCGGCTTCTCGTCGGCCGGAGTCTCGCCCATCGGTCGATCGTCTGTGTGCGTGAGACAGGAAGGTAGCCTGCCAGTAGTGCCCGTTCAATTGGCCATTAGTTCATCAAACGTTTTTCTTGTAATCGTTTGCATCCCCTCGTCAGAATCCGTCTCCGCAACTGCGAGGATCGCTATGCTTTTTGCTGGTTTTGTCGCCACGGTCAATAGGCTGAGAGCGAATATATCCATTCTTCCGGCTGGTTGAAAATTAAGAGAGTTACAGACGTATTGAAACACTTCTGTTCTGTGAGGTAGAAGGCAACGGTAGATCTTTTCCAGTGATCTGACGCAGGCAATGACGGAATGGGACCACGGTTAATTGGGCTCCTCGGCTGTGGCCCATTTCCAGCGTAACAATCCCCAAACCGAGTGAGAACAATACACACTAGGCTGCGAGCCTCAACAATTTGGGCTGAAACACCCGGCCGTATGGGCCTAATATCCCCACAATAGGGCCACAACTCACAGGCCGCAGCACACAATAGTTCCTGATGCATGATGACGAACATGAAAACCGGAGTAATTAATTTGCGAGGATTTATTCTGATCTATTGTGCCGCAAGGGACTTGACTTTTTTCCTTTTGCGAGGAAACAAGGAACTTGACTTGAGAGCACGCGCTATCGCGATTTTTTTTTTGTTCCGGTAGGATTTGCCGCCTGACCAATTGATTAGCTCATCCCTTGACAAAGTCTTAAGTTATACATATCGGTAACTGCAACGAAGAAAGATAGAAACAGTCTGCTTGATGAAATAGATTGTGACAAGATAGTTGGATATTGTCAGAAGTAGTATCATCCATTCTAATTGCTCCTTGCGCCAGACTATATGCAGCTCTGTTCAGTTCTGTTTTGACATGCATTACTTCAGATTGGATACTCATCTTACTGTTAAAAATATGCCAAAATTGGTTTGATACTCCAGTGGAGAGATCTGTTTTGAAGATTGCTTGTTTTTTACCTGCTGCACAAGTGTAACAGCTTCATTTTAAGTAAACAGTAATAGGATGCATTTCATAGCATATTTGTCATTTCGAAACATGTGCATAAATTGTTACAATTTGAAAACCTCAAATTCAAACCAAATATAAAACTTGAATTGAAACTCCAAAAGAAAATGTAAGTCAATGTTAATAATGAACCCTAGAAATTAATTTAATCAAATACTAGATTATTTATCATGAATTAATATAATTTTTGTAAAATTTTTGGAGATCATTTTGACCTTAAGAAAAATCTTTGTTCACTAATTAAACATATTCGGTTAATGTTAATTAACTAAGTCATTAAAATGTGAACAGTGGTGTTTCAAAATTTTTGTCGGATCTACATCATCCCAGAAGCATCTCTAAAAAATTTCATATTTTTATGAATTTATTTGCTATTTATAGCACCCTGATCCAACTAGAAGGATTTGAATTCAAATTAGGTCAACTTTCGTACTCGAACCGTACCTCTTTACTGTAGCGACCCGCGCCTTTGGACTTGGCTGGACTGAGCCCGTTCGCTCCGTTTGCTTTCGACCGCACCGATTCGCCTGTCTCGCTGACCACCCGGGCCCACCAGTCAGCCCCTCATCCCTCGTCTTCTCCACGCGCCGTGGCAGCTAGCGCGCGGCCGAGAGCAAC
This sequence comes from Phyllostachys edulis, assembly GCA_036346405.1. NCBI lineage: Eukaryota > Viridiplantae > Streptophyta > Magnoliopsida > Poales > Poaceae > Phyllostachys > Phyllostachys edulis. The sequence continues at coordinate 66,212,731 of CM070548.1, read as the reverse complement.
ATGGCGCTGATCCGGCTGTTCCTGTGCATGCAAGTCCATGCAGCCTAGCCACCTATGCTCGTCACTCATCCCTTGATCGACACGTACCATAGCGAGCTGTCGCCGGTGATGGAAGGCCATCAAAACCGCTCTTCTTCTCACTCGGCCGAATTGATGTGGCACTCGATTCTCCCTCGTCTCTCAAGCATATCCTCTCATTCTTGCATCCTTGTATTTCTATCTTCATGCCATATTCATCCTGCTAATTGGAGATCTTGGCATTGCTTGTAGCTTTGGAACTGCGGGGTTGTCTTTTGATCGCCCGGAGCGCGCACCAAATGCCATTCCCGCGCCAACTTTGAGTTCGGTGAGTTCATTCCGGTTTTCTTCATGTCACATTATGTGTTAGGCTCTAAGGAGTAAAACCCCTCACTTAATTTCATCTTTGGTCAAACAGGATTGTTGAATTTTGAAATTCCTCTTTTTTCGGCCGAAATCAACCCCTTCGTCTCCATCTCCGGCCGGGTGGGTTATTTCTCGATTCCTTCCTATGTTAGCTTCTTATGTGCCTAAGTAACCTAGTCCGACCACCCATTGTTGTTTTCCTTTCTTAGGTTATCGTGTCGTCGTGGATCCCACTTTGCCGCTTTTCGATCACACGCCACCGACGAGCTTCAATGCATCTCTGGTCATCCTCTCGGCTTAGATAGCTTCCTTGTACCCCCTAGTAGCATAAGCATGCATTCATTTGCTTAATGTGCCATCCAATCCACGTAGCCACTTGTGCCGTGCATGCACCGTCGCTTCTTCTCGTCGCGCCGCCGCTAAGGTTCACCGCTGGCCAAATTCTGGCCACCGCTAGGACCGCTATGCTATTGTGGTTCCATTTTTACTTTTGGATTGCACGACCGTGGACCATCTCGCCAGCTAGCCGCCAGCCAAGCGAGTGGGTGCGGCAGCTCTGTTGTCGGATTACCGACCGACACTGTAGCTGGGCATTTAAACGTTAACCGTTGTCATTTTGATTAAGGGAATGATTAGGATTTAATTGGTGTCTTTAAATGTTTCGCTGACCAGTGGGGCCGTGAGCAAAACTGTGCGCTTTAGCCTTTAGTTTACGCGCTGAGATGCTGGCGGGTGGGTCCATTTGAATAATTAAGCAATGGAGTAAAGTTGGGTAACACGTTTTCTATTAAGGAAAACATATTTCTTTTACCTTCAAGTCAAAAGTACGTTTTTGTAGCTAGAAAACGTATTTTTTGGATTACACTTTCAACCTGTTTTCGACTGGGCTGGGTGTGAGCACCCGGATTTATTAGGCTCATAATACCTAGTCATCCAATTGACCCTAGTATTATCAACCAAATAAACTCGGTCTCGAGAGATGTATACTTCCCAGAATGCAGTACACATACCTCACAACAAAAGAATGCATCAATTCCATACAACACATAGTACATAAGCAACAAACCAGAAGTTAACGTTAATATGGAATAGATATTACAAAAGAGAGGCCCTTAGGCCAAATAGCAATAATTACAAAAAGATAACAATGAAGCAAAAGTGCCATAAAGATGGCCAAAATAAGAGCCAACCGGTGTGCCTTTAGCCCACAAGGCAATCGCCAGGACCGCCAAGCTAGTCGCTCTCCCAACCACCTTAGACAACAAGAAAAGTAAAGCCCTTTGGGCTCTACCTCCTCTGCAACAAAGTTGTTAAGCAAAGCAAATGAGTACAATAACTTGTTTATTGTACTGCAAGACCGACGTGTAAGATAACAGAACTATAATTTAGCTACATGCAAGCTTTATTTAAGTGGATGAGGCTTTGGACTCATTTTAGCATAAAGCAAGTTTCATTTGCAATAACATAGTAGATTGAAAGCAATTTGACAAAGCATTTTTAATTGTTGAAATAACAACGAGATAATAACATAATAACAACAACAAGAACAACACCGAAGTGACCCACCCAAGTCACCACAACAATAGCATGAACTCCCCGTTCATACCAACCATGTCAAGTTTTAATTAAAGGTTGTAGTCTAGTCTTGAACGACCTTACCAAGCATGTCCATAACCTAGGACGAGGCTATTCTAATAGTTTTATCCTGCGGGGTGTACCACTTGTACCACACGTCCGATCGCCTTTCCTTACGCACACTTTCGAAGGTGTCTTTGGCAGCTAAGTCCTACGAGACCTTTCCAAAGGATGAATGCTAATTACGAGCTGCACAACCCACGGGGAGAAGGAGACATTAGACGACCTACCCGGAAGCCAATGCTCCCCTCCCACACTATACATATACATTTGTTTTTGAAAACACACCAACCGAGCTCGCTCATAATTAACACCTCCTAGAGTACTTAGTCAAGAGGGGTTCCATATGCCCCTCGCGTGGTTAGTACGCAAAAGCGCTTGGCTTAGTGACCCAAGTACTCGGTCCTTAGGGACCCAAGCATACCACCACATTCCAAAAACCGCACCATCCATCCAATATGCCCAAGTCTAAATCAATCTTTTATTTTCAGCTTTTGATTTTACAAATTAATCAAAGCACAAGTGCTGGACATATAGGAGTAATAATCATTTTTTTTAAGTGATCAAGATCATCGACTAAGTCGATGATCGCCCAATACTACCGATAGCTAAGCATGTCTAAGCAGTAGGAAACGCAACTACTAAGTGATAAGAGCTCATCCAACGAGCTCAAACCACAGCGAATAACCTAGGCTCATTGGTAGTAGAGGATAAGGAATTCCTACAGATTATGCGACTATAGGATTACTAACGACATTTAACATAAAGTAGCATGCATACATAGAAGTAAAACAAAGTATTAAGCTTTAAAGTAATGGGACATGATGGGAAATGGTCAAACTGCTTGCCTTGTTGCTGTTGCTCAAATTGTGGCAGAGGGTCGCTCTCGGGATCACCACAAATGTCGAAACCTAACGGAAAAGCGATAACGAACCGATAAGAACGACGAAAGGCAACAAAGATAGCACAGCAAACGAACTCCAAATACCCTGAATTTTCTACAGCAGTAAGGGGATGATTTTTAGGAAATTTTGCAACAAGAACCAATGGATTTGGATTCTCAATGCAAAAGATATGAGCAAAACAATTTTGCTCAGCCCTAAAAATTACCAAACTGCACTATTCACTAATTTAATTATGAGGCAACATTTTCTAGAAAAGTGGTGAGGCTGAGATTTTTATTGTAAAACCAGCACCTCATGAGATGAATAACACAATTGAGTTCATCTCATTTGGAGCTATTATGCACTTTATATAATTTTTCAAAAACAAGAACTTGAACAAAATTATAATGCACAAGTCCTCATTTCTAAAACAGCAACATGCTCAGAACTAATTCTCACAGTGGGTTCATTAATAGAGGAAACCAACAAGGTTGATCTCACTCAAAAATAAACCACAGAGCATTAGTTATGGGTTTTACAAGTTAAGCATTGATTTAAGTGTATATTTTAAAGTTGGTTTTAAAATCTAATGGCAAATCTGTGCTCTGGAGCTGAACTCAACTTACAATCATTTTTGGATTAAAGTTAAGTTCAAGACAGAGCCAACACGATTTGAATGACCTCAAATGGATTTAAAATGAGAAAGATATGAAATTCTAAAGTCTATACCTTATTTCAGTCTATAACTAAGACTTCTTGGAATTTCTAAAACTCACAAGGGTATGGGAGGACGTGAGCCACAGATCTCAGATCCAACGGCTCAAGACCTCCCAGAGAACATATCACACGCCAAGACGTGAAGTCCAGAGGTCTGGACCTCTTAGCAACTCACATGTGCGAGGTGAGGGGAGGTCGTGGTCGTAGATGGGAGATCCAACGGACCACAACACGTAAAGGAGGTCCGAGCGGACCGGATCTAAAGGGAGGTCCTAAGGGAGGTCTAACGTCCACTGCACCTCCAGGGAGGTCAGGACGGCCACGATTGCGCAAGGGGAGGTCTTGGGCGCCCAGATCTCCCGGAGGAGGTCTCGGATGTCGAGACCCAGCCAAGCACGCGCTGGACATGGAATAAATGCGCAGGGACAGCGAGGAGGTCCGCTACGGAGGTCTTAAATGCACGCATTAAAGGGTGGATTTAAGGCGGTTAAGACGCCCATTGATTACAATGATGGGAGCAAATGATTAGCGCATTAAAATGGTGAAGCTTTGTCCTAAAACGACAATGACACGCCGGGACGTCCGACAAAGATCCCGGCGTGAAGAAGTGGTCTCGCAGCGATGTAGAGCCCGCCGGTGAGGTCAATGGTACCACCGAGTGCACAATAACGTTATGCACCGGTGGACCTCCTCTCAACGGCGACGGCGGCTTTGAACGCCGGCGAGCCGGAGAGGGCAAAATTGACCAGCACGGCCAAAACCGAAAAGCAAAAATGAAGCTCCGCGCGACATTCAAGCTGGTGCCAAAACTTCAGCTCCGCAACATGCATTCAAGCGGGTGCCAGCATCTAAAGGACTAACAGGAGGTGTACCTGGAGGTCCTTAAGATGCCGGGGAGGTTGAGGATGGTGATGGCCTGAGTTGGAGAAGATGGGGTTGCTCCACGGCCAAAGCTCCTGCTCCAAGCTCCTCTTTGTCCACCTCTGTAAATGCCCAAACCAAAGCGAGTTAGGTCTTGGTCCCAGAGGGGATGGTACAAATGGAGCTCAGAGAAAAAGGAGGAAAACTCCAGGGACCCTTGTCCACCGAGGAGCTCCAAGCTCCAGCAATGGCGGCCAAGAATGGAGGTCAGTGGAAGAGCAAAGCTTAGAAGGCACCAGTGCAAGCTAGAACTTGAAAGAGTGCCAAAGAAGCTACGGGAGGAACCCAATGGGGCTTTATACTTGGGCACAGGAGGTCATGGACCACTGGCTAAGCTCATGGTGAGCTTGGCCCATGGCACGGTCTAGGACATTGGACAAGATGTAAAGTTGCGGGGGGTGACTGTCTTGACTGACTGAAGATGAAAGTCGACTGCATTAAATGCGGGTCAGCAGAGAGCTGTTAAAGGTACACAGTGGCCAGGCGCGCAGTAACTCCACCGCTCAGAGCACGCATGCGTGACCAAGGTAGGAGAAGAACAGGGGAGGTCCTTATGACCGTTGGATAAGACCTGGGAGAGGTCTGGCCCTCCGATGTCATTTTTGAACCGTTACGCTCAAGGGACCGGAGCGGGTCCCACCACACGATCAAGGATGGGGAGGTCGTGGCCCTCCGATTTCTTAATCAGAAAACGCACGTGAGGAAAGGGGACAGAGGTCCAAAGCGTTGGATCTCCATCCAGCAGTGCGGACCTCGGTGAGGACTTAACTGCACGCGATCAAAAAGACATGAGGGAGGTCATGGCCTTTGGATTTAAATCAAGGGCACACAATGACCGGGAGGTGCGATATGATGCGCATAGCAGCAAGGGAGGTCGGGACCTTTAGATTTAGATCTAAGGGCTACGATCGAGAAGAGGTGGAGGTCTGAGCTTGCATAACGCACAAGGGAGGTCATGGCCTTTAGATTTAGATCTAAGGGCTACGATCTCACCAAGGCGGGAGGACCATGCCGTGATGTTTTCCAGAGGAGGTCGTGGCCTTTGGATCTGAATCCAACGGCTACGACCTCAACAGCGCTAAAAGGGAGGTCTGTTAGTTAGATTGAGAGGAGGAGGTCGTGACCATGGATTTTTGATCCAATGGTGTGACCTCATCAAGGTGGGATGTAGACTTTGAGGTTTGACACACAGGGAGGTCATGACCATGGATCTTTGATCCAACAGTGTGACCTCATGTAGGTGGGATGTTTGCTTAGCTTAACAGTGAGGGGAGGTCAGGGCCGTGGATCTTGAATCCAAGGGCCAAGACCTCAACAAGGTGGAAGGTGGTTTTTGAGGTTTGATAACAAGGGAGGTCGGGGCGGTTGGATCTTAATTCAAGGGCCAAGACCTCAACAAGGTGGGAGGTCTTGGCGGTGTTGATCATGAGGAGGTCGTGGTGTTGGATGTAAATCCAACAGTCGCGACCTGATCAAAGTGGAGAGGAGGTCCGCTGGGGTGCAGACATGGTCTGGGAAATTTGGACCGACTTTGAACATGGCTAGCCCAAGGAACAGTGTAGGCTTTTAAATTTAGTTTCTAACAGCTGCGACTTTGCAAAATTGTTTGGGATAGCATTTCAACTCCAAAATTCATGAAATTTTTACAGGAGCTTGTTGACAAGAAGATTAACCTTACATAAAATTTCCAGAGGTTATTATGCAATGCATTTTTCTCAGGAAATTCATTAAGGTTGTTCAATGATTCATTTTGCCTCCAAAAATTATCAACCAAGTTTTACAACTCGTGATATTTGTCGGAGGGGTCCCACATCAGTTTTTTGGGACCAAGGAAAATACTTTCCAATTGTTGGGCACAAGATTTAAGATAATTGGAAAAGGAATTTGACTTTTGGTCAACAAGAGCTTTGTGTTTTGGATTACACAACTCTTGGACAAGAATTACATGAGATTTTAGGGGTTTTCAAGTTGTGAGAAAAGTTTTAATTTCTACACATATAATTATACTTGATTAACCCTAATTACACATTTGGGATGTTACAAAATCTCTCCCCTTACAGAAATCTGCCCCGAGATTTGGCTCACTCGTAAAGAAAGATGGATAGTCCGCACGCAGACGATCTTCTCTTTCCCAAGTAGCCTCATCCTCGTAATGGTTTGACCACCGAACTTTAAGGAACTTAATGGTCTTATTCCTTGTCCTTCGTTCAGACTCATCGAGTACGCGAACAGGGTGCTCGCGATAGGTCAAATCGGGTTGGACATCGAGAGTCTCCAACGGAGCTTCCTCGGTTGGAACACGGAGGCACTTCTTAAGCTGGGACACATGGAAAACATCATGTACCCCTCAAGTGCAGGTAGCAACTCCAACTTATAGGCAACAGCTCCTTCTTCTCGATAATGCGGTAGGGACCGACATATCGAGGAGCTAACTTGCCCTTGACGCCAAACGTTGATGGCCCTTCAAAGGAGAGACTTTGAGATAAACAAAGTCATTAGGCTCAAAACGCAACTCACGCCGACGGCGATCCGCATAGCTCTTTTGCTCGATTGAGTCAGGCGCAAACGCCACGAATAAAATTTGGACTTGGCGCCGGCCTCATTGATTGAGTCGGGCCAAAGAGAGGTCTCTCACCGGTCTCGACCAGTTCAACGGGTTCTACACTTTCTCCGCACAAGGCCTCAAATGGTGCCATGCCGAGGCGGCTCGAAAAGTCGTTGTTATAAGAAAACTTCGGCGAATGGCAAGCATTTCTCCCAATGCTTCCCATATGAAAGGACACAAGCACGAAGCATGTCTTCCAAAACTTGGTTGACCTCTCGGTCGACCATCGGTTTGGGGTGAAATGCCGTCTTTGAAAGCAAGACGAGTTCCCATAGCCTCTTGCAAGCTATGCCAAAAACGAGGCGTGAAAAGGATCCACGATCCGACACGATCGTCTTGACACCGTGCAAACTCACGATGCGAGGCGATGTAGAGCTCCGCCAAAAGACCTACCCGAAGTTCAGTCTTGACGGGAAGGAAATGTGCCACCTTAGTCAATCGATCGATGACGACCCAAATGGCATCATTCTTCTTCGGGGATGTGGGTAGACCGGTGATGAAGTCCATTCCGATCGAATCCCACTTCCACTCAGGAATTGGCAAAGGCTGAAGCAGTCCAGCAGGACGCTGATGCTCGGCCTTGACACGACGACACACGTCGCACTCGGCAACGAACTTCGCGATCTCCCTCTTCATTCGGGTCCACCAAAATCTCTGGCGGAGATCTTGATACATCTTTGTGGCCCCGGGATGAATGGATAACGGCGAATCATGGGCTTCGCGGAGGATCAAATTCCGCAACTCCATGTCCTTTGGAACCACAAGGCGTTGCCCGAACCTCACAACACCATGCTCATCCTCAGAAAAGCACTTGGCTGTTCCGGCCTTGACATTTGCCTTAATGTGGCTCACTCCCAAACCGATCACGAGCGGACTTGATCCGATCCACCAAGGTTGGTTGCACAACCATGGCGCGAGAGATCCATGCTCAACTATCTCCAAGTTGAGACATTTGGAATGCCTCGAGAAGAGAGGCGAATGCTCCTTAAGCACTAAGGCATTACAATGCGCTCTGCGACTAAGCGCTCCAAGAACGACATTAGCCTTGCCCGGATGGTAGTGAATACCCATATCATAATCCTTGATCAACTCCAACCATCTCCTTTGCCCGAGGTTGGTCGGGTTGGGTGAACAAGTACTTGAGGCTTTTGTGATCCGAATACACTTCACAACGACACCGATTAGGTAATGTCGCCAAATCTTAAGTGCATGAATCACAGCAGACCAACTCCAAATCATGAGTAGGGTAGTTGAGTTCATGAGGTCTCAATTGCCTTGATGCATAGGCCACTACCTTGCCTTCTTGCATAAGGACGCAACCGAGGCCTCGACGAGAAGCATCGCAAAAGATATCGAAACTGCGATGGATATCAGGAAGAACAAGAACGGGAGCGGTGGTCAAACGCTTCTTGAGTATATGGAAACTTGCCATGCAAGCATCAGACCACAAGAACTTCTTGTCCTTCTTGAGCAACTCCGTCATTGGCTTCGCGATCTTGGAGAAGTTCTCGATAAAGCGGCGATAATATCCCGCTAAACCAAGAAAACTCCACACTTCGGTGACCGAAGTGGGCGGACTCCATGAAAGAACATCGGTGACCTTTCTAGGATCAATACCACGCCTCCGCCGAAAGAATATGGCCTAAGAAAGCCACTTCCTTCAACCGAATGCACACTTGTGAACTTCACGTCAAATTGGTGCTCACGTAGCTTGCCTAACACAAGCTTCGGATGCTCGGCATGTTCCTCATCGTTCCTGGAATAGATAAGGATATCATCGATGAAGACCACGACAAACTTATCCAGATACTCCATGAATACCGAATTCATGAGATTCATGAACAAGGCAGGAGCATTAGTTAAGCCGAACGACATGACAGTGTACTCGTACAAGCCGTAGCGAGTAGAGAACGCCGTCTTTGGAATATCCTCGGTCGAATCGAACTCGATGATATCCCACTCTCAAATCAATCTTGGAGAAAACTCGAGCTCCGGTCAATTGATCAAGAGATCGTCAATGCGGGCAATGGATACTTGTTCTTACCGTCACTTCATTAAGTGGGCGTAATCGACGACATCATAAAGTACCATCCTTCTTCTTACGAAGATTTTGGACAACCCCAAGGAGATGAGCTAGGCGAATGAAACCCTTCTCTTGCAGCTCACTTAACTGCTTCTTCAATTCCACCAACTCGTTCGGTGGCATCCGATAAGGCCTCTTTGAGATAGGGGCGGTACCAGGAGCCAACTCAATGACAAACTCGAGGTCTCGAACGGGTGGCATCCTCGAAGATCGCGGGAAAGACATCAACAAAGTCACAAACTGTTGGGACTTCGCTAATATCTAGAGCGGGCTTCGCAAGCGCGAAGAGATGCGGATCTAGCGACTTGCAAAAGCTTAACCCGCCACGGAGGGACTAGATAGAGAGATGAGCTTCCTGGCGCAATCGATTTGCCCCATGTGCTGGGACAACCAATCCATGCCAAGAATCACGTCAAGACTCGCTGAATGGAGAAGGATAAGGTTTGCCAAGAACCCTACGCCTTCGATCTCGATAGGGACATCCCTACACTCGATTCACTCTCAACTCCAACCGGAGAGCGAATGAGTAGCGAGGACCGACAATGGAGAGAAAAGAAGCCTCCAACAGCAAAGAAAAGACTCGTAAACAAATGAATGGGATGCTCTGAATCAAACAAAACGAGAGCGGGATGAGAGTTAACGAAAGTGTACCTAGCACGACGCGTCGGTGCCTCCCGAGCCTCCTCTGTGGTGATGGCGTTGACGCGACCACTACCCACGCCTTGGGTAGCCGGACGATCTTCGGTCCCGAGCCGCACCACCTCTGGCCCGCCCTCCATTAGGACGAGGGGCTGCTCCTGTCTTCTTAGGGCATTGGTTCGCATAATGCCCCTTCTGGTTGCATGAGAAGCATGTGACCCCAGCTGCCGGGTTGCGGGGCCGCTCTGCTGACTCGCAGATGCACGTGACTGAGACACGGCCTGCGAAGGACGAGGAATAGGGGCAGGGGCAGGTGACCTCGGGGGCGCCGAAGAGTGAGAGTGGTACCCCGAGACCGCTCAAGCGGGACGGAGGAATCGCCTCGGCGACTTATGGGCCTCCCACTTGCGCTATGGAGTCCATAAGCTCTCGAGCCGCATGCTCGCCGACGATGGCCTTGTCGACCAAGGTCTGAAAATCGTGAAAGTCGACAATGGATAGCTTGTCCTTGACTCCTCGGACAAGCCACGCTGAACTTGGCTGTTTAGCCATATCGGTGGCCACATCCTCGTGAGCATAACGAGCTAGATGGTTGAACTCGAGACATACTCCATGATCGAGCCACGCCTTGCTTGAGCGCAAGAAACTCCCGCTTCTTGATCTCCATCAAGCGGCGAGGATGTGAGCCCGTCGGAAGGCAAAGACGGAACTCCTCCCAAGAGATGGGGTGATCCACGGGCTGCATGGCGAAAGTTCTCCCACCATGACAAGGCTGCACCCTCGAGTGGTGCGATCTGACAGCGCCTTCTCGTGCTCTGGCACTACGCTATCTTGAGCTTCCGCTCAACCAAACGGCCAATCGCTCAGATCGAGCGGGTCCTCGACCGGAAAAGGTAGGGGCTGAGTACGAAGAAACTCCGCGAGTCCTCCACGCGGCCGATGGGCATTCTCGGCCCAGATCCCAAGCTCGATAAGTAGTGGTGGTGTTGCGCGCGATGACATCCGAGAGAACTCTCCGGTCATCCGCGGTTGCGCCGATCTGAAGAAGAACCTCGGCCATGGTCGGAGGAGGAGGAAGCTCCTCGTCCCCGGACCGATCGCCTTGGCCGCTACGAAAAGGCCCGCCATCCTGTTACAAGGAATTTTTGGTTAGCAACTAGACCTGAAAATCAAAGCCTTAAAGAGAAACAAAAGCGATCGACTAGGGGAATGGAATATCACCCTAAACGAAAGCCAAAACCGCAAGTAAATTAACTTTAGAAGCTTCTAAAAGACTCTAAAAACAGCCAAGAAACACCAAAAGCAAAGCTCAACTTCTCAACTCAACTCAACTAACCCGTATTGAATGAACGAGTAATTGATCGAGAAGATTAAAAATCAGATTGTAGGGTGAGAGCTAATGCTACTAAAGAGCAAGGTTAAATCAGCGAAATAAGTGTTAGATACTTAGCTAACTAGTATCACATCTTACCCCTTTTATTCCCACAAGTTTTAGTTGATTAACCTCTCATTATCTATCCTAATTAGAAACCTTTGAGACTGCTGTCCGGAAATTTGATGCTTGCTGTCCAGATTTCACATCCAAGCTCCTTGTCGAATCACCGACTCCAGAACTTCAAAACCTTGTAGTGGGCAGCTCACACTTCAATTTGCCAATCTCATTGGTTCTCCCAAGAACCCAGTGTTAATCGATAACAACTATTTTGTAGAAGGGAAGAGAGGAAAACAACTTTTAAAACTCAAATTAGAGTGGGATGAGAAGAGAAAGCTAAGATAGGTAAGGAATAAAATCCGAGAATTTACCTAAGCTTTCAAAACTCATTTGATGCTTTGAAAATAGGTTTTCAAAATATCCTAAGGACGACCAAGCTTGCATTACTACGGTCATAACGGCTCTGATACCAACTTTTGTGAGCACCCGGATTTATTAGGCTCATAATACCTAGTCATCCAATTGACCCTAGTATTATCAACCAAATAAACTCGGTCTCGAGAGATGTATACTTCCTGAATGCAAGACACATACCTCACAACAAAAGAATGCATCAATTCCATACAACACATAGTACATAAGCAACAAACCGAAGTTAACGTTAATATGGAATAGATATTACAAAAGAGAGGCCCTTAGGCCAAATAGCAATAATTACAAAAAGATAACAATGAAGCAAAAGTGCCATAAAGATGGCCAAAATAAGAGCCAACCAAGTGTGCCTTTAGCCCACAAGGCAATCGACAGGACCGCCAAGCTAGTCGCTCTCCCAACCACCAAGACAACAGAAAAGTAAAGCCCTTTGGGCTCTACCTCCTCTGCAACAAAGTTGTTAAGTAAAGCAAATGAGTACAATAACTTGTTTATTGTACTCGCAAGACTGACGACGTAAGATAACAGAACTATAATTTAGCTACATGCAAGCTTTATTTAAGTGGATGAGGCTTTGGACTCATTTTAGCATAAAGCAAGTTTCATTTGCAATAACATAGTAGATTGAAAGCAATTTGACAAAGCATTTTTAATTGTTGAAATAACAACGAGATAATAACATAATAACAACAACAAGAACAACCCGAAGTGACCCACCCAAGTCACCACAACAATAGCATGGACTCCCTGCTCATACCAACCATGTCAAGTTTTAATTAAAGGTTGTAGTCTAGTCTTGAACGACCTTACCAAGCATGTCCATAACCTAGGACGAGGCTATTCGAATAGTTTTATCCCTGCAGGTGTACCACTATACCCACACGCCGACCGCCTTTCCTTTACGCACACTTAGAAGGTGTCTTTGCACGGCTAAGTCCTACGAGACCTTTCCAAAGGATGAATGCTAATTACGAGTCAAGCACAACCCACGGGAGAAGGAGACATTAGGCGACCTACCCGGAAGCCAATGCTCCCTCCCACACTATACATATACATTTGTTTTTGAAAACACACCAACCGAGCTCGCTCATAATTAACACCTCCTAGAGTATTTAGTCAAGAGGGTTCCATATGCCCTCGCGTGGTTAGTACATAAAAGCGCTTGGCTTAGTGACCCAAGTACTCGGTCCTTAGGGACCTGCATACCACCACATTCCAAAAACCGCACCATCCATCCAATATGCCCAAGTCTAAATCAATCTTTTATTTTCAGCTTTTGATTTTACAATTAATCAAAGCACAAGTGCTGGACATATAGGAGTAATAATCATTTTTTTAGTGATCAAGATCATCGACTAAGTCGATGATCGCCCAATACTACCGATAGCTAAGCATGTCTAAGCGGTAGGAAACATAACTACTAAGTGATAAGAGCTCATCCAACGAGCTCAAACCACAGCGAATAACCTAGGCTCATTGGTAGTAGAGGATAAGGAATTCCTCTGATTATGCGACTATAGGATTACTAACGACATTTAACACAAAGTAGCATGCATACATAGAAGTAAAACAAAGTATTAAGCTTTAAAGTAATGGGACATGATGGGAAATGGTCAAACTGCTTGCCTTGTTGCTGTTGCTCAAATTGTGGCAGAGGGTCGCTCTCGGGATCACCACAAATGTCGAAACCTAATGGAAAAGCGATAACGAACCGATAAGAACGATTTAAAGGCAACAAAGATAGCACAGCAAACGAACTCCAAATACCCTGAATTTTCTACAGCAGCAAGGGGATGATTTTTAGGAAATTTTGCAACAAGAACCAATGGATTTGGATTCTCAATGCAAAAGATATGAGCAAAACAATTTTGCTCAAATTTCTAAAAATTACCAAACCGCACTATTCACTAATTTAATTATGAGGCAACATTTTCTAGAAAAGTGGTGAGGCTGAGATTTTTATTGTAAAACCAGCACCTCATGAGATGAATAACACAATTGAGTTCATCTCATTTGGAGCTATTATGCACTTTATATAATTTTTCAAAAACAGCAACATGCTCAGAACTAATTCTCACAGTGGGTTCATTAATAGAGGAAACCAACAAGGTTGGTCTCACTCAAAAATAAACCACAGAGCATTAGTTATCGGTTTTACAAGTTAAGCATTGATTTAAGTGTATATTTTAAAGTTGGTTTTAAAATCTAATGGCAAACTGTGCTCTGGAGCTGAAATCAACTTACAATCATTTTTGGATTAAAGTTAAGTTCAAGACAGAGCCAACACAATTTGAATGACCTCAAATGGATTTAAAATGAGAAAGATATAAAATTCTAAAGTCTATACCTTATTTCAGTCTATAACTAAGACTTCACTGGAATTTCTAAAACTCACAAGGGTATGGGAGGACGTGAGCCACAGATCTCAGATCCAACGGCTCAAGACCTCCCAGAGAACATCACACACGCCAAGACGTGAAGTCCAGAGGTCCTGGACCTCTTAGCAACTCACATGCGCGAGGTGAGGGGGAGGTCGTGGCCGTAGATGGGAGATCCAACGGACCACAACACAGAAAGGAGGTCCGGAACGGACCAGATCTAAAGGGGAGGTCCTAAGGGAGGTCCTAACGTCACAGACCTCCAGGGAGGTCTGGACGGCCACGATTGCGCAAGGGGAGGTCTTGGACGCTCCAGATCTCCTCGGAGGAGGTCTGGATGTCCAGACCCAGCGCGCACGCACTTGGACATGGAATAAATGCGCGCGGGACAGCGAGGAGGTCCGCGCGCGCGGGAGGTCTTAAATGCACGCATTAAAGGGTGGATTTAAGGCGGTTAAAACGCCCATTGATTACAATGATGGGAGCAAATGATTAGCGCATTAAAATGGTGAAGCTTTGTCCTAAAACGACAATGACACGCTCGGGACGTCCGACAAAGATCCCGAGCGTGAAGAAGTGGTCCTCGCCGGCGATGTAGAGCCCGCCGGTGAGGTCCAATGGTACCACTGAGTGCACAATAACGTTGCGCACCCAGTGGACCTCCTCTCAACGGCGACGGCGGCTTTGAACGCCGGCGAGCCGGAGAGGGCAAAATTGACCAGCACGGCCAAAACCGAAAAGCAAAAATGAAGCTCCGCGCGACATTCAAGCTGGTGCCAAAACTTCAGCTCCGCAACATGCATTCAAGCGGGTGCCAGCATCTAAAGGACTAACAGGAGGTGTACCTGGAGGTCCTTAAGATGCCGGGGAGGTTGAGGATGGTGATGGCCTGAGTTGGAGAAGATGGGGTTGCTCCACGGCCAAAGCTCCTGCTCCAAGCTCCTCTTTGTCCACCTCTGTAAATGCCCAAACCAAAGCGAAGTTAGGTCTTGGTCCCAGAGGATGGTACAAATGGAGCTCAGAGAAAAAGGAGGAAAACTCAGGACCCTTGTCCACCGAGGAGCTCCAAGCTCCAAAGAATGGCGGCCAAGAATGGAGGTCATGGAAGAGCAAAGCTTAGAAGGCACCGGTGCAAGCTAGAACTTGAAAGAGTGCCAAAGAAGCTACGGAGGAACCCAATGGGGCTTTATACTTGGGCACAGGAGGTCATGGACCTTGGCTAAGCTCATGGTGAGCTTGGCCCATGGCACAGTCTAGGACATTGGACAAGATGTAAAGTTGATGGGGTGTGACAGTCAGGCCGACTGAAGATGAAAGTCGACTGCATTAAATGCGGGTCAGCAGAGAGCTGTTAAAGGTGCACAGAGGCCTGGCGCGCATTAACTCCACCGCTCAGAGCACGCATGCGTGACCAAGGTAGGAGAAGAACAGGGGAGGTCCTTATGACCGTTGGATAAGACCTGGGAGAGGTCCTGGCCCTCCGATGTCATTTTTGAACCGTTACGCTCAAGGGACTGGGAGCAGGTCCCAGCCACACGATCAAGGATGGGGAGGTCGTGGCCCTCCGATTTCCTTAATCGCAAAATACGTGAGGAAAGGGGACAGAGGTCCAAAGCGTTGGATCTCCATCCAGCAGTGCGGACCTCCGGTGAGGACTTAACCGCACGCGATCAAAAAGACATGAGGGAGGTCATGGCCTTTGGATTTAAATCAAGGGCACACAATGACCGGGAGGTCTGATATGATGCATAATGTGCAAGGGAGGTCAGACCTTTAGATTTAGATCTAAGGGCTACGATCGGAAGAGGTGGAGGTCTGAGCTTGCAACGCACAAGGGAGGTCATGGCCTTTAGATTTAGATCTAAGGGCTACGATCTCACCAAGGCGGGAGGACCATGCCGTGATGTTTTCCAGAGGAGGTCGTGGCCTTTGGATCTGAATCCAACGGCTACGACCTCAACAGCGCTAAAATGGAGGTCTGTTAGTTAGATTGAGAGAAGGAGGTCGTGACCATGGATTTTTTGATCCAATGGCTGTGACCTCATCAAGGTGGGATGTAGACTTTGAGGTTTGACACAGTGGAGGTCATGACCGTGGATCTTTGATCCAACGGTGTGACCTCATGTAGGTGGGATGTTTGCTTAGCTTAATCAAAGGAGAGGAGGTCAGGGCCGTGGATCTTGAATCCAAGGGCCAAGACCTCAACAAGGTGGAAGGTGGTTTTTGAGGTTTGATAACAAGGGGAGGTCAGGGCCGGTTGGATCTTAATCCAAGGGCCAAGACCTCAACAAGGTGGGAGGTCTTCGCGGTGTTGATCATGAGGAGGTCGTGGTGTTGGATGTAAATCCAACGGCCGCGACTGATCAAAGTGGAGAGGAGGTCCGGCTGGGTGCAGACATGGTCGGGCTGGACCAGCTTTGAACATGGCTAGCCCAAGGAACAGTGTAGGCTTTTAAATTTAGTTTCTAACAGCTGCGACTTTGCAAAATTGTTTGGGATAGCATTTCAACTCCAAAATTCATGAAATTTTTACAGGAGCTTGTTGACAAGAAGATTAACCTTACATAAAATTTCCAGAGGTTATTATGCAATGCATTTTTCTCAGGAAATTCATTAAGGTTGTTCAATGATTCATTTTGCCTCCAAAATTATCAACCAAGTTTTACAACTCATGATATTTGTCTGGAGGGTCCCACATCAGTTTTTTGGGACCAAGGAAAATACTTTCCAATTGTTGGGCACAAGATTTAAGATAATTGGAAAAGGAATTTGACTTTTGGTCAACAAGAGCTTTGTGTTTTTGGATTACACAACTCTTGGACAAGAATTACATGAGATTTTAGGGGTTTTCAAGTTGTGAGAAAAAGTTTTAATTTCTACACATATAATTATACTTGATTAACCCTAATTACACATTTGGGATGTTACACTGGGTCAAGGCTGACTGAGTCAACCTTGGACCTTGGACCCCGCTCGTTAGTGCCTCAGGCTAGCCATGGTTCGGTATAAAATGATTGAATACGTTTAAAATTTCCGAATTGAATTAGTTTTACACAGAAAATAGGTTAAACTTCAAAAATTCATAAGTAATTCATTATAACTCCAAATTAAGTGAAATAAATTTTGTTAGTTTTAGTTTTTACTGAAGTTTAATCTGGAATAACTTTTTACACATGCTCCTATTGCAGAAATTTCTGTTAATTAATTTAATTATACATTAAAGACTTTAACTTTATAAAATTCATAACAAATTCAAATAAACTCCAAATAAACTAAAATTTTCACTAAAATTTAATTAAAATCAGAACCTTCCTACTGTAATTTTATCATGCATTTTTTAATATTTTTGCATTTTGTTACTTTTCTCGGTATTCATTTGCTATTGTTATTTTTAGATTTTGATTTGCCCGACGTGAGAGATTTTACTTCTAAGCACCCTAAGATTGAGCAAGTGGATTATAATCAAGGCAAGAATCCTCTTGCATCATTTTGATCCTAGTTTTGGTAATTAGTATTTTTGAAATGCAATAATAATTGTGTGCATGCAATTTTTGTGTGTATCAATAATTTGTGAGTATAGTTAGTTATATCCTAATCTTTGTGGATTATCCTTAATCAATTCATACACTTATGATTAAGATAGAAATCTTGTGATAAAAAATATGGCCTTTAGGTAATTGCTTAGCCACGCAAGTCAATAGACCGGTAGTTTGATTGACAAGATTATCTTGTCGATCATGGAGACACTAAATAAATTTTAGATTTTGTTGCTTTGTTCAGATTCTTGGAACTGAAGTTTAAGTCTAAAATTGTATATTAAAAACATGGTTTAGATCTGGACAAGTGCTTGATAGTGATGGTGCCTTCGTGCACGAGATTTGGGTAATGTGATAGTCTTGTTCGGATCATTAAGGACCAAACTTTGGGCTATCAATTCAAGTACCATACATACTTTCACACGCGGTGTATGGGCACCACTTGGTTAAGTAAGGGGGAGGTGTTATTGAATTGGAAAAATGGTGGAGTGAGGATATATGTGTTTGATCATATGTTCATAGGGATCCGATTGCAATTTAATATGTGCGAGTGAGCATAGTTTTAGATTTCAGTTCATTGGGTCGGCATTCCCAACACAACGTGCGTGCCCAGGTTAGCAAGTTCTATCAGTAGCTTGTACTAAGCGGGATCTCGTCTCGCAAGGGTGATTCAACTCAATAAGATTTTCTTGCTGAAAAATAACGAGTCTTGATTTCCCCGGCCAGCATACCTAAGGAAGTGTGCCTTTATCCGGAGGCTTACGGGCTAATCAAGTCGTGTCGGTAAAGATGTACACCCCTGCAGGGTTAAAACTATTCGAATAGCCGTGTCCACGGTTACAGACGACACTTGTTTTGATAGGCGTCATCGTTAGATTCTGAAATAAAAATTGACATGGGTATACTTGGTATCGGCATGAATAGGTGTTCATGCATGTTAGCTAGTCAAAGTAAATAGCAATTTTGATATGTTTTGATTTATGATTATATTATGTTTACTTGTTGTTTTTAGTCCAAACTTGTTTACAAGATGGTTTTTGCAAAAAAAAAAAATATTAGAAAGTGTAGGAATAAACTTGTTGCTTAATGCAAAACTAATGCCATTATAACCTTTCCTTTGGACAGCCTTTAACATTTATAACTTCTAATCCTTTGCATAGGTTCTACTAAACGCTTTCTTTTACTAGTTTGTGTAAGTCTTGCGAGTACCATCTGTACTCAGTTGAATTAACCACTTTGTTGCAGGTGAGGACAATTATGTTTACGATACATCTATTAGCGCCGAATATGGTGACGCTAACGAATGATGCTGTTCTACCTCCACTCAGTTGCCTTTGGGTGTTGGACACACTTGGTGGTATCTTTTGGTGTTTATAGTTGTTTCCGCTGCAGACTCTTGTTTTTAGTTGACCATTGGTCACATATGTAACTTAACTTATGTACTAAAACACTGGTCTTGTAAATTATTGTTATAAATATATGTCCTTTGTATGACTTTGTACAATGTTGTTTAGGATATGTGCACACTAGTCATTGATCTTGGGAACTAATGTGAGACACATATCTAGGAACTTGAAATTGGGTTCGTTTCTTGTTAAAAATTATGCCTCTGGCATAATTTTTTAACTTGAAATGAATTCAATTTCAGGGGTCCTCACAACAAGGATTTGACTATCCGATATAAACAAACCAGTTGCAACTTGTGAGTTCATGCAAAAATGGATGCTGACATAAAACCAAGAGCTTCTGCTTGTAATAGACAAGGTAGTACTCCGGAAGCTTTTGCCTAGATTGTGATCTTAATCAGGTCTATTGCTTCAAGATTGAAAATGAGCACTCCCGAGCCGACATTGCCATCCTCTATCCATGCCACATCAATGAAACACTTGTGCTTTTGTTGAAAATTGACTTTGTTTGCTGAAGTTGTGTAATGTGATGTTGGTAAAGAGCTCACATCTTGACGGGATAATTGTTCTGAAGAGTTTGAATATTCTCACTCTATTGAGCTATGTCATTTTGAGTGATACTCTGGTTGTAAGAAGGGAAGTATATATGAGTGAAGGCTTGAGCTTGATAGAGGATGCTTTGAACAGTGTTGTCTTTTTTCTTGAAATGTTTATCATTCCTAGCTTTCCAAATAAACTAAAGGATATTGAAAAATAATACCTTTTCATTATCATGAGTGAGATGTGAAAGGATGTGATGTAGCATTTGAGTAATGTTTAAGATGTGGAAATCATGATCTTCAGTTTTAATGGAGAAAGGAGAGGCAAACCAAACAGCTTTAGCAAAAGTACAGAGAGAGAAAACATGTTCATCTGTTTCATTTTGTTTACATTTTGAGCAAAACTGTCAGACCTGGATTTTGCCAATCCAAATCCTCTGTGAAACTACTACACTATTTCCTGGATCAGTAGATAGTGCTCATAGATACATCACTGAATCATTTCATACATGATGTAAAGCAAACCATTCATTTATTACAACACATCAGAGTCAAGTAGACCGCATCAGGTTGAGTTTTACAGCATGGCCAATCAGGCCAAATAGATACATTACATAACAGAGGAAACGGTAGCAGAAGCAAAAGGGGTAGGGCACATCTCTCTACAGACAAGCGAATGAGGTAACCTGTGTACGAACGATATTACCTAAAGACTTGGATAATATTGGTGCACGCAAGTACCGACTGAGTCAGCTAGATTGGGGCGAGACCTAGACTACTAAAAACTAATCTATTCTCCAACACCTTCTTAACCATCAACTTCAGGATCCTCGTAATAGGCGTAGTGTCCTTGGTCCACGACTTCTGAGAGATTTGGGGGAAAGCGAGGGTGAGCACAAACAACCGTGCTCACGAGCCAACACACAATATGCAATAGATGTACATGCAAGGTTTAACAAGCATGGCTCGGGTTCTTTTATTTGCTAAAAGCAACATTTGCAATTATCATATTTAGAAACTCCTATGACTTAGCAATTTAACCAATTCATGTTTTTATTAAAGAGAGTAATTGTGCAATATTTATAACGGTGCAGGTTTCATCCACCTGTTACAAGGTTCTATCCACCATATGCTTAATTTTGATTATTAGGGTTACATCAACCCAATTGGCAATACTGGATTACATCCATCTAGGAAAAATCCAAATTTAGGGTCACATCTACCCTACGAGTTTTCATCCCACCCACAAATGTTTTTAAAATAGAACTAACTCGCGTAAGTTTCCATGCCCGCCCTTGATCGTGGGCACGGATGTTCGAACAATTTATACTCTGTAGAGATTGTACACTTTACCTAAAAGAGATAATCATCTTGATATGTACACACGTTTCCTTAGACATGTGAATCAAGAAGATCGATCATCACAAGGCCCTTACAATGCATCCTCTAGTGCAAGTTACACCTGCTAAGGTTTCATTTGAGGGTGGTTACGTCAGCCACACCCAGACCCCCTCTTGCTCCACATAGCAACTTACACCAGTGACATGACCTGTGTCCACGACAGCTTACAGCAGCGACACGACTCGTGGGTCACTCCAATGGTGCAACTCGCACTAGTGGAAATAAATTATTTAGCCATGTCAACACCATTATAGACTTATGGTTGCACTGTTTTACATTGGGAGGTCATCACAGGATTAAGTCCTTAAATTTTATCTGGGCGGTGCATACCACAAACCAATATTTCTCATGCTACAATAGCACACACCATCATACCATCCGCCTAGATGTGGTAACAGCAAGTTATTAGGGTTTTGAGGAGCATAAATTAAATTATCTCAAATATTCCAGACATTTACCTCCAATGACTGCCCAAAAACAATTTCATATTTAAAAGATGATGATTAGGGCAATTAATACCCTGGTACTTAAGCAAGACTAGCATGACACTTAAGTACAACTATAGCTAGTAAAGTTACCACGTAATTATCTAGGGTGACAAGGATTAAGTGATTCAATTGCCAAATAATGGTATAATAATATTCAAATATCAAGTACGTATGTAACTACCTTAAAGATATGGCATACATTTGCATAATGAATTAAACATGCAATTTGATAATTTAAAAGAATATAAATTTGCATAAAATGTAGGTTCAATATGATCAAAGTATTGACTCACCTGGGTCAAAGGCAAGAGGGTCTTGAAAGTCTTGAGCTTGATCAAACTAGAGGTCTCCCGCTTCTTCAAACTCTACTCGGACGATCGCGCCGAAAAAAGAACAAACAGGCAAGCAAATCAAATAAATACTAAAGAAATATCAAATGAACTCCAAATTGAACAAAGTTACTGCCAAAAGAAAGATTTTGAATTACAACGAGGGAGAACGAGCTCTCCGAAGTTTACTTTTGAATCAATTCTAGAAAAAGACATAGGAGAGAGAGAGAGAGAAACTCTCTCTGACAAGTGGGGTCCACTACACGGTGACTCGATGCATCGGAATAGTGCACGGACCGAGGTCCACAT
Organism: Phyllostachys edulis; assembly: GCA_036346405.1. Taxonomy (NCBI): domain Eukaryota; kingdom Viridiplantae; phylum Streptophyta; class Magnoliopsida; order Poales; family Poaceae; genus Phyllostachys; species Phyllostachys edulis. The sequence continues at coordinate 66,190,613 of CM070548.1, read as the reverse complement.
GCACAATGCACGGTTTCACCGGGGTTTTACTTTGCATTAAAGCCTCAGGGTCCGTTGGTCAGTGACTCCCAGAGAAACCAGAATTAAATCCACCTCGTTAATTAAACCTTGGGCCCACGCGTCATTAACTCACGGTGAAACCCAGGGTTAATTAAACCAGCCATTAATTATCTCTCAGCCCTAAGGATAGATATTACGCTATTAATGACTGAGTTGCAGGAGTTGCCTGGTTCAAACAGAACAGGGGAAGCTAGGGGACGCTCACGGTCGTGCTCGTCGCCCGCGAAGGGACCACGGCGGCGCCGGGTAAGGCCAAAAATGGAACCAAGGAGGCTAGTCGGTCCTAAGGGTGGCCGGGACATGGCCGGCGGTGGACCAAAGCAAAGAATAAGACCGGAGATTGGCAAGCGGCGGCCTTCTGACTCTGACGGCGCTTTGAGCTAGGAAAAGCACACACAAGCAGGAACAAGGTACAGGGAACTCACCGGGACTGAGAGGGAGACCGGAGGATGGCAGACGGTGACAAGGAAGGTTTCGGCCAGAGTTGAGGAAGGAAGGGAAATTTAGCAGCTCCTGAAGACCAAATGCAAAATTAAGAGAGAGAAGGAATCCTCGAGCCTTGGAACACAACGTGACGGGGACGGCCGAGAGGGGAGCTCACCGGAGCGATGAAATGGCAAAGATGGTGCGGCGGCCTGAAAGTGAAGCTCGGGCTTTCTTCGGTGTGTCTCGGCGACAGAGAGGGAGGCAAGGTGGGGAGGGCAAGGGCGAGGCTGGGGGCTTCTTATGGCCACAAGGAGGAGGATGGAGCCATTGGAGTTTCGATGACATTGTCGGGACCCAAAAATGCAATTCTGGACCCTCTGTGTATACTGCACTAGTACAGGATCATGCTAGTGCACACAGTGTCAACATAGATGAATATCGATCCACACAAGATGATTAATATATAGCATAAACGAGTAATTTGATAAACAAATAATGGTTTTGACCTTATGGTCGAGTATACACTTATTAAACCACGCAGGGCTGACAGAGAATTAAATAGCAGTGGAACAAATAACTTCAGCAGAATCCCATCAATTCACCACAGGCAACCGACTGGGATCAAGACCCTACGATCAAGCACTGTCGTTGAACTCCTCCTCAAAAGCAGGCGATGACTCCTCCTCTTCTGTTGCTTTGATTTAGCAAGTATGAGTACACAACCGTACTCGCAAGTCATACCACAAAATGCAATATATAGATGCAGGCTTATTCCAAAGGAATGGCTGTTGTGGTTCTTTTGCAGAAATGCAACATTTACAATTTGAATAATAATAGATTGAAAGCATAACGTAAAACAAATAACATTATTAATTTTAAAAGTTTGATTTCACAAAGACAGATAGCCTAAACAAGTTATGCACATAGCCATATAACTTAGATCACATAGCTCCCTTCCCAAGGTTTTTATGAAAAACTACCCCTCATGTGAAATCCCCGAGCATGTCCATGACTGCGGACGTGGCTACTCGAATAGATTAATTTAACACTCTGTAGAATTTGTACACTTTACCCACAAGATACAACTAGTGTTGCAAGCACTAATCATAACAAAATGTTCAGAAACTTCATCTCATGCATTGACACTCCTAGTGTGCTTAATCGTCATACCAAACTATACATAGTGGATGGTACGACACACACCGTTGGACAAGGAAGCGACAAACCGTCCCGCGATGCGACTACTTGGTAGCACACCTCCACCCAATCAACACAGTCTAACCTACAACCTGAGTAGCAAAGTCAAGAATCCATAACTTACTAAGTTAGGCCCGCCCCATACCAGGCATGTGGTCGTACAGTAAGGCTCAGTTCAATGGCACACAAAGTTAAGTCCTTAATTGACCAAGGCAAGACTTCCAATTTATAACTACAACCCTATGCACACAGTTTATCATTCCCATGCACACAGATCCACCAAAAGTAGCACACAGTACTACTTTCCTCCGTCTAAATCCTTTCCCACTCTGTTGGTTAAGTGCAACACATGCCATCAACGAGTAATAGCACATACTACACATAGTTTTATCACATAGTTCCATAATCACTTAGTCAAGTTTATAATTGCAACTTACATGAAATGATGACTCATGGCATGGCTAAGCAGACACATAGTTTTATCACATAGTTCCATAATCACTTAGTCAAGTTTATAATTGCAACTTACACGAAATGATGACTCATGGCATGGCTAAGCAGACTAATTGTACCTAACCAACCCATGTTGGTTCTATGATAATACCAACTAAATGATGAACCAATCTAGGGTGACAAAAGATTATGACATAACAATAGACAAGGTGGATATAATAAATTGGATAATAACTACACCCAAAAGCATTTAAATAAATACTTAAAGTAAATGCAATAATTTGAATCAAAGTATTTTTAGAAAACTGGGATTCAACATGATTAAAGGTATAACTTGCCTTGAAATAGGTCTAGGTACTGATCTTGCTCTTGAGATGCTCATTCTTCTTCAAACAAACTCCAAAAAATTAAATAAAAATCTTATATAAATATATCTTGAATTTAGATGAATTTAGAAATTTGAATAGACTCAATCGGAGTTCGGATGCAAAAGATATGGTCTTTGGAAGTTTGAATCTAAAAGAAAACCCTAATTTTGGAATATTTAGAATTATTTCTTAAAAGAAAATTCAGATTATTGCGCAACGATGATGGCAGCAATGGATTTTTGGAATAAGAACAATAAAAATAAATTCTGACATGTGGGACCAACATGTCAGCCTCACGGTTCACGGTGGACTAGGTTCACCAAACTGGGTTGGATTTTGGATCTAAACTGCACACGTGTGCGCTGATGTGGCTCTGACGTGGACGCCATGTGGCTGCCACACATGCACGAAGGCTGAGGTGGCACGGACATGGACGATGGCGAGGGCAGCGGCGCATGGGTTCCAATGGATCCGGCGAACGGTGGCGGAGGGTACGGGAGGGTAGAGGAGGTGATGGCGATCACGATGGTAAGCTCACGGCTGGTCGAGGTGCACTGTGGTAGCCAACGGCGAGGTCGAAGTGACGGATGGATCTCGGGCTCGACGGCGGCGGCGTTAGAGAGGTCCTCCGGCGAAAGTGACGGCGGCCTCGAGGTGCGGGTGATGCGGCGATCACGATGGTGACCTCCAACGGCAACGAGGGCGACTCAAGAGGTGATGGAGACGACGAGGTCCTTCGGCCGGCGCTGAAGATGAAGGCAGCACTAGGGCTTCTTGGTGGCGCTTTGACAGCTGCGGCTAGGGTTTCAAGGGTGGTGCGTCACGGGGTGCGAGAGACGGAGGTCCTCGGCCTTAAATAGCCCCAGGAGGCAAGGAGTCCATGAAGGTTACGGCGGCGGCGGCGAAGGAAAGAGGGAGGAGGAATCCGGCTCAGAGACAACGACGCAGCGGTGGCCCCACCGATCAGTGACACATAGACGCGGGCCCACTGGTCAGCGAAGCGAGGAAAACGGGCATGGCTGGGCTGCACTAAGCACGCTGAAACAGACATAAGCGGGCCTCACGCTATGAAGGAAGTTCGCCGAGGAATCGCCAAGACTGTTCATTTGGGTTTTTAATAGATTTTCTATTTTATAAAATACCAGAAATTCCAAATGGCAATAGAAAATAGCAAATGAACTTGGAAAAATTCTAGAAAAATCTAGAAAATATATCCAAGCACATAAGTTTTGACCATTATTGATTTTGACTTTAATCATATTAAATTGTTTTGATGCACAAGGTCCATATTTAAGCTTTTGAATTAAATTCAAATAAATCCAAATGGTGAATTTTCTCCCTACTAACTACTCAAAGGATTTTTAAAGCTCAGAAAATTGGGATGTTACACACGCGCAAGGGCCAAGGGCGACGCAGTGCAATAGAGCTGGCGGGCGCGGGGAAGAGGGGAAAGGCTAGGGGGTCTTAGCGGGGGCACAGGGTGACGAGGCACGCGGCGAGGCACAGTGTAGAGTAGGGCGAGGTGACACTGTGCGGTGCTGTCAGGCGTCGACGGCCGACGGGAGCGGGGGTGCTAGATCCAGAGCGCGTGCACGACGTGTTCAGAGCGCGTTCTGGGAGTGGAGTGGGCAGCAAGGGGAGTTTTGGGCCAGGACAGAGGGGGAAAAGGGCAGGGGGAGGTTGGGCTAGTCCAAGCCCAAGAAGGAAAATGAAACTGAGAATTTGAATTTTGGGGAAACTTTGAGCTGAAACGTTTGAATTCAAAACCAAACTCGGTTAAACTCCAAAATGGGATGTTACAAAAACCCATATGAATCTTTGATTCTTACCTTTACTCTGCCAGTTGTTGGAATAGCTCTTACAATGATCCTCCATATAAACACATGCACTTTTGTTAGAATATTTTTGCATTTCCATGTGACAATTAGTAGATCTCTTACCTGTTGTGGGAGGTTTGAGTGAACGATGGCAGAATTATTCACTTTTTTATATGCACTTGGTGTTGTCCAAAAGCCTCTAGGATGACAAAGTAGCTTATGTGATGACTATGATATATAATAGAATCGTTTAGGAATGGTATCCGATATGGTTCCTTTTATATTTTTAGTAGATTGAATTGATCTCGAAGTTCACTTCTTTATATGGTTCCTTTCACAAAGGAGGCTCCCGTCGACAGCTCATTGCAGGGGCAGAGAAGCTACAAGGAGGTGTGCATTAGCTTGCATGCATCCCAAGGAAGGTAGGGATGGGAGGAATCAACAGGGGACTCACCGAGTCGGCGGCTAACTAGAAAATGGTTGCGGCGGTCGAAAATAAGGAAGAGGATCGATCTAGAGGATTCTCTGTGATTGAAGCTTCATTAATAGAGGGAAAAGCATTAGTGAGGTCTAAGACATAATATGACACGAGAAAGGGTGGTTCAAGCTCACCCGATTGTCGGAAACGAAGATGCTCTAGAACGGGTGTGCGCCAGAGGTGAGGAAGACGATGGTTTGTTGGAGCTACGGGGTCCTTGGGGCTACATTGAGCAATGAAGGAGCATTAGTGAGGTCAAGGGCGTGTGATGACGTAGTTGGCGAGGGCAAGGAAGCTCACTAGAGGAAATAGCGCTGTGGAGCCCACTCACCAGTGTTGAGGATGATGCACTCATCCCCGGCGAATCAAGGCATGAGGTGTGCTGATTCTGTGCGAGGAGCTAGAGTGGCGAGCTAGGATCACCGTGACGCGATCGGGGGTTTAAATATGGGTGGGAAGAGTGTGAGATAATCGGCGAGAATTTGTGATAGTGCGAATATCTTGTGGCGCAGCTCTAGTCTCTCCGCCCGTGCGGGAGTTGGCCGCCATTATGGAGGTAGCTGAGCATGGGCGGAGCCAGGCAAGGTGATGGGAGCAGTAGACTGGCGAAAACCGTGGGCGGCGAGATGAAACGTGGGGCGAACGAGCGGAGCTGGCACGAGTGCACGTTGGCAAGGGCGAGCGGAGGTGGAAGAAAGGTTATGGGTGGCAGGGCCCACCTGCTAGCAAGAGGAGAGAGAGAGAGTTTAAATTAGGATTTTGGGATTAAAAGGTTGAGGGTTTTGTTGAATTTTTGTACCAGGCAAACGAAGTCCAAATTTTACGAAATGTTTTTTAAGGGCTCTTGACCTAGAATAGTTGCTTATGTAAATTTTCCAGAACTTTATCTTGATTGTGAATTTCTCAAAAATTCTTGCAAATTTCTATTTTTCATGAAATGCGTTACTGCTTTAGACGAAGTTTTCTCAAAAGGTGCTCAACAAATTTCTCCCTAAGCAAATATGCCTAAAATTATTCTCCCACCTATTTTTTATTCTGTTTTACCTAAGATTCTTACAAGTTCATGTTTGTACGAAATTTCATTATTTATTTTATACCAAAAGTTCAACAAGTATGCATAAATGATTTTCCTTATGGAATAATACCCAAAAATTTAATTTCTTATTTATTTTGGGATGTTACAGATGTGATATTCAATGTTGTGGATGTGTGTACTAGCCACTGATCATGGGACTAGTACGATATACACACTAGGGCTTCAAGTATTCCAAGCCTAGGATCCAACAGTAGGTGCCTGTAACATCCCAATTTTCAGAGCTTTAAAAATCTTTTAAATAGTTGCAGTGAAAAAATTCACCATTTGGATTTATTTGAATTTAATTCAAAAGCTTAATATTGGACTTTGAGTAACAAAACAATTTAATATGATTAAAGTCAACATGAACAATGGTCAAAACTATTTTATTTGGATTCTATGAGCTTGGATATATTTTCTAGAATTTTCTGGAATTTTTCCAAGTTCATTTGCTATTTTCCATTGCTTATTTGGATTTCTGCTATTTTCTAAAAAGGAAAAGCTAATTAAAAATCTCCTAACAGTACTTGGGCCTAAACCCTCTCTCTCCTGTTCGCCCGATCATTGTCGGTACTTAATCCTTCCTCGCCGTTGGATCAGCGACGGATGCCTGGATCTCCGCGCGCGCGTGTCTCTCTCTCTCCACGCGCTCTGTTACTCCCCAGCGTTGGATCGCAAACGAACGTCCAGATCTTGAGGGCCGATTGGAGCGGTCCGAACATCACAATGCATTTGGGCCGTGCGATCAAGTTTGGACGGCCCGATGGAGTTGTACTGTGCGGGTGGTCCGAACGTTCCCTTCGATTGTGGGCGTCCGATCTAAAGCGGACGACCAGATCTTAGCCCTCGCGCGAGCGCCTCGCCCCCTCTCTCTGACGCATGGGCCCGCTACAGGGTCGTCGTCTCCGACACGGTCTCTTCCTCGCGCGACTCCACGACCGTGTCCGCCATTGCCGCTTTCTAGAAGCTCCGCCCGCGGTCGTTTCTGCTAACAAAAACCCCCAGATTTCCGCACCAAACTTCATCGTTATCTCTTCCGCACCAACTCCGTTTGAATTTGAAATTCAAACTCGTCTCTATCCCGTTTATCTTGTGCGATCGTTTCGGGCAGTTTAACCCGCCGTCAGCACGCCATCTCAAGCTCGCTCTGTGCCTATAAAAGGACCCCCCAGCTTCGCCTTCGCCCCCTTTCCAAAACCCCTCGCTCAATTCCACCCGAGAGCCTCCTCATCGCCGCCGATTTAAGCTTTAAGGTCTTCTCGCCGCCGGTGGGATTTCTTCGATTTTGCCGCCACCGTAGCCTCCGCGTCATCGTGGAGCACACCATCGGGATCGCCATCACCTCCTCTACCTCCCGGACCCTTCTCCGACGACAATCCCTCGCCGGAGCGCCCGTCCGACAAAACCCGAAGCTCTCCGCCGCTTGAACCTCGCCGCCGGCCACCACCGTCACCCCCGACCACCCGGAGCTACCTCATCAGGTTCGCAATAACCTCAGCTACACGCCCGTACCACCCATTCCCGGCGACGAGCCGCCGTTCGCCGGCGACCATTGGGTCGATCTTGCCGCCGCCTCGCCGCCCACGCCGTCTGCCACCTCGGCGCCGTGCGTGCGCCGCCCCTGGTGGCGCGCGCGTCGCCACGCGGCGCTTGTGAAAGTGTGCCACTCGGCCCATCTCGATCCAAAGGCTCGGAGACACATCCACCGTGGTAGTCAGCCGACGTGTGGGTCCCACACGTCACAATTTCTTTTTATTTATCCTTTTCCGGAAATTCCTTCGCTGATGCCAGCATTGCGCAATAATCCGGGTTTTTCTTTTAAGAAATAATTCGGAAAATCAGTAAATCCAATTTTTAGGGTTTTCTTTAGATTCAAACTTTGAAACCCCATAACTTTTGCATCCTAACTCCAAATCAGCCCATTCAAATTTCTAAATTCGTCTAAAATCAAGATCTACCTAATGGAGATTTTTATTTATTTTTTTGGAGTTGTTTTGCCTCTGTTATTTATTTATTTTGTTTTTGTGCTTCGTTTGCGAGTAGACTTTGACGCTGTTGGAGGAGTTGAAGAAGAAGGAGCTTTCCAAGACCAGGACCAGCACATAAACTTATTCCAAGGCAAGCTATACCCTTGACTATTTTGCTTCCCAGTTTGATAAAAATATTTTAATTCAAATTACTGCATCTTAATTCAAGTATTTATTTAAATGTTTTGGGTGTAGTAGTTAATTCCAAATTGTTATGCCTTCCTTGTGTAATTGTTATGCCCTGATCCTTTGTCACCCTAGTTGATATTTAGTTGGTAAATATTGTAGCACCAACGTGGGTTGGTTAGTACGAGTAGATTGCTTAGCCATGCCATGAATCACTTATTCATGTGAGACTGCAATTATTAACCTGACTAAGTGAATATGCAATCTTATAATAATATGTGTATACTATGTGTCTTTGTGGCATGTGTTGCACTTAAATCAACCGGGTGGTAAAAAGGATTTGGACTGAGGCAAGGGGGTGGATACTGTGTGATATGGTGGGCTGTGTGCATGGGCTTTATAAGCTGTGTGCTAATTTTGGTGGAGCTGTGTGCATGGGCTTTATAAGCTGTGTGCATAGGGATTTGTAGTTAACATGTGGTAGTCTTGCCTTGGTAAGTTAAGGACCTCACCATGTGCGCCATTGAATCGAGCCTATCTCATGCGACCACATACTGTTATGGGGCAGGGCTAGCATAGTAAGATGAATTTCTGAAATGCTTTGTTATGATTAGTGCTAGCTACACTAGTTATATCTTGTGGGTAAAGTGTACAAACTCTGTAGAGTGTAATTTAATCTATTCGAATAGCCGCGTCCGCGGTCATAGACAATGCTCGGGGATTTCACACTAGGGGTAGTTTTTATAAAACTGTGTGGGAAGGGAGCTATGTGATTAGATCATCTAGCTATGTGAATAACCTGTTAGGCTGCGTGTGTCTTTGTGAAATCAATTGTTAAAATTATTGTTATCTATTTGTTTTACTCGTTTTCAATCTATTATTAGTATTCAATTGCAACCATTGCATTTCTGCAAAAGAACCACAGAATGCCTTTCCCTTGTAAAATGCCAGCTTGTATATATTGCATTTCTGTGGTGTGGCTTGCAAGTACGGTGTGTACTCACGCTTGTTTTGACGAATCAAGTAGAAGAGGAGGAGTCTTCACCAGCTTTTGAGGACGAGTTTATCGAAGGTGCCTGATCGCGAGGTCTTGATCCCAGTCGGTTGCTTGTGGTGAATCGATGGGGTGCCACTACCGCTTTTGTTTCCGCTGCTTTATTTCTCTGTTAGGAATACGTGGTTTGAATAAATGTAAACTCGACCGTAAGGTCAAACCATTATTTATTAATCAAACTATCGTTTATGCTATTATTCGCTTGTGTGGATCGATATCCACCTTTGTTAACACTGTGTGCACTAGCGTGATCCTGGACTAGTGCATTAAACACAAAGGGTCCCGAAGTGCAATTTTGGGTCCCGACAGAGGTGGTATCAGAGCCATACTAACTGTAGGTCTAGACCTTAGTTAGATCGGCCACTTAAGTGTCCAAATTATTTTCTAAAAGAAAATTAACCTGCAAGACTAAATGAATTGCTTAACTCCCCTCATATCTCTCTTGACTCATCTATTGCTATAATCTCTCCTCTTCCCACTGTTTTAACTTGGTTCTTACCTCTTATCCGCCTTGCGGATGCCTTACTTTTAGACTTTGGAGATCATAGCGGAGGACTTCTTTGCAGAGTGGAAGCCGCTTGACACTTGAGGCTTTGATGCCCAATGTACCGTGGCGGTGAGTACATGGTCAACGGACGAGATCGTGGTTTGGTCTGTCGCCTAACGGTCTACGCCCGGAGGAACACTAGAGGCAGCCGGCCCTTGGACATCTCAGTCCGGAGGATCACCTTCACGCAGGGAATCCAGGAGTCGTCACGCCTGGCCATACTCCGAGTCTGCCACATCTCTGGCGGAGAACTACGAGAACAACGTCTTCCGCTACCATCCAGTAGCCGCCGGGGAACTATCTGCACGCTTTCCGTCTACAACCAAGGAAGGCAATGCTACAGTGGTGCATCTTGCCTGATTCGCTTGTTACTTTCGGGAGGAGTTGCTGGAGATGGCCGCCACCGAGCTGAGGTGCACCTATCAGGCCTGGGAAGAAGCCGAGGAAAGGATCGCCGTTTTAGAGCAAGCTCTTTACGGTCAACATGAGATCGAGGATGATCAAGAGGAAGATCCGGAGGAACCAGAAGCACCAGAAGAGATTCCAGAGGAGCCAGCAGAGGTTGCACAACTAGAGGGACTAGCAGAGCCTACACAACCGGAGGAGCCAGCTGTACCTGCACCCAGCACGCCTACCCCGCTACATCAGTCCCGGGACATCAGAACTAGTTCGCGAGGATGCCAGCTCACTTCAGAGTCTACACCAGGCAGGAGCACCGCCATAGCTTTGGAGGCTTTCTCGAGGAGTAGTTCGTTTAAGTTCCAGTTTAGTCAGGCTTAGCCAGTTTCCCTTTTCAGAGTCGCCCTTTAGGCGGTAGCTTGTGTGCTTAGGTTCGCTTGAGTTTTTCTGTGTGCAAGTATGAGCTACAAAGGCCCTTAGGCATTTGTTGCAGCCATGCTATTAAGCTATTAATAAAGGTTATTTCATTTGAGTTTATTGAGCTGTGTTTGTTGGGTTTAATCTATCCCCCTGTCTAGTTCTTAACTCATCTTGTGCTTGCTACCTTATCTAACCTATGGAACTTCACCAGATGGTTCAGACCCGTCACACTGCTGCAAGTGGATCCGGCACCCCAGCGTCCGAAGAGAATGATCAACTCCCCACGGGGACAGTGCCACCCCAAGCACCACCTCTTGACTTGCAAAACTTTGGAGCCTTTATGGCAGCACAAACTCAGATGATGTATACAATGATGAACCAGATGCAGGCCATGAACAACAACAACAACAACAACATCAACAACAATCGTCAGGGAGGAGCCCCCGTCGCCCAGGGTCATCAGGGACCATCCAAGTTGGCTGAATTCATGAGGACTCGTCCGCCAACTTTCTCTGACCATGTCTCACCAGTGGAAGCTGATGATTGGCTTCGCGTGATTGAGAGGAAGCTGTTGATCACCCAATGCAGCGATCACGAGAAAGTTTTGTATGCCACTCATCAGATGGAAGGCATAGCTGCTGAGTGGTGGGAGAACTTCTGTGCAGCGCATGAAGCACCACAGAATATCACCTGGGAAGAATTTTCCGCAGCCTTCCGCCAGTATCATGTACCTGAAGGGATTATGAAGCTGAAGAAAGATGAGTTCCGTGCTCTTAAGCAAGGAGCTATGTCGATGTTGATTACGAATAAGTTTTCTCGGTTAGCTCGCTATCTTTGCGAGAGGGCGTCGCTATTGACAAGGCTCGTCGAGCCGTTTCTTGAAGGGATTGAACTTCGGGACTACTGAGTCAATCGCTTGCCCACACCTTCTCGGATTTCGAGTTGATTAACAAGGCGTTGGTCATGGAGGACAAAGCGCAAGGAGGCTGGAGGATCACCGCATAGCGAGGATGATTGCGAGGAAGCCACCACCACAACAAAGAGAGGGCAAGGATAGTGCCACGATGGTTTAATCGTTTCTAGTCGCGAGTTCTTCGGGACTCTGACCGCCTTGACACCTCGCCCTTTTGTTGAGAATCCTCGAAACCCTACACTAGTCAACCCCACCCGAGGAACAACATCCGCAGAGTGAAACGAGTGTGTTACAATTGCCGTCAAGCGAACCCTTCGCCATGTCGGTGTCCTCGAAGGAACTATCACTCCAGTCCGCTTCAACCTTGGAGCAACACCTTCCAAGACCCCAGTGCAGAGCAATCAAGGAGTTTCTCAGGGAACCAATCAACCAGGAGGAACACCTCAATCAGTTGTCAGAGGTTGTGTTAATCACGTCACTTTGGAAGGAGCCCAGGAAGCACCAGACGTCGTACTGGGTAAGTTCCTAGTAAATTCAGTACCTGCATCCGTTCTGTTTGATTCTGGAGCTTCGCATTCGTTTGTTTCTAGAAATTTTGCAACTAAGAATAAGTTGGAAGTTATGCCTCTTAAGCGTACTCTGTTAGTCCAGTCGCCTAGAGCAGAGCTAAGTTCTAATATGGGTTGTTTAGGGGCTAAGTTACTCATAGCTAGAGTTGAGTTTCTAGCTAACCTAGTTATTCTGACACCCAAACCATAGATGTCATCCTTGGCATGGATTAGTTAACCAAGCACAAAGCCGTGCTAGATTGTGGCCGAAGAGCCGTTACAATCGAGGATGCCAAAGGAAACAAAGTGGAGTTTCTAGCTACCTCAGTGCGTAATGGACACCTGCTAGTCAATAGCCTGAAGACCGTCGCTTTGGAAGATGTGCCCGTTGTCCGAGAGTATCCAGATGTGTTCCTAGAAGAATTACCAGGAATGCCACCGGATCATGACATCGAGTTTGTCATCGATCTAGTGGCAGGAACAGCACCCATCTCGAAGAGACCTTACCGGATGCCAGCCGATGAGTTGGTAGAAATGAAGAAGCAAATAGAAGAACTTTTGGAAAAAGGCTTTGTGAGGCCTAGCTAAATCGCCATGGGGGCGCCGATCTGTTCGTCAAAAAGAAGGATGGAAGCATGAGAATGTGCATCGACTCTGGGTCTCTCAATGAAGTCACCATCAAGAATAAATACCCATTGCCCCGGATAGATGATCTGTTTGACCAGATGAAAGGAGCCGGAGTGTTCTCGAAGATCGATCTGTGATCAGGTTACCACCAGTTGAAGATTTGCCCCAAGGATATACCTAAGACCGCTTTCTCAACGCGGTATGGACATTATGAGTTCTTAGTCATGTCCTTTGGTCTGACTAATGCCCCTGCCTATTTCATGAACATGATGAATAAGGTATTCATGGAATATTTGGACAAGTTTGTAGTTGTATTCATCGATGATATTTTGGTTTACTCCAAGTCAGAAGAGGAACATGCTGAACATTTGAGATTAATCCTAGAAAAGCTCGAGAGCATCATTTGTATGCTAAATTTAGCAAGTGTGATTTACGGAAAAAAAGTGGATTTTCTTGGTCATGTGATGGCAATTTGCAAAATGTGATTGACCCGATAAAGTTAAAGCGATATTACATTGGGAACGACCCAAGATCACTTTCAGATTTGTAGTTTCTTGGGATTAGCGAGGATATTATCGCCGTTTCATTGAAGGATTCTCATCAATTGCTAAACCTCTTACGCAATTGTTGAAGAAAGAAAAAAGTTTACTTGGACTGACTTGTGAAGAAAGTTTCCAAGAATTGAAGAAGCGTTTGACTTGATTGATCTTGATTTTGCGGATATTCGCAAGGATTTTGATATCTATTGTGACGCTTCGCGTCAAGGATTAGGATGTGTCCTGATGCAAGAAGGAAGAGCTATCGCCTATGCGTCAAGGCAGTTATGGCCTCACGAAGAATTATCCTACCCATGATCTGGAATTAGCTGCATAGTGCATGCTTTGAAGATTTAGCGTCATTACCTCATCGATGTCATCGCTGCGAGATATATACGGATCATAAGAGCTTGAAATACATTTTCACCCAGTCAGATCTGAATATGAGGCAGAGAAGATGGCTAGAATTGATAAAGGATTATAATCTCGGAATCCATTACCATCCTGGTAAAGCCAATGTCGTTGCCGATGCTTTGAGCTGTAAGAGCCACTGCAATGCTTTGGAAGAAAAGAGCTTTGTTCAGAACTTCAAGAGGAATTCCAGAAGCTGAAGCTAGAAGTAGTATCCGATGGATTTGTGGCCAGTCTGGAAGTGCATTCTACTTTGGAGAAACAGATTCGCGAGGCCCAGCCAAAGGATTCAGAGTTTGCAGACATCAAGAAGAAGATGGCAGAAGGGAAGTTCAAAGAATTCACGGTGGATGAACAAGATATACTGTCGATCAGTGGACGTATCTGCGTACCAGATGTTGATGGGTTGAGACAGCTAATTTTAAAGGAGGCCCATGACTCAAAGTATTCGATTCACCCTGTTAGTACGAAGATGTATCAGGATGTTAAGAATAAGTTTTGGTGGCCAAACCTGAAGCGAGACGTCGCAGAGTTCGTTGCCTTGTGCGGCGTATGTCAAAAGGTGAAAGCGAACATCGAGACCGATGGAGTGCATTGCAACCGTTGAAGATTCCAGAGTGGAAGTGGGAAGAAATCGGGATGGATTTCATTACCGGATTACCCAAGACTCAATCGGGTTATGATTCGATTTGGGTAATAGTGGATCGTTTGACTAAAGTTGCCCATTTCCTACCAGTCAAAACTACGTACTCAGGAGATCGTCTGGCAGAGCTATATATGTCAAGGATTGTTAGTTTGCATGGTGTGCCCAAGAAGATAGTGTCAGATCGAGGATCTCAGTTCACCTCCCGTTTTTGGCAGAATTTGCAGGAAGCCTTAGGGACTCATCTCGAATTTCGATCTTGCATATCATCCCAGACGGATGGGATGATGAAAGAGTCAATCAGATATTGGAAGATATGTCGAGAGCCTGTGCCCTAGCCAATGCCACCCGTTGGGATAAGAGTTTACCATACGCAGAGTTCTCGTACAACAACAGTTTTCAAGCTAGTCTGCAAATGTCGCCGTTTGAAGCTTTGTATGGTCGTGCCTGCAGAACCCCGTTGAACTGGTCGAAAGCTGCTGAGCGTCTGATCTTTAGTCGGATATTATTCAAGAAGCGAAGAGCAAGTGGCTATGATCGAGAGAGACTAAAGATAGCTCGATCGGCGAAGAGTTATCTTGATAATCGTCGTCGTGATCTCAGTTTCGAGCCAGAGGATTTTGTTTATCTTCGAGTTACGCCCCTCAGAGGTGTGAAAAGGTTCCATGAAAAAGGAAAGCTTGCCCCTCGGTATGTTGGTCCGTTCAAGATTTTGAATCGCCGTGAAGAAGTAGCATATCAGTTGGAGCTGCCGCAATCGTTAGCAGGAGTACATGATGTCTTTCATGTCTCTCAGTTGAAGAAGTGTCTTCGCGTGCCAGAGGAACAAGCCTCGCTGGAGTCAATTGAACTAAAGGAAGACCTCACATACAAAGAGCAGCCTGTCAAGATTCTAGATGTCGCGAGCGTCGGACGAAGCAAAACGATCTGTTTTTGCAAAAGTCTTGATGGAGCCGCCACTCGGAGGTGAAGCAATGTGGGAGCGTGAAGAAGAGTTGAAAGCCGAGTTCTGACCTTTTCTCCGGCTAGCTTTGAATCTAAAGTCGAGATTCCTTTAGGGGGAGGTTTGTAACATCCCAATTTTAGAGCTTTAAAAATCTTTTAAATAGTTGCAGTGAGAAAATTCACCATTTGGATTTATTTGAATTTAATTCAAAAGCTTAATATTGGACTTTGAGTAACAAAACAATTTAATATGATTACAGTCAACATGAACAATGGTCAAAACTATTTTATTTGGATTCTATGAGCTTGGATATATTTTCTAGAATTTTCTGGAATTTTTCCAAGTTCATTTGCTATTTTCCATTACTTATTTGGATTTCTGCTATTTTCTAAAAAGGAAAAGCTAATTAAAAATCTCCTAACAGTACTTGGGCCTAAACCCTCTCTCTCCCTGTTCCAGCCCAGTCGCTGTGCAGCCCAATCCTTCCTCGCCATTGGATCAGCGACGGACGCCTGGATCTCCGCGTGCGCGCGCGTCTCTCTCTCTCCATGCGCTCTGCTACTCCCCACCGTTGGATCGCAAACGAACGTCCAGATCTTGAGGGCCGATTGGAGCGGTCCGAACATCACAATGCATTTGGGACGTGCGATCAAGTTTGGGCGGCCCGATGGAGTTATCTTGTCGCGGGTGGTCGAACGTTCCCTTCGATTGTGGGCGTCCGTCTAAGCGGACGACAGATCTTAACCCTCGCGGCGCCTCGCCCTCTCTCTCGACGCGTGGGCCGCTTCTGAGGTCGTCGTCTCCGACACGGTCTCTTCCTCGCGCGACTCCGTGACCGTGTCCGCCATTGCCGCTTTCTAGAAGCTCCGGCCGCGGTCGTTTCTACTAACAAAAACCACCAGATTTCCGCACCAAACTTCAGCGTTATCTCTTCAAGATCGACTCCGTTTGAATTTGAAATTCAAACTCGTCTCTATCCGTTTATCTCGGCGATCGTTTGAGGCGGTTTAACGCCGTCGACACGCCATCTCAAGCTTCGCTCTGTGCCTATAAAGGACCCCCGCCGCCTTCGCCCCTTTCCAAAACCCTCGCTCAATTCCACGAGAGCCTCGCGCCGCCGCCAATTTAAGCTTTAAGGTTTCTCGCCACGGTGGGATTTCTTGATTTTACTTGCCCGTAGCCGCATGGCGCGTCGTGGAGCACACCATCGGGATCGCCATCACCTCCTCTACCTCCTGGACCCTTCTCCGACGACAATCCCTCGCCAGAGCGCCCGTCCGACAAAACCCGAAGCTCTCCGCCGCTTGAACCTCGCCGCCGGCCACCACCGTCACCCCCGACCACCCTGAGCTACCTCATCAGGTTCGCAATAAGCTCAGCTACACGCCCGTACCACCCATTCCCGGCGACGAGCCACCGTTCGCCGGCGACCATTCAGGTCAGTCTTGCCGCCCATACCGCCACGTCACGTCTGCCACCTCGGCGGCAGGCGCGCACGCAAATCCACGGTGGCGCCGCGTCAGCGCCACGTGCGCGCGAGTGCGCCACCTCAGCCCCATCTCTGATCCAAAGGCTCGGTAGACGTAGTCCACCGTGAGCCGTGTCGCTGACATGTGGGTCCCACACGTCAGAATTTCTTTTTATTTATCCTTTTCCGAAAATTCCTTCGCTGACGCCAGCATTGCACAATAATCCGGGTTTTTCTTTTAAGAAATAATTCGGAAAATCAGTAAATCCAATTTTTAGGGTTTTCTTTAGATTCAAACTTTGAAACCCCATAACTTTTGCATCCTAACTCCAAATCAGCCCATTCAAATTTCTAAATTCGTCTAAAATCAAGATCTACCTAATGGAGATTTTTATTTATTTTTTTGGAGTTTTTTTGCCTCTGTTATTTATTTATTTTGTTTTTGTGCTTCGTTTGCGAGTAGACTTTGACGCTGTTGGAGGAGTTGAAGAAGAAGGAGCTTTCCAAGACCAGGACCAGCACATAAACTTATTCCAAGGCAAGCTATACCCTTGACCATTTTGCTTCCCAGTTTGATAAAAGTATTTTAATTCAAATTACTGCATCTTAATTCAAGTATTTATTTAAATGTTTTGGGTGTAGTAGTTAATTCCAAATTGTTATGCCTTCCTTGTGTAATTGTTATGCCTGATCCTTTGTCACCCTAGTTGATATTTAGTTGGTAAATATTTTAGCACCAACATGGGTTGGTTAATGCGAGTAGATTGCTTAGCCATGCCACGAATCACTTATTCATGTGAGGCGCAATTATTAACTGACTAAGTGAATATGCAATCTTATAATAATCTGTGTGTACTATGTGTCTTTGTGGCATGTGTTGCACTTAAATCAACAAGGGTGGTAAAAGGATTTGGGTGAGGCAAGGGGTGGATCTTGTGTGATATGGTGGAAATTTGTGTGCATGGGCTTTATAAAATTTGTGTGCATAGGGATTTGTAGTTAACATGTGGTAGTCTTGCCTTGGTAAGTTAAGGACCTCACCATGTGCGCCATTGAGTGAGCCTATCATGCGACCACATACTGTTATGGGGACGGGCCTAGCATAGTAAGATGAATTTACGAAATGCTTTGTTATGATTAGTGCTAGCTACACTAGTTATATCTTGTGGGTAAAGTGTACAAACTCTGCAGAGTGTAATTTAATCTATTGAATAGCGCATCATGATCATGGACAATGCTCGGGGATTTCACACTAGGGGTAGTTTTTATAAAACTGTGTGGGAAGGGAGCTATGTGATTAGATCGTCTAGCTATGTGAATAACCTGTTAGGCTGTGTGTGCCTTTGTGAAATCAATTGTTAAAATTATTGTTATCTATTTGTTTTACTCGTTTTCAATCTATTATTAGTATTCAATTGCAACCATTGCATTTCTGCAAAAGAACCACATAATGCCTTTCCCTTGTAAAATGCCAGCATGTATATATTGCATTTCTGTGGTGTGGCTTCTTGATGCGGTGTGTACTCACGCTTGTTTTGACGAATCAAGCGAAGAGGAGGAGTCTTCACCGACTTTCAGGGCGAGTTTATCGAAGGTGCGTAATCGCGAGGTCTTGATCCCAGTCGGTTGCTTGTGGTGAATCGATGGGGTGCCACTACCGCTTTTGTTTCCGCTGCTTTATTTCTCTGTTAGCCCTGCGTGGTTTGAATAAATGTAAACTCAACCGTAAGGTCAAACCATTATTTATTAATCAAACTATCGTTTATGCTATTATTCGCTTGTGTGGATCGATATCCACCTTTGTTAACACTTTGTGCACTAGCGTGATCCTGGACTAGTGCATTAAACTCAGAGGGTCCCGAAGTGTAATTTTGGGTCCCGACAGTGCCCTATAAGTTGGCTAGTAGTAGGTCACAGATATGCTGCCATGAATAGATCGATTGTTGTGGCTGATTTAATAGTCATGTCCGAACAGATCCTTCGAGCACAGTAGAAAGCTAGTCGGCCATGACATGCTCTCCTCCTCCTCCTGCTCGAACTACAGTGGTGTAGATCTAAAGGACCTCAATGGGATTTTATGACTCATCAAACTTCTCCATGTTCATTGATCGAAAATGAGACGGCCAGCAAATTGCTCAAAGGTCAGGTGAAATCGTCCGACATCCGGTAATGATATCATAACACCTTCTTTGTGGGAAAGAAGGGTTGACATCACTAGGCGACCGTACTCAACGATACCCAGTGGTAAGTGGACCTGACCTATCATAGACCTCAACCCTATGAGGGTAATACTCCTAGTGCTCCATCTGCTGATGCAGATTTATTGGAAGAAGTAGTTAATGACCACCTTCTCTAGAAGTTTGTCGAACACCAGTTCTTTGTGGGACTCTTCTCCGACTAGGGTCATTATTAGGAGATCGACCAGACCTGTTCCCTTGTCGTTCTCCATGAGGAGAGTTATCCAAATGATAGGTGTTCAATAGAGTTGTCCTGATACGACTACCAGGATGGTGTTGTCGAGATCGCTCGAGCAAACCATTGTGTCCCAAAATCTTCGTGTGATCTCTTGAGCAAAGAGGTCATAGTCTGGCGTTTGTCTAAGCTCTTGAGTCGGGTTTTTGATCAATGACCAAATTCTTGAGCTTCCTTTGACTAGTATTGAACGCACCCAGGTAAGGACCTCTTGGTAGCAATTCTTCTTCTCTGAATGGTTTTAGGATCATCGACGTTTGAGTCAGCCGGAGCATGCCTTAGTGGAGAGCGATCATTTCTACAATTTCGGCCACACTCATGAATGTTGACATCTCGATCATCACCAGAGATGTTCTCGCCATCACCATGAGAGCCCGAAGTGAGTGTGCGATCGGAAGTAACCCCGGCCCTGCCTCTTTGAGAGAGATTAGGATCTGAGGGGAGGACAAAGACCTCCTGGGTGCTACTATCTCCACTCAAGTCTGAGTCCTCCTGACTCGAGGAGTAGTAGAAAGACAACGCCTAGCAACTTGGAGCAATCCCCTTCAAGAAGGGGAATTCCGAGTTATAACCATATCCAACTGAAGGTGAACCCTGCGGGGGTATGGTCGAATCCGCAGGTGAAGCAGGCTCAACAATGCACCTCGTGGGGGTAACCGAAAGATGATGGTTATCAGGTGTTGATTGAGTCCCGAAATCATAGATTCCAGAACTTACTGTGCTAGATCAGATAGGCTTGAACATTTGGAGGAGGAACCCTCGCCGTGCTCTACACTTACTATGGCGTGATCCGGAACCTGTTCGGATGGACCTTTACCCTTTGAGGAGTCTGGTTCCTCATCTAGGCGTAATCTTGTGGGGGGAGAGAGCCCCCTCATCAACCTTGTCTGTGGCATGGTCTCCTGGGTCTGGTGAAAGATCTCTGGAAACGGCATTGCCATCAGATGAAATGATGCTTTGCTCGCACTCATAGCAAGCTTCCATGTTAAGTTCTGCATGGTCTACCAAATCGAACCAATTCTCCTTATTCCACTCTCCTACCATGAAAGCATCAGAGTTAAAAAAAAAAATGAAGTCAATTTGTTAAATAGGAAAGGAGGAATCAGTTTTTCCCCACGGACGGCGCCAACTGTCGATGGTTTAGTATCAATCTTATGAATGAATGCAGGAGCTCTCCTGGAGTGAAAACACACAGAAAGAGACACGGGAATTTTATATAGGTTCGGACCTCCTCCTGAGAGAATAATAACCCTACTCCTGTGTTTGTTGTATTGATTGTGTTTACAGAAGAGAAGTCACCAAAGGCTAAGACTAATGACTCCTACCTCTTTTGTTACTTGATCGCCTCTCATCTGTATCTTCTATTCTCTGTCCACTAACTTTACTCCTTATATAGCGCATGAAGGGGTGGCAGTTGTCTACGTTAAGAGACACCTTGTCGTTTGATGCAATGCACACGTTTAAGGTTAGTTATTGTCAGAGACGCATCCCCCAACGTCGCTTTGCGGTTATGTCAGAGATAGAGGTTTAATACGTGTAGTTATCTTGGGAATAACGACACATATTAACCACTACGTGTATTAAACACAGCGCACAAATGTCCCTTGTCGATTGGGCACGCATGTCTGTAGGCTTTATCAACCATAGGGTGGTCGTAGATGACCTAGTCGTAGTAAGACTTACGACCACAAGGTAATCGTAGTAGGACTTACGATAAATAGGTGGTTGTAAAAGAACTTACGACCATATATGGTGATTGTAGTATGACTTACAATCAATAGGTGGTCGTAGAAAAACTTACGACCATATAGGGTGGTCGTAAAATAGCTTACGACCACTAGGTGTGGATGATCTCCCTCATTGTTAATATTGAGGGGTATCTTTGAAGGTTATATAAAATACATTATTATCTATAAACATTACAGATGAATAACTTAATTAATTGAGAATTATTAGATCCTCGTCACCTACCATTCACACGGATTAAAGAAGTACTAAATCTAAAAAAATAGTTAATGCTATTGGACCATACATACCTCTATTAAAGAGCATGCTACAAATACCTAAACATTTTTTCTACATTAAAGTAGAGGTATACAGTGGAAATAGAAAATGCTACATGTGCTAGTCCAATGACCTAGCTAGCTAACCACCTTCCCATAGGAAAAGACCATCTTATTGCCGAGGTGGAGAGAAATACAATAGTTCATGCCAAGCGCGGCGACAGGGGGGGTGCCTGTGATGCATAGGCACCCCCCAAAAAAGTGATTTTTTGACTAGGTATGTATCATGCTTGGGTGGCCCAATTCACCACCAAGGCACCACTAACGGCTCCATGCTCTAGGGCTCTAGGTGGGCTCCTTGCTTCTCCTCTGCGCGCCGCCCCCCCTCCATGCTCCTCATCGGCTCCTCCGTCCTCCTTGATCCGCCGCCCGCCACCTCCTTGCTTCCCTCCTCCTCCACCACCTTGATCCATGATTCTGAGAGGACGAGAGGCCATTGCTCGGCCTCGCAGGGCACCAGTGGTTCCCACCACATCACCACCAGACCACCAAGGCACCAACACCAAGGTAGGGCATCCAGCAACACCTCCTTGCTTCTCCTCCTCTGGCAATCCGCGCACCGCCCACTTTTCTCTGAGGTCTGCCCTCTACCAGTAAACATGGGGGATCCCGGATCTATGATAAATTGGATTTGGGGGGGTGCCAGTGTAGGTGGGCTAGGCCGTAGAGGCAGGAGCGCCACAGGGCAGCGAGGCGGGCCGGAGAATGGCCGGGCGGCAGGCGCAGAGGGAGCCAAGCCCGTGGTGGCTTCATTTCTCCCAAAGGGAAGCTCTAGAAAGAGGAGCCCGCAGCCGGCCAATCTCCCCCAAACCAAATTGCCCAATGCCCCCAATATAAATGCCATTATGCTTTATGCCATCAATCAGTACTTGTACTTGAATGTCTATTGTTTCTTGACTCTGTGATTTGTATATGTAGGGCAAGCTGATTAGTTGAATCCTTGAAATGAAAAGGAATAGAGATATTATTTCTTTCTTTTGAGATGGCAAGACAGTCAAGCCAAAATCTGTTGAAGCGAAAACAACTCAAACTCAAGGAGGAGGAGAAACTGAAGCAAGTATAATTAGAAATGAATTGGTTTTGGTTGTGGCTTCTTCAATTTCATCTGTAAATGCACCATCTCAATCTCAACCCCAATCACAAAGTGAAGCACAAGCAACCGGCAATGACAGTGATGAATTGTGTTATGATGTTGAGCTTCTTCCACATGATCTAGCAAAAGGATACCTATCATGAGATATGCTATCAATGATTAAGATGCGGTTCGAAGAGGATTTATTCTTAAAGGCCCATGTTAACCTCGTCAATATGATTTCCCCGTAAGGAAAATATCAGGTAAAAGGCGCCGCTTCAATGTTAGTTGGTTAAATAAGTATAATTGGATTGAATATAGTGTCGAGAAGGATGCTGCATTTTTCTTTGTTTGTTATTTGTTCAAGGAGAAAAATATAGGAGGCGATAGTTTTGTTAAAGGAGGATTTAGAAATTGGAATAGGTATGACTCAATTGACAAGCATGTGGGTAGTATGACAAGTGTCCATAATCGAGCTCAAGAGAAATACAACTTCTTTGTTAAACCTAGAACATCAATTGATCAAGCTCTTAGGAAGCAAACCGAAGAGGACAAACAACTTTACATTTCTAGGTTGACTTATTCAATTAGATGCTTGAGGTTTATTTTACGTCAAGGACTAGCATATCGTGGACATGATGAAAGTGCAAATTCTAGAAATAAGGGGAATTTTCTTGAACTTTTGGAATGGCTTGCAAATAACAATAAGGAGGTTGCTAAGGTTGTCTTAAGCAATGCCCCTAGGAATTGTAAGATGATTGCCCATGAGATACAAATTGTTGGACCGAAACGGCAACTAGAGGGGGGTGAATAGGAGCACTATCTATTTTTCACTTTCATTGGATTCAACGTTGTTTTGACTCCAACAGCTATGAGAGCTACGAAGATCAATATGTAAGCATAGCGGAAGACTTGTATTGAATCCAATTCAAACCCCTAAGCGCAACAACCAAAAACACAAAAAACGCACTGATAAACAGTACAATGAATAGTGCCAGTAGTACCGGTGAACAGTGGTGGTACTACCAAAAATCAGAACTACCGTCATGAACAGTGCGGTACTACCAGATGAACAGTAAAATCAGACGATGAATAGGAAAATCAACCTGAAAATAAAATCAAAAATTGGCACAACTTTTGATCCACAACTCCAAACTTCATGAAACTTGAAACATACCCTCTCTCGGATGTCAGGAACCTATTCCAACTAAGGATCGTGAAGATCATTGCCAAAGTTCCAACCTTTTTCCGTTTGAGTGATCGTTGCTTCAAAACCGAGCCAAAAACAAACTTTGATCTAAAAACTTGCTCGTGGGTAAAGGATGATCAAGATGATTTTAGATGTATTCCCACATATCACAGCAAGTAAGATCACCACAAGAAACCAAAGGAAAACCAAGGAATCATCAAAAACCCAAAATCACCAAAAGAGAGAGAGCAAGAACAAAGAGAGAGTCATCTTGAAGAATCTTGCTTTGATTGATTGGAAATTGAAGTTGGTTTACAGCCACTCCATCATGGAGGACAAAGACTCAACCCTTGAGCACACAATCAATCCAACTCTCTAGAACCCTAACCTCTCCACTTTTCTCTCCTAACCCTAAAACACAAAACTAGGGTTTTAGATATGAGGGTTTGGAGGTGCACAACCAGTACCCTCCCCTATTTATAGTGGAGACAATGCTAAGAGAGTAAGCCCTAATGGGCACCCGTTAAGCCCACACACAAACGGGTTTCGCTTACGCACGCATTTCAAAGCGTTGTCTTCATCTTCTTTTGACCAAAACCACTTCTCCTTGCGTCGTCTTGCGCCGCGGGTTAGCAAAAGGTCATCAAGGTGGTGTTTAGGTGAAGTTACCAAAATACCCCTTCTCGATCCTTCTCCGAAGACCGAGTCCAATCTTTATGAAGCAATCCCATGTTCCGCCACGTGTAGGTTGATCAACGGCTCTCTTCATGTCGGCAACTCTCTCCAATCCGGCTCCCACCGAAACCACCATGGCACTTGCACCAACCCCCACACCGCTTGATGCAACCCGTCGCACCAAACTTCCCGTTCGATCATCCTTGTCTATTTTGCGCCATGCTTGAGTACATTGACTTCACCTGGCATCTTCGATCGTTCTGAACCTCAACTCTCCAAGCTTTGTCCTGATCATCCTCACCGTTTACCGTCGTTGACCTCCAAGCCTCATGCACAATAATAGACCAAGAAATCGATTCCGAGAACAAGTTCTTCGCAACTTGACCCACGTTAGTTAAAACATGCATCATGCAACACATATGCACTGAAACCCATGAACTTGACCTAACGAATAACCATTTCCACCAAGTTGGTCAACACTCAGAACAAAATCAGTCATACCGCCATGTAAGCATCGGTACTACTGCAATTCGGTAGTACCGCTCCATAACTGCGGTCATACCGATTACCAAGGGAGAAGAAACTCAAAAACACATGCACTCTAGAAAAATCGTACCGCCAAGTAACATTCGGTATTACCGCACTACGGTAGTACCACCTCTCAATTGCGGTCATACCGCACTGCGGTAGTACCGCCATATAACTTGCGGTCATACCGATATTCCTGAACTTTGCCGAAAACGCATGTTTCGACAAACCCTCAGCACCATTGCCAATTGTAACATCATTCTAAGATCATGAGCATATCTCCATGATATCCACAATCTCCCCCTTGATGAACACATTGGCAATATCCCAGAAAATGAAAGTTCAAGGTTTGTTAATAGAAAAACTCAACATTTTCGAGTAAAGGCACAACTTGGTTCAAGAGGAAGAGAAAGCAATGAAAATGACCAAGTTGGCTTCAGATTAGCATAGGCAAGTGAGATAAGGCAAGAGAAAGCAAGAAAGCTTCAATTTCCATAGAAGAGTTAAAAATCTCACTTAAGGTCCATATGAAAGAATAAGTGTTCAATTTGACCTTTGATCGTTATGTGGTTCCAAGAATTGCAATTCAAGTTCAGAAATGACAATAAAATCATAAAAATGCAAATTAGATACTCCCCCTCACTATGATCATAATTTTTCAATAGATTTCATTTTTCTCCCTGTTTCTCCAAATAGCTCCCCCTTTTTACACTTTAGCTATATCTTCTCCCCCTTTGACAATAGAGACATCAAGGAATCACGCCTTCCTCTTATCCAGAGATGACAAATGCAAAAAATAAGGAAGAAACATAAGAAAGAGCATGCATTAAATGCAATGGAGTGGCTTCTTTTTTTTTGTATTTTTCAATTTAGTACAAGAAGCTTTGGAGATTACCCAAAAGAGTAAGCTAGCATTTCTACTATTACTCAATACATATCAAGCCTGAAAGCGCTAGCAAGGTCATGTTAAGACATATATATCAAAGCTAAGCTAGAAGGCTTAAGATAAAGCGATGAATTGTAACAATTTAAGTAAAACTTCAAAATTAGCCAGTTCATCAACAAGGATCCTAAAGTGATAATGGCCATATCAGAATGTCAAAGTGAGATCAAGAAGCTAACAACGACCATCCTAGAGACAAAAAGTCATAAATCGAATTATTTTTCTCAAAGGACCTTAATCACCCAATTTTTACAACAGTTTTTCATTTGCAATGAATATTGAAGTTGATTAAAGGTCTATCTTGGTGAAGAAGATCCTGGACTAGGAGCCCTCCACAAACTCTTCCTAAGCTTCAACCAGTGCGACAAATCTTGAGGTTCATGTCAATTTTGACAAGTAGTCCCCATGAGATCGTTTGGATCATCAAACTTCTCCAAGTTCATGTCTTTGACATGCAGTCTCGTGATAGTAGTTTGGCACAATTTAACCACAGGAGAATCTTGAAATTTAATTTTTCATTTTGCACAAGAGCAGTTTTAGATTCACAACAGAACAAGAAGTTCAAGAGATGTTCAATCCTAGATTCAGGAGCTAACAAAGCAATTTTGATAGGGCTAGTGTCACAAAAAGATCACTAATTGTGCAACTAGCTAAGAGATCCATAAATTAAAATTTTTTACTTCAAGTTGTCTTAAAGTTCTAGCTCATTTAGCAAAGACTTGGCTACACATGTGAAGCATGATAATTCTAGCAAGTCAAAGAACTAGACATGACATTGAGCAAGAATTGAAATACTAAAGCTCAAGAGGATAATAAGCAAAGTTTCATCAATTTAAAAGACAAGCAGTAAAGCTTATATTACAATGCATCTTTTTGTGATTTTCATATGAATGCAATATGATACAATGAGATGCAATAGAAGCTCAAAAATCCTAAAAAGATCAAAAAGATCAGCAAGTTTAGAAAAAGATCAAGGAAAGATCAGATGAACAAGTAAAGCTCAGAAGAGAACCAACTCCCCCTCAAACCAATCCATAGGGATAGATTACCCCTAACCCACTCCTCAAGGTGGCAAATCTAGTTGTGTCTAAAGGCTTGGTGAGGATATTAGCTAACTAAGCCTCGGACTTCACAAATTCTAGCACAATATCACCCTTCTCTACATGGTCTCTAAGGAAGTGATAGCAAATGTCTATGTGCTTGGTCCTAGAATGTTGCACAGGGTTCTTAGCAATATTAATAGCAGAAATGTTATCACAGAGAAGAGGAACACTAGCAAAAGTTAACCCAAAGTCCTTAAGAGTGGACACTATCCATAAAATCTGACTACAGCAACTAGCGGCAGCTACATATTCAGCTTCTACAGTGGATTGAGCAACAAAGGACTGCTTCCTAGAGGACCAAGTGTCGGGACCCCGGATCTCCGGATCCAGGACCCTCTGTGTATATCTGCACTATTCCCTGGATCAGTAGCTAGTGCACACAGTTACAACATTGGCGTAATCAAAACCGTACACCAAACTAAAGATGAAGCAGACAAATTAATATTTAATAGCAAAAGGACCTTATGGTCAAGTTTTACAGAGGTTGCCACGCAGGGCTAAAGATAACAGAGTAAACTTGCAGTGGAAAATAAACAAACTCGTGGAAGCCATCTGACATGCCCACAGGCTATCGAGTGGAGAACGCATCCTAGTTCGCATGGTCTTCAGAGTATGCCTCATCTTAGATTCCTGTAATCCTTGGTTCGTCTTCTGTGACTGATTAACCAGAGGGCATAAAGCCGTGAGTACTTTGAATGTACTCAGCAAGTCATAGGGAAATGTATGCAAATAGTATTTATGCAAGGCTTGACAAGGATAGCTTTATGGCTATTTTGCGAAAGGCAGATTTGATAGTAAATACAGTAAGTAGATTGCAAGGCCCAATTTAAACGATTAATACATAAGTAATCAATTTTCTTTGAAACAACTAGTGAACACCCTGTTCACTTCCCAACCAACAACCATCTACAAGATTCGACCAACCCATTCCAACATTTTGACAGAAGTCTACCCCTTGCGTGAAATCACCAGACATGTCCATAACCGGGGACACGGCTATTCAAATAGTTTTACACTCTACAGAGGTTGTATAGTTTTACCCACAAGACACGACTTCTCTAGTTGGTTTGCCATCCGTCGATACCACTGCTCACTACCGTAGGTAGGCAGTCTAGAGTATGTGACAAGGCCTTTACAAAGTTCTGTTTTTGACTCGGTTCTGCCCGCTAAGGTTTCGCCATTCTGGGCCCCCTCTTGCGTCGTGTGATTCCATCCGGTTACGCGGAGATCACGCCACCAAAACAGAACCGAATCAAAACATTACTAATTAGTTGGCCAGGTCTACCCCATAATAGACATGTGGTAAATGCGGTATGGCCCAGATCAATGGTTCAAGGTTAAGTCCTTAGTTGGTGCTTTCGGGCGAGGCGTTTACGCATTCCAAATGTGCTTCCTGCACCCACCTTTACCACCACCCACTCGTCCGAGCATAAATCCTTTTCGGTTCAACTCGGCCAAATGACCACCTTACTCATGGCACAACAAATTTTATCAACAGTGGCTTCGCACCACAATTCCATATTTCCTTTAGTCAAATTCAATCATTCTTGAGTAAGTGATCATGAATCTATCGTATAACTAAAGCATTGGCTAAGCATAATACGATACCCATGTTGGTAGTATAATAATGTCCAACTAAAATAATCCATCCTAGGGTGTCCAAGGATTTATGTCCTTCAAGGATACATGTCATTCACAACTTATCAAGGAGGCGTAATGGCAATTAGGTAATTAACTAATTCCCGAAACCATTTATTATAAAATTAGCAATGCATGCTTATATCAACAATATAATTTTATAAAGATGGGTTCAATATGATCAAAGGTCTATGACTTGCCTTTGTTGAAGAGTAGAGGTGCTTCGGTCGTCCGGTCTACGAAGTCGTCCGAAACACCGAAATCTATACGTGCGAACAAAGCTAAATAAATAAAACAACTCGAACTAAAATTCAAATAAATACCAAATAAATACTAATAGGAAGATAAAGAATTTAGATGAATTTAGAAATTTGAATCACTCGAATCGGAGTTTTAATGTGGAAGTTATGGCCAAAGGAAGTGGGAAAAACACAAGAAATGATAGAATTGGAGATTTTCCTAATTTTCCGAATTATTCTTCTGAAGGAAAAGATTGGAAAAGCCAAGTCAGCAACTGACTGGACAGCCACATCAGCAAAAGGGCTGACGTGGCCGCTGACTGGGCGGCACGTGGGGATGCCACGTTAGACCCGAGCAGCGGCTTACGGGGACCAAGGGTCACCGGCGTTTGGCTGGGAGATGGCTGGCGACGAGGGCACCAACGGCTAGATCTTGGCGAGGTGAACACAGTGCTCACGGGTTTGAGGACACAGTGGCACGGGAAGACCGGCGGCGAGCAAGGAAGGCGGTGGCAGCGGTGGTTGAACGTGGCGGTGACGCTCTGGTAAGGCTCTGGGGACGGGGAGGTGCGCACGGGGTGGCCCTCGTCTTGGCGATGCCGGAGGAGGCTCGACGGCGGTGACGGATGCGGCGGAAAGCTTCACGGTCGGCGGCGTTTCTTCGCGAAATACGGCCACGAGAAGGGGAGAGAGGGAGAGTGAGTGGGGGGAGGAGGTAGAGGGGCTCAAGGCGGTCCTGGTGTGCTCCTTAAGTAGGCGTGGGGAGGGCTGAGGGAGGAGGACGACACGGAGGGCTTGTCGGTCTTTAATGGCGAGCAGCGGGTGCGGGCTTGACCGCATGGAGGAAAGGGAAAAGCGGGGCGCACGGGTGCGGCAGAGGCGGGGACGGGCGGCGCAATCGATAGGGGACAGGGTAGGTGCTAGGTCATGGCGAGGGAGCGGCGCGGCTCGGCGAAGTTCTTGGCGGCGGACACGCACGACAGCAGTGGGAGGAAGAAAACGACCGGAGGCGCCGACAAAGCGGGCCCACGATCGAGAGAGAAGAGGCAATGAGCGCCTGAGGTTGCAGCCGTTCGATCCAGATCGGACGGTGTCAATCGAGCTAGCAGCATAAAAAAATGGGCAGACAGGAGGAGGAGGAGAATGGGCCGAAGGAATTCGGCTCAAACAATAAAGGGGATTTTGAGGATTTTTGATTTTAGAAAATACCAAAAAAGCAAAAACATTTTTAGAAAATAGCTTAAGCCATCCAAAAATTCAAGAAAAATTCATAGAAATCTCTTGAATTATTTAGAACTTAATAAAAAATATTTTCAGCTTAACTATTGCTTTTAATTTTTGCAATTAATTATTTTTAACTTAGGGCAAAAGGAAAAACCAATTTGAAATCCAACCAAACTCAACTAAACCAACTTGAATTAGTTGAAGTTTTAACTAATTCAAATTAAATCACTTTTAAAATTCTAAATTACAAGTTAAGCTTTGGCAAATTAATAAAATCAGATGGTTACTTTCTAAATTTTGAAAATTTTCAAAAAACCCTGGAAATTTGGGATGTTACACCAAGAGACGAGAGAAGTGCCTAAGAAGTGACAAGTGCCTGAGGTACTCTTCCTATCTAGCCGACAGCCCACAAAATCAGAATCAGAAAACCTCCGAATGGACAAGGAAGAAAAACAGGAATACCAAATGCTATACTGAAGGGTAGAGTGAAGGTACTTGAAAATGTGCTTGACAGCTTGGCGATGGGAAGTCCTCGGAGACGTCTGAAACCTCGCACAGAGGCAGACCGCAAAGTGGATGTCCAGTCTTGAGGCCATCAGGTAAAGGAGGGAGCCGATCATGCTGCGATACTCACGTTGATCCACGGCTTCTCCTTCCTCGTCTGGATCCAAAATAGTCGAAGTCACCATGGGAGTAGCGATCAGCTTGCAGTCACCCATCTCGAAGCGCTTGAGTAGATCCTTGGTGTACTTCGTCTGATGGATGAAGATCCCTTCCTTGCATTGCTTGATTTCAAGCCCTAGAAAGTAGTTGAGTTCTCCTATCATACTCATCTCAAATTCCCTGGATAAGGTATCAGAAAAAACTAGAAACAAGAGCATGAGAAGAACCACCGAAGATAATATCATCTATGTAAATCTAAACAAGCAAGAAGTCATTGCCATACCTAAGAATGAATAGAGTCTTGTCTACCTTACCCATCTCAAATTTATTCTTAAGCAAGAAGGTCTTAAGTCTATCATACCAGGCTCTAGGGGCTTGCTTAAGACCATACAAGGCTTTGGATAACTTGAAAACATGATGTGGATGCTTGGGATTCTCAAAGCCTAGGAGTTACCTAATATACACTTCTTCCTCTATGTAACCATTCAGAAAAGCACTCTTGACATCCATCTGGTCCAGCCTAAAGCCCTTAGATGCAGCAAATGCAAGCAAAATACGAATGCTTCTAATCTAGCAATAGGAGCAAAAGTTTCATCAAAATCTAACCCCACAACTTGGCTAAAACCCTGAGCTACCAATCTAGCCTTGTTTCTAACTACAGAACCATCCTCACTTTTTTTATTTTTGAACACCCAATGGGTTCCTATCACATTATGACCACTAGGAGGTTCTACTAGGTTCCAGACCTTGTTCCTCTCAAAGTTATCTAACTCCTCATGCATGGCATTAACCCAACTAGAATCAGATAAAGTATGTGATATATCGCAGGTTTTGAAAGAAGCAACAAATACTGAATAGGAGTAGAGACTCGGATCGTGATACCTGGAGCGAGTAACTCGCTCATGAAGATGACCAATCATTTGATCCGGAGGGTGACGCCTCTGAATGTGAAGTGGAGCGCACGGGGGAGATAGCATCTCTTCGACCTCCGCAGGTACTGCTGATGATGAAGATGCAGTAAGAGCCTCAACTAAAGGTGAAGTAGGTGAAGCAGATTCTTGAGCTGGGATAGGAGCATCAGCAACAGGTGGAAGAGCATCATCGACTTCATCATCATCTTTCTCTACAAAGATGCTCTCCGTCGCCTGTGTGTCACCTGAAACATCTGATCTAGCTCCAGGGCTAGTCTCGTCAAAGGTGACATTACATGTCTCCTGAACAACGTTAGTCTCAACAGTAAAAACCTGAAAACCCCTTGAATGTGCAGGATAACTCAGAAATAAACAATAATAAGTTTTTGACTCAAATTTATCTAGGTTTCCTGTCTTGAGAATGAAACACTTGGCTCTAAAAACTCAAAAATGAGAAACAGAGGGTTTTCTACCAAACCGAAGCTCATATGATGTCTTGCCCAAAGACGGTCTCAAGAAGACACGATTGGCGATATGACAAGCTGTAGCAATAGCTTCAGCCCAAAACCTCCTCAGAGTGTTATACTCATCTAGCATCGTCCTAGCCATCTCAACTAAGGTTCTGCTCTTCCTTTCCACCACGTCATTTTGTTGGGGGATGTGTGGAGAAGAGAACTGATGCTCAATACCACGCTCAGCACAGAAAGAGGCAAATGAGGCATTCTTGAACTCTGTGCCATTGTCACTGCGAATCGCTCTCAGGGCACCGGGGAGTTCAGAAGCCAAGCAAAGAACAAGATCATGAAAATGATCAAAAGCTTCATCCTTCAAAGCAAGAAAGAACACCCAAGAGTATCTCGAAAAATCATCGACTATGACAAGAATATACCATTTGCCACCGACTGACCGAACCCTAGTAGGACCAACAGTATCCATATGAAGCAACTGTCCTGTCCGTTAGTCGTGACAATAGTCAATGAAGGGTGTGAGGCGGCAACTTGCTTGCCATGCCTACGGGGTGCACATGCAGCAACCTTGACGGCTTTGAGTTTGGGCAAACCTCTCATGAGATCAAGGCTGCTAACTCGTGTCAAATGTTCAAAACCAATGTGCCCCAAACGACGGTGCCAAAGCTAGAACTCAAAAGAAGATGCGATTAAATACTTGAGAAATCCAGCAAGAGATTCAGAAAAGTTAGCTCCAAAGATCCTACCAACTCTAGAAATCCCAAAAACAAGCTCACCAACTGAATCAAGCACACGACAAGCATTTTTCTTAAATCTAGACTCATAGCCATCGTCAAGAAGCTGCGAGACAGAAAGAAAGTTGTATCTTAGCTTGTCCACAAGAGCGACGTCCTTCAGGATGAATTTGTCGTTCACCCTAATCGATCTCGTTCCTTCAATCTGCCCTTGTGTATCATCTCCAAAGGTGATAAAGTCATCACCCATTGACCGCGTGAAGGAGGTGAACCATCTTGAGTCTCCGGTCATGTGACGTGAATAGCTGGAGTCGACGAACCATGTGTTCTTCCCCCTTCCGCGACGATCCTCATCGATGTCATCAATGTTGACAGAGTCGGCCATGAAGCACATGCTAGTGAAGTCTTTTTCCTTCCCTTTCTTCTTGTCTTGAGGGAGCTCCTCCTCCTTGTCCTCCTCGCTCCTGGAGTCCACATCGCTCATGGATTGATCTCCAAACGCGGCAAGGACCTAGTGAGCGGCCTTCATGAGTTTGACAGCATCAAACTTAGACTTGTTCCCTTGAGGCTTCCTCCAGGCTGCCTTCTCATCCTTGTGGTTGCTCTTCCCTTTTAGCTTGGGGCAGTTCGCTTGGATATGATAGAGGCTCTCCACACTCATAGCATGTCACAAGGCCACCTCTCTTCTTATTTCTCACATTATTATAGGCCCGTGTGAATTTTTTGGCTAAGAGAGCTAACTTAGCCTCAGGAATACTCTCAAGTTCCTCTTCATGGATTGCAGATAAATAGGCAAGTGAAAATCTAGAGGAAGACTTAGAAGAATCATCAGAAGTTCTTTTAAGAGGGTCAGCCACCAAAGTCATGTTCTCTTTCTTAGGATAACTAACTCTCTTGATCTCATGAGTCTTAAGCTTGCTACACTACAGAAGAACACCCTTTACCAGCATAGCTAGCAAATGGGCGGAACTTGAATGAGTTGCAATGCTTAATAGATATTCCACCTCTCCCACATCTCCCACGTCTGAGTTAAGAGGAAAAGGCACTAAACCCGCCCCACCCCCTTAACTTCCTCCCTAATATTCCATTTAACTCAACCATAGTCCGGCGCTTCGGTTGTGGCGGCGGCCTTTCCTATTCCCCATTTCTTTCGTTTCTCTGGAGCTTCTTCAGCCGAATAGATCCATGGCGCCTCCTCCCCTTGCTTCACGGCTCGGCCGCGCCCAGTTGCCGGCTCCCTGGTTCGCCCCGGCCACCGCCTGCTCCCTACCGCCCTCGCGTCCTCTCCCCGGTGCGCCTTCCCCTCCGACTTGCTCCCTCGGCTCGGCCCGGCCCCATGGCGCCGCTGCCTCTCGCCTCCACCCCGACGTGTCAGCCCGGCCCTCCTCCGACTCGCCCCTGTGGCTCGGCTACCGAGCGCCACCTCCCTTAGTTGGCCCCCTGGCCCGTGACTCCGTGAGGCTGGGTTGGTGAGGAGCTAGGGTTCCTCCCCGCTCTCCGCCGCCGCGCCGTCGACTCCCACCTCCTGCCAGTTCTCCGCCGCCATGCTTTGCCGCCAAGAACTCTAACTCTCCACGTGGCACTGCGCCCCGATTCTTCTACCGCCGTCGACTCCTTCCTCCTCCTCCTCTCCGTCGCCACTGGCAATGTGAGTTCCTCGATTGATGTCATTAGCTGTTGTGAGTTCCCTAGCTTCCTTCCTTTGGATGCATGGCAATGTTTGTTTCAAGTATAGGTCAATTTACTTCTAGTGTTTTGAGTGATGCAGGTGTTAGATTTTTTCCAAGTTAATCTGAAGATCCGCACTTGTATTTTTAAGAATAATCACAATTGTGTGGCCTAATGCATGTTGTACTTAATTCTGAGGTTGGATAGTGGTTCCTTGAGAAAATCTTGTATTTTGCGGTTTAACTAGCAATCTCTGGAGGTTTAAGTTCCTATCTAGCTAGCTTGTGTAGAAAATTGTTTGCCCTAGCTATGTGCATCAATTGTGCTTTGTTTCAACTATTATGCCATTGATTAGTGTAAATCAATTTCAAAGTTTCAAGTAGGATGAAAAATCTTTTTTTAAAGAATGATCTCAGTTGATCTGGACCTCATTCAAGGTCATGTTGG
This sequence comes from Phyllostachys edulis, assembly GCA_036346405.1. Lineage (NCBI taxonomy): Eukaryota > Viridiplantae > Streptophyta > Magnoliopsida > Poales > Poaceae > Phyllostachys > Phyllostachys edulis. Next base: position 66,156,038 of record CM070548.1, on the reverse strand, counting down.
TGGAAGCAGGTCGTGAAGAGCAGATGACATGAAGCAGTCTACTCTACTGGGTAGCAGTGGAATGTTTCTTGAAATTCTGTCTGTTTGTAACAAGCAGTCTTGTCGTGTGTTGAGGGCTGCAACAGTCTACTCTACTTGGAGAAGGAGAAGGAGCTTGTGCAGCTGAAGCGTGAGGCCCGGATGAAGGGTGGGTTCTATGTGAACCCTGAGGCCAAGCTATTGTTTGTGATCCGCATCCGTGGGTAGGGCACTGCATCATATCATCTGCTGGTTCTCTTGGTTTGATTAGATGCTAATGTTGTGAAATGTGTTTTGTAGTATCAATGCCATGCACCCTAAGACCAGGAAGATCTTGCAGTTCCTACGGTTGAGGTAGGTCAGTTGGTTCATCGGTTATGTGAAATGTGATCATCATTGAAAATGCTAGGTTAATAATATGAAAGGTTTGGTTTTGCAGATCTTCAATGGTGTCTTCCTCAAGGTTAACAAGGCAACCATAATCTAGAAGTTTTCCATTGATTGTGATGGTATATGCATTTTAATGCGAGTCTAAATCATTTTCCCCTTTTTGCTGTCCATCCATTAGGGATTAGGGAAGAACAACATCATCTGCATCGAGGATCTCGTCCACGAGATCATGACTGTTGGCCCGTACTTCCAGGAGGCCAACAACTTCCTCTGACCGTTCAAGTTGATCAGGAGGATGAACTAGACTCTCTTGTGTCCTGGGAAAATGTTTTCTATGTCAACAAGGTTATTTCACTCTAGTGAGTCAATGCTGGATAATAGATATGCAATTTTGGCATTAGACATGGCTCATTCACAGTGAGACTTCCGGTAGGAAATCTGTACCATTTATTCAGAAGGTTTTTTCTTGTCTGGATGCTGTTTCTCTTTACATGTTTGTTGTTCTATTATTGTGTTTGCTTGCATTGTTGGGCGTTGTGTATCTATTCACGCAGGTTTGCATACTTGCTCGTTTCGACTAGTTCAGTAATATGCCTCGATGAGGTTGAGTTGTGTACAGTGCAGTAGGAGTTGATATTGCGTGGCCATCAACTTATGTACTGTGCTCCTTGTCAGGACCCTCAAGTCTTGGAATGTGCCGAATTAAAATTATACTGGTAGCATAATTCTTAATTAAGGAACAGTTCAATTCCCTCATTAAAAATCATACTAGAAGCATAATAATAACAAGTAATAATTCCAATATGCAGGTTCCCAGATATATGATTCACAATAGTTCCCAGGATTTAAGACTATTGCACATATATCATTAAACAACATTGTATCATACATACAAGGCGTTCACTTACATAATTATACATAACATGTTACAACTCGGTTTGGAAATCTACAACACCAAGTGACCTTGGGCCACACCAAAAGTTAGCAGCGGAAACCAAAAATAAACAGCAAAAGACCACCAATGGCCCCATCACCCGCAGGCTATTGCGTGGAGACTAGAACTAGCTTCACTCGTTAGCGTCACCCAGATCGGCGCTAACGGGCATCTCATATAGATAACTATCCTCACCTGCAACAAGAGGTCATAGCCCCTGAGTATGGAAGGTACTCAGCAAGACTTATACAAACTAATAAAAGAAAGTGTTTGATAGAACCTATACAAAGGAATAGAAATTGTACATGCATAAGGTTAACAACAGAAAGGTTATAATGGTTCTATTTTGCAGAAAGCAATACACCTTAACCTACACTTGCTAAGTTTTGACAAAGCAATTTTATAAAACAATTTGGACTAAATCAGTAAGTAAATGAGAACATAATAAAAAACAATAACAATAATAAAGTGACTATTTACCATCAAACCTTGCATGACACCAATCATGCCGAATTAATACCATAATCGGATTTAGTTCAAAGTCTATACAGGTGACATCAATTCAAGTGTTGTCCGTGAATGTAGTGGACACGGCTATTGAATAGTTTTAACCTGCGAGGGTGTACATCTTTACCCACACGACTTAGTTAGCAGTAAGCCTCGGAATAATAGCACACTACCTTTGGTATGCTAATTTGGGTAAACTAAGATTTGGTATTTTCAACAAGTTGCGATATTGAGTTGAATTACCCATATGCGCTGATCCGCTTAAAACAAGTTTACGATAGAGCTTGCTAGCGGGGCACACATGTTACGTTGAGAACGCCGATTCAATCACAAATAAAAATTTGTACTCACCGTACATATAAGATTAAAATCGGGCTCTATGAGCACGTAACCTTCTAAATGCCCTCGCCCTAAGAACATATAATCTGAATCGAAATCCTACACATATGCACTTATCCACCTATTTTTCAACTCAATAACACCAACCTTTTACTGAACCAAACAGCGCCCATACACCGCATGTGGAAGTATGTTGGGGCTTGAATTGGGCCGTCAGAGTTCAGTCCTTAATCAATCCAGACAAGACAGCCACATTTCCCAATTCTCGTGCACTAAGGCACCATCACTAGCATCCACTTGTCCAGATTTTAAAATTCAGTTTATTAAACAAGATTTAAATTCATTTCTGATTTAAATAAATTAAACAAAGAATCAAAATAAATGAGATTCATTTGTGTTCCCATGTTTGATAAGATAAGCTTGACACACACTACCGTTCTATGGACTGCATGGCTAAGCAGATTTTTCAATTAAATATTGTAACACAAAACACTACCTTAAGTTGAGTGTACGATCAAATTTAAGGTAAGCCACAAGTTCAGATTGTAACTACCTAAGGACACATCACAAATAATTTTAGAAAATTGCATGCAACAGATATCCTTGTATTTTGTAAATCTCTGAGTTCAAAAGATTGGGATCAACATGGTGCAGAGAGGATGCTTGCCTTGATAATAATAGATAACCTCTTGTTCAGGTTCTTGTTGCTCAATAGCAGATTCGGCAATTTCAGAAGAACCAGAATCTAAAATCATAAAAATCTAATAAACACAAGAACTGACAGAGAACAAACTATTGAAAAAAAAAAGAATGCATGATCAAGATGGTAATGCATGGTTAACAATATGCTTAAGCTATATCTAACTCCATAAGGATAATAACCCATATTTACCATCTAAAGACACTAATTATTAGATTAAAATTTAACTTAGGGCTACAGTTACAGATTTTTGGAAAACTAAAAACCTAGACAAAGTACAAAATGGAGTTTGCTGATTTAATAAGTGTTGAACAGGATGTCATTTTTGGTTTAAGCTGCGGCTATAATAACAAAACTAAAAGTTTATAATTACCTAACCCTTAGTTAACATTAATTATCAGAATAAGATTTCAATCCAAAACTATAGGTTTCAAATTTTTGAAACTAAAAGTATGACAAAGTATAAAGAATGGTCTGGTGACCTAAACCTATATTAAGTAAGTTGTTTTGATTAGACTAAAAGCATTCAAAACTGCTACTGTGACTTAACTTATCATTTAATGACACCAAGGGACAAAAGTGAAAGATTAGGGGACTTGTTGTGCATGTTGTCGGTTGTTCAACAACAAAAACAGCAAAGAACTTTTTACAGATTTCGGTTGACTTGGAAAAATATACGAAACAAGGATTTTAAATTGGAGTTGGAGCTATCTGGAGAGTAAGTAATATCCCAAACCATCATTGCTAACCCTAATTTTCTAGTTCACAGAAAGAAAAGAAAGATTAAGCTTTTGTCGGTTTTGACCGACAATAACCAACAGAGAGAGGGTTTGCACCAATAAATGAATTGGTGACCTTAAGAATCGAAAGAAGATCTACTAATGATACTAGGGTTTATCTAGGACCTAAATAAGTTGATAAGCTAGCAAGACAAACCCTAGTTCTTGAAAACGATATGAAAGACCGAAAAGTTATAAAAACAACTTTTCAGTTTTAAAGAAGTTTTGAGTATCCATGTACAAGTAGATAGCTCAAGTGAACTATTGAAGTCCTTAGGGTACTCAAGGTGGAAAGAAACAAAGTCTAACTTACCAGCTGGAGAAGAAAGTATATGAAGTCAAGTCCTGGCCGAGACAGCAAAGAGCCAAAGTCTTTGCACCGGTCTGACCAAAACGACAACAAAGAAATCTTTAAACTCTAAAGATCACCCTACATGTGCTTTGCGGGAAAGGCATGAAACCTAGCTCACCAGAGCAAGATTTTACCAACAAGATGCTCCAACTGGCCCGGGTCAGCAAAGAGTCCTCACTGGATCAACCTACAAACGATGCCCAAATTCACATTATCAGGTGAATTAAGCACCGAGAGAGATGATCAAGTAAGAGAGCAAGAGATACTTCTCTGGGAAGGAAATGGGGTGAAGGGAACTACTTCAGTCAACAATGGCAGAGCTCCCAAAAGTAGGGTTTAAATAGAGTTGATCCCCTAGAGCACGCGAGAAAACTCTAGAGCTGATGAGGTGGCCAACCGATGCTAAATATCAAGGAATATTTGCATCAATCTTGTGCAATGCCTCTACTCGTGACAAGGCGGCGGTGGGCGATAGGCGAGAGGATGAAGAGAGAGTCGACACTGACGAGCGGGTCCCAAAGGCATTCACAGCCACGCACAGCACACTGCAAGCTTCAAGAAACAACAACCGTTCGATTAGAAGTGAGCGGCTGCGATGAGGATAGGTATAGAAGAACTAACCGGTATCGGTTTATGTATACCGCACGATCTTGATCTAACGGCTGCTCAAGATCTAGTGAGTTCATAAGAAAGAAGGAGCACCGTAGGATTTAAATCCTACGGTCAGATGAGGTTCTGACCTTAAACGCACATGGTTGAGGCGGTACCGTAGATTTTAGATCTAACGTCTACAAGGGAATCTACACTTGAATGCACGCAATTTGAAGCAGTACCGTCGGATGGAAATCCGGCGGTCATCACCTTTTTGGCGCTCTACCGATTCAAAAATCAAAAGGCTGGCGCGGTTGGATCTAGAATTGACGGCGGAGATGGACTCAAGACTCGGATGGTCCGAACGTCACCGCCCTTCTCAACGGCCCGATTTAAATCCGTCGGCTCAGATTCAACGTGTCGTTCGGATGGTCCGAACGTTCACGTTGATCTGGGCGGTCCATTTAAGATCCAACGATGCCCGATTTTGGAGGTGAGTTAGACGACTGGAATTAATTGCGTCTGGTAGGATTAAGATCAGCGGTGGTTATCGCGTGTACGTTCGGGTGGTCTGAGCGGCCCACTAGATCTGGTCCGTCCATTGAGATCTCTGACCATGTGTCGGAGGTGTGTTAGGTTTTCAAAACCATGGTTGGTTTGTGGTTGGATGCGGTCGGATGAGAATCGGCGGTGAGATTGAGGCTCGCGGGCGTGTCTGTACCAAGCAGCTCTACAAATCCTTTCCGTTCGCGTTGAAATCGGCGGTTCAAGACGCACCATTAGCGGGCACACGCGAGGACATGTTGGTGTGGCCGGTTGCACCGATTTGGACTTAAACTTCGATGGATTCAAGTCGCTCTGATTGCCACGGACAGGAGTTTGAATGGGGAAAGTTGACCAAACCAATTTAAACCTTCAAAAGTTTGACCGGCCTTGTAAAAATAACAAATAAATTTGTAAAAATATGAAATTTTGCAAGTATGCTACTGGGATAATGTATTTTCCAAATAAATTTTAAAACCACTGTTTCACCTTTTTAAAATACATAAATAATTTACTTAACTGAATAGGTTTTGTTTAGAGATAAATATTTTTCTCAAAATCAATAATTTCTAAAATTCAACAAAAATTCTTTTTGGCCAAGATAATTCATCTAGTTTTTAATAAAATGTTTCCCAGTCTTAATACCAACATTGATTGGTATTTCCTTTTGAAGCTTCAAACAAGTTTTGAATTTTTGGCTAGAAAATTGGGGAAATTAGATTGTAACATAATGCCCAATTTGCCAAAATGAACAGTGATGCTATAAACAGCATCTTATTACTGTTTATTAAAGCTGAGGCTGTTACACTCCTTTTAGTTTTGTTACTTTAATATAGTGATTTTGTTTCTTCCTAATGGTGTATTAATGGACTCTAATTTTTCATTGTAGGTTGATAAGATAAATGGATGATGCTATGGATGACATGTTCAATGCAAGGTGGAGAATGGTGACATAGGCAGATGAACTTCATTACATTTAGATCACATTCTGTTAAGAAATGATGTTCAAGATCTTCATTACATTTAGATTTCATTCTGTTAGGAAATGATATTCAAGTAAAATATTTATATCATGTCTTATGTGGATGGTTCTCTGTGTAATGCAACAATTTGTATATAATATATGAGTGTTCTTTTCAACCATGATATAACCGATAATGATTTTTTTTACTTTGACTTCTACACACTTATAATCATTGCAGCAACCTAATTATATCCGTTGCCAATATAGGAAAACTCGTCTATATGGCAAGTACCAATGCTTCTATGCGTTGTGACAATATAATTATATCCATTGTTAAAATAGTAAAAGTCATCCATGCATGGTAAGTACCAACGCATACAAGTGTAGTTACAGCATAACTATATCTGTTGCTACTTGGCAATGCCTTTTCATATCTATTACCAACGCTTGTTTATCTGTTGTAATAGACTCTCGCAACGGCCTCAATGGCAACGCATAGTAAATGCATTAGTATAGACTGTACCGACACTTATTTGGATTTTTACCAACGCATATATGCGTTGGTAAAGGGGTGTTCATGTTGTAGTGCTATAGAGCAGCTCCAAAGAGATATTAGAGAGATTGACATTCTCCTCAATGGCAGTAGCCTTCATCTCTCACTCATTGGTGTTGATTGTAGCCAAGAGATGGGTGGCATTCTCTGATTGAGAAACTCGATGTCTACTGCTCTCAACTGATTAATCGCCTTGTTAAAGTGAGTGAATACATCATCGATGCTCTTTCCAAGACGCATCTTAAACTTGTTGTATTCTCGCTTGAAGACTATCTGGCGTACTTGCTTAATTTGGGACGAACCCTCATGGTAGGTTTCGAGGGTGTGCTAAATCTCGTGCGCGGTCTAAAGATTACAAATCCTGTCATACTCATGTCTACCAAGCTCGGCATATAGGAGATTCTTTGCCTTATGGTTGTTAGCCAAGAGGGCTGCTGAAGCCAGCGTAGCAACCTCGGGCAAAATGAGCGGGGCTCAAACAACCTCCCATATAGCTTGTCCTTCGCTCTGAAGGAAGACACGCATGCGATTCTTCCAATAGGCATAGTCGAGCCCATCGAAGATATGCGGCTTGGTGGAGTACTTCTTCATCGCCAAGTTCAGTGACTGGTTAAAATCAAGATTGAACTAACCGGGCTCTGATACCACTTGTTAGACTGAAACGGTGACTAGAGGGGGGGTTGAATAGGAGCACTATCTATTTTTTTGCTTTGATCGGATTCAACATTATTTTGACTCCAATAGCTATGAGAGCTACGAAGATCAATATGTAAGCATAGCGGAAGACTTGTATTGAATCCAATTCAAACCCCCCAAGTGAAACAACCAAAAACACAAAAAAAAGCGACTGATGAACAGTACAATGAACAGTGTTGGTACTACCGGTGAACAGTGGCGGTACTACAAAAAATCAGAACTACTGTCATGAACAGTGCGGTACTACCGGATGAACAGTAAAATCAGATGATGAATAGGAAAATCAACATGAAAATGAAATAAAAAATTGGCACAACTTTTGATCCACAACTCCAAACTTTATGAAACTTGAAACATACCCTCTCTAGGATGTCAGGAACCTATTCCAACCAAGGATCGTGAAGATTATTGCCAAAGTTCCAACCTTTTTCCATTTGAGTGACGGTTGCTTCAAAACCGAGCCAAAAACAAACTTTGATCGAAAAACTTGCTCGTTGGTAAAGGATGATCAAGATGATCTTAGATGTATTCCCACATATCACAGCAAGCAAGATCACCATAAGAAACCAAAGGAAAACTAAGAAATCGTCAAAAACCCAAAATCACCAAAAGAGAGAGAGCAAGAACAAAGAGAGAGTCATCTTAAAGAATCTTGCTTTGATTGATTGGAGATTGAAGTTGGTTTACAGCCACTCCATCATGGAGGACAAAGACTCAACCCTTGAGCACACAATCCATCCAACTCTCTAGAACCCTAACCTCTCTACTTTTCTCTTCTAACCCTAAAACACAAAACTAGGGTTTTAGATATGAGGGTTGAGAGGTGCACAACCAGCACCCTCCCCTATTTATACTGGAGGCAAGGCTAAGAGAGTAAACCCTAATGGGCACCCATTAAGCCCACACACAAACGGGTTTCACTTACGCACATATTTCAAAGCACCGTCTTCATCTTCTTTTGACCAAAACTGCTTCTCCTTGCGCCGTCTTGCGTTGCGGGTTAGCAAAAGGTTATCAAGGCGGTGTTTAGGTGAAGTTACCAAAATACCCCTTCTCGATCATTCTCCGAAGACCGAGTCCAATCTTCATGAAGCAATCCCATGCTCCGACACGTGTGTATGTGTGTGTGTGTGTGTCTATATATATATCACAGATCGGATATATAATTAATTAATTAATTTGTTCCACTAAACCGTCTCTGATATAATTAATATTAATTGTAACTTCACCTCCAAACTAGATTTTTTTTCCACAAAACCTATATATATAGTAATAATTCAACATATAATTAATATAGTAACTTCACCTCCAAACTTTATTTTTCATTTTGAAATTTTCATATGGCCAAACAACGTGGCCAGTCGCTTACAAAAAGATTAAAAAAGTAGAAACCTATAAATAAACAAAGTTTTTCTAGTGGCAGAGGTAGGCTACTATCTCTGTCTTCAATACTTCATAGGCAACGACGTCGGCATCGGACGGTTCCTGATCATCAGCGAGCGAAGCCTGAAATGCGTCCACCTGCTGACGCACTCGTTTGAGTTTCTCCCGAAGACCCTCGGACTGTTGAACCAAGAAGAATTGAGCCCATAGACTCTCTTCCCTTGCTTGAGGGGTCTCGGCTTGGTCGACTCGATCGCCTGCCATCTCGATTATCTGATCAAGTGGCGGCAAGCCTCACAGAGACACGCTGCGTCGTTTTGGAGGACTACGTCGATAACGATAAACTTCGCGAAAGTGGGAGATCACCCGGAAGACACGGCGAAGGAGGATGTCAAGACGGCGGAAGGTAGCCATCACCTACTCCGGCAAATTCTCGGCCGACATAGGAGTGAAGACACTATTGATCTGATGTTCTTCTACAAGACAGTTCAACGTCTGAGAAGAGAGGTGCTCAGACAGTGCGGCGGAGTAGGCGAGTAGGCCATCAATCTTTGGCGACAAGGAAGAAGCAGCCATTTCTATTCTTTTTTTATAAGTATGTGGGGATGATCATCTTCGATGGCGGATGATCCTTTTTATAAAACAAGGTATAAATTCAGAGCGTGAGACGAAAAGATGCATCGGGGAGCCGAAGCGGATCGATGTGACGAAGAGACGCATCGGGGAGCCGAAGCGGATGGCGACGAAGAGACGCATCGGCGACGAAGAAACGCATCGGGCTATAGTGATATTATCACAGACGGTTATAACAAAAAACCGTCTGTGATATGTGGTAATATCACAGACGGTTATTGTTAAGAACCGTCTGTGATGTTTCCTGACGGTTCTTTATTGAAAACCGTCGTGATATGTAGAATTATCACATACGGTTATTAACAAGAACCGCTCGTGATACTTCATGACGGTTTTCAACATGAATAAATGCGTGATATTACCTCTTCACAGACGGTTTTTTAGCGCAGCCAGTAACACAGACAGTCTCTAAACCAAAACCATTTGTGATTGCATGTAATACAGACAGTTTTGGTCAACCGTCTGTGAAGAGGCGTCCAGTATTAGCCTTTTTGTAGTAGTGATAGAATGCAACGAATGAGGTGTGATGGGTGGGAAGAATTCCTCCAAGAAAAGGTAACATCATTTTGCACTAAATATGGCATCAAAGTTCCTAAGCCAGATGGTAGATATGTGCCTTATGGAAGATCATCATGTTTTTACCCAAAGCAAACAAACGATGATCATTTTAGAAGTGAAGTGTATCTTGGCATCATTGATAATGTTCTCCAAGATCTTAACAATCGGTTTGACAAGGTTAATATGGAGTTGCTTATTTGCATGTCCACTATAAATCCTATGAATTCATTTGCTTCTTATGATAGAGACAAAGTGCTTAGCCTTGCCAACTTTTATCCCAATGATTTTTCAAGCACGGATTTAATAAGACTTTCTTTCCAACTTGATAACTTCATTGATGATATGCGAAGCGATGATAGATTTAAGGACCTAAAGAATCTCAATGAGCTTTCTACTAAGCTTGTTGAAACAAGAAAGCATGACATTTACAAGTTGGTGTACTTGCTTCTTAAATTGGTATTGCTCCTACCGGTAGCAACGGCGAGCATTGAAAGAGTATTTTCGGCGATGAATCTTGTGAAGAATATGTTGAGAAATAGTATGGGCGATCAAGTATTGAATGATTGTTTAGTCACCTTTATAGAGCGAGATATCTTCTCGAAGGTTAGTGATGATTATATAATCAAGTGTTTCCAAGGAATGAGATCGCGTCATATGGTATTGTGATTTCTATTAGCTATTTATGACTCTTTTATTCATGTAAGTTTTTATTTGAACTATTTGTATTGCATTATTAATTAATTTCGAACTCTTTTGTGTAATTGTGTTGGACTTATGAAATTACATATATGCCGTACAAGATTTTTTTCCCATCTTTTAAGTGCGCACCCCTATTGCTAAATTCTTGGCTCCGCCACTTGTTCATGCATATGGCATATATACCATGCACCTATAGTTCTGCATCAGAAATGCATCCTAGCAACTCATACTAGAGAGCAACACATCCCTCACTAGCTTCTCCAGATTGGCAAACGACCGGGCCCCGGGCTGCGTTGCTCGGACAGCAGTCTCCTTCCACTCTACTGCCCTCCTCCTCATCTCCCTTCCCTTCTCCCCTCCCATCGCCTCCCGTATCCTCTCCTCGACCGCGTCCTGCCGCACATCATGATTGATCTCTGTCCCCACGCCCCATTCCACGGACATGTACCGGCAGTTCGTTTGCTGCTCGGCGAAGAACGGCCAGCACAGCATGGGCACCCCACCGCAGAGGCTCTCCAACGTCGAGTTCCACCCGCCGTGCGTCAAGAACAGCCCGACCGCCTCGTGTCGCAGCACCGCCTCTTGCGGGCACCAGCTGGCAAGGAGGCCTTGGTCCTTGGTTGCCTCCAGGAACTCGGGAGGCAGCACGGCGATGTCACCTCTCACTACGTCAGGCCTAATGATCCACAAGAACTCGTAGCCGCTATTGGCCAGGCCCCATGCAAACTCCACCAACTCTTGGCTGGTCATGACGGTTACGCTCCCGAAGTTCACGTACACTACGGACATGGGATTCCTGCCGTCGAGCCAATCGAGACAGGCGTGTTCTTCATCCCAAAGGTTAGAGCCCAGCGTGTCGACCGGACCGTCGGCGACAAGCTGCTTGGTGAGGAGGTTGAGAGGGCCGACGGTGTATACTGGTGGGAGGATTGCGTGCATGGCGTCGATGGCCGTCTGCTCGAGCTCATCGAAAGTGTTGAGGATGACGGCCGACGCGGCCGACGCGCGCTCCGTCTCGCGCAAGAGGAAGTTGAACAGGATGTCGCCACGGTCCGTCGAACGGACGAAGCTCGGGAAGTCCCCGATCCGCATGTGCTTGCTCATGCCGCGCGCCCAGTCCACCGGCGTGTCCAAGAACCCGTTCGTCACTGCTCCTCATCTACTCGATCACATGCATGCAACCACTTGTTAGAAACCTAGAATGTTAATTTTAGTTCAGTCGACATGCATATAAGCATATTGCGGTCTTATATATATGGCACCAAGAGCTAGCTGTACGTACGTAGGGGGAAAAGACCCTTCTCGATGAGTTGGCGGTAGTGGCGGTAGCCCATGTAGCCGCAGGCGCTGGCCGTCCAGAATAGCGCGCATGGCACGTTGATCTCCTTCGCGGCGTCCACGCTGAAACTCATGACGTTGTCCGCCACGACGCACGTGACCGACGGCATACTAGCCGAACGGTTGAGGTCGGCAAGCAAGTTCTTGAAGTGGGGGAGGCAGGTGGTCATGGTGGAGTAGCATATGGACGCCGGGTCCTGCGTTGCGTTGGCGTCGGACGGCGGGAGGCCATCGGGGATGGTCGCAAAGCGGAAGCCCGGGAGGCCCGCGACGGCGTCTACGCCGCGGGAGCGGATGAGGCGACGGTGGTTGTACTCAGTGTTGACGAAGGTGATGTGGAAGCCCTTACAATAGAGGATCTTGGCTAGCTTCAGCATCGGCGTGACGTGTCCCTGCGCCGGGAACGGCACGCACACCGCGTGCGGCTTCTCGTCGGCCGGAGTCTCGCCCATCGGTCGATTGTCTGTGTGCGTGAGACAGGAAGGTAGCAACGAGCGGAGCTTTTACAGCTAGTTTATAGAGGTATAGCAACGAGCGGAGCCTGTGATAAGTTGCCACTTCGTCCTTCGAGAGCCGTCTCTAAACAGTTCCTTACGCAGGACGCAAACTTCACAGTCCAAGTGATCAAGTAGTCGTCGCCGTGCCACCTAATTAAGGCATACGTGGAGATGTGTGTCACAGTCCAAGTGATCAAGTAGTCGTCGCCGTGCCACCTAAGGCATGTGTGTATTTGCGTTTTTCTTGTAATCACCGGCTCCCCAACTACGAAGGATCGCTATGCTTTTCGTTGGTTTTGTCGCCACGTTCTTCACCGTAACAGACGTATTGAAACACTTCTGTTCTGTGAGGTAGAAGGCAACGGTAGATCTGTTCCGGTGATGTGACGCAGGCAATGACGGAATGGGTCCACGGTTAATTGGGCTCCTCGGCTGGGAGCCTCATCCATTTGGGCTGAAACCCCCACAATAGGACCACAATTCACAGGCCGCAGCTCACCTGCCAAAATGCAAAATCCTACGGGAATCATCAGAGAGAGGAAGACGACGAAGAAGATCCTAGCTTCATCCACGGCGATCGAGCAACTTAAGCGGATCCCTGATGAGCGGATCCCTGATGCATGATGAGCGGATCCCTGATGCATGATGACGAACCTGAAAACATGATGAGCGGATCCCTGATGCATGATGAGCGGATCCCTGATCATGACGAACCTGAAAACATGCTGGGACGGATCCCTGATCCCAGTAATTAATTTGCGAGGATTTATTTTGATCTATTGTGCCGCAAGGGACTTGACTTTTTTTCTTTTGCGAGGAAACAAGGAACTTGACTTGAGAGCACATGCTATCGCGATTTTTTTTTTGTTCCCGTAGGATTTGCCGCCTGATCAATTGATTAGCTCATCCCTTGACAAAGTCTTAAGTTATACAATGAAGAAAGATAGAAACAGTCTGCTTGATGAAACAGATTGTGACAAGATAGTTGGATGCTGTCAGAAGTAGTATCATCCATTCTAATTGCTCCTCACGCCAGGCTATGTGCGGCTCTGTTCAGTTCTCTTTTGACGTGCATTACTTCAGATTGGATTCTCATTTTACTATTAAAAATATGTACGAAAATTGGTTTGTTACTCCAGTGGAGAGACATGTTTTGAAGATTGCTTGTTTTTACCTACTGCACAAGGATCTGACTATCCGATATAAAGCAAATTGGTTGCAACTTGTGAGTTCCTGCAAAAATGGATGCCAACATAAAACCAAGAGCTTCTGCTTGTAATAGAGAATGTACTCCAGAAGCTTTTGCCTTGATTGCGATCTTAATCGGGTGTGTTGCTTCAAGATTGAAAATGAGCACTCCCAAGCGGCCAAGCCGGCATTGCCATCCTCTGTCCATGCCGCGTCAATGAAAAACCTGTGCTTTTGTTGAAAATTGACTTTGTTTGTTGAAGTTGTGTAATGTGATGTTGGTAAAGAGCTCACATCTTGACGGGACAATCTGTTCTGAAGACTTTGAATATTCTCACTTTGTTGAGCTGTGTCATTCTGAGTGCTACTCTGGTTGTAAGAAGGGAAGTATATGAGTGAAGGCTTGAGCTTGATAGAGGATGCTTTGAACAGTGTCGTCTTTTTTCTTGAAATGTTTATCATTCCTAGCTTTCCAAATAAACCAAAGGATATTGAAAAATAAGACCTTTTCATAATCATGAGTGAGATGTGAAAGGATGTGATGTAACATTTGAGTAATGTTTAAGATGTAGAAAACTGTAACACCCGTTTTCGGACGGCGTATAGTAATTGCTATTCTGATTTTCGTTCTTCGCCGTAATTCAAATTACCAAGCTAATTATGAAAACATCCTTTCTTTTTCGGTGTGTGTTTCAAATGTAATGTCCGTAACATTTGAAATTCAATTCTGCAACGTGGAGTTTCTCCTCTCTTTTGAAATCCCCATGCCATTTTGAGTTGGGCCCCCTCTTTCTTTCGGGCTCATCCCATTTCTCTCTGGGCCAAGCCCATCGCCCTCCGGCCCACCCGGCCTGCTTTTCTCCCGGCCCAGTCCAGCCCCGGCCTCTTTTTCTCCTTTCCTTTCCCGGCCCAAGCCATCCGGCCCCCCCTTTCTTTTTGGCCCGCGCCGCCCGGGTCATCTTCCTCATCTTCTCCCGGGCGGCCGCCGCGCCTCCTCTTCCTCCGTGGATAGACGCCGCCTTTGTCTTGGTCTTGCCTCCCTCCTCCCGTGGGCAGCGCCGCCACTGCTGCCTTCGCTTCCTCGCCTTGTCTTCTCGGCGCGCCCATGTAAATGTCACCACAGTGCCCGCTACCCTAGAGCTCCCGGATCAAGCGATCTCCCCTCGCCTTGTCTTGTCGCCCGCGCTGCACGCGCCCGCGTCAGCGTGGACGCCCGAGCCGCCGCATGTCCTCGCAGCGCCTCCCCCGCTCCCTTGCCCTATTCCCTCCGTGTGCAGCCGCCCTCGCTGACGCCGCCTCGGGACACAGCGCCACTACCTCGCCAATGGCTCCAAGCCTCCTCCCTTGGCCTATAAAGCCTCTCCCGTGCTCCCACATCTCCTCACGTCGCCCCCGAGCTCCGGTAAGCCCACAAGCAAAAGCCGCCCTCGTTTCCATTTTCGGTCGCCGCCACCTCCACCGCCGTCTCGCCGCTCCAGCCATCTTCCGATGCCACCAACCCCGTCACCGTGAGCCCCCGGCCCCCAGGATTCTTTCCCCTCAAACCCCTTCGAAGATTAGCCACCGTAGCCACTGCAATCGCTGTTCTTCCCTGCCTCCGGCCGCCGCCTTCTTCACCATGCGCCGCCGCCTACAAGCCTCCCCCGGCCTCCCCGTCAAGACCAACGGCTTCGCCTCGATGAGGGCTACCCCGTGCTCACCTTCCCCGGCTCAATCCACCACCGGACCCCTCCTTTCCACCATAGTTGAGCCGCCGCCGCCGCCGCTTAGCACCACCCGCCACCAGCCACTGCCCTCCTCCGGCGCCGCCACCCCCATCACCGGCACCACCTCCTCTCCTGCTCCCCGTTCCCGAGCTCAAGTCACTCCGCCGTGCCTTAGCCCATGGCGCAAGCCGAGCCGCCGCCAGGCGTCTTGATGCCCGCAAGCGCCTCTGCGTGGCGTGTTCAACCGCCTCATCATTAGCGTTAATGATGTCTTAAGGCACTAATTAAATGCTTAACCGGTTTAATTATGTCTTAACCCCCCACTCTCTTTGCCGTCAGGTCTTTTTCAAGACAATAACCATAACCCCCTTCATTTGTCATCGCCAAGGCCCAGCTGCAAGACTTGTGTCAGTGGACCGGCGCCTCTCTGCAAGATGAGCCGGTCCACACTGTGTTGTGCACCAGAGTTTCTCTCTCTTTCTTTTTCAATTCATTTAATCTTCGTAAATTCATTTCTCCTCCGTTATAACTCCAAAAATTATGAAATAAATTTCTAAAAATTTGTTAAATCAAGATCTTGCTAATGGCATAGGACTTGATTAATTCGGAGTTCATTTGTGTATTCTTGTGTATTTATTTGCTCTCTTTATCGTTGTGTCTTTTTCCGGTATTGTCGCCCGATTAGGATTTGAAGACGCCGGCGATCCTCAAGTTGATCAAGACCAAGAGTATCAAGATCTCCTTGCCTTTAACCAAGGCGAGTCAATACTTTGACCATATTGATCCTACATGTTATGCAAACTATATTCATTTAAATTAGCAAAATTGCATGCTTTAATTCTTTATCAAATATATGTTAAAGCTTAAGGTAGTTAAATACCCATTTGATGATTTATTAATTAATATGCCATCCTTGATAATTTGAATCCATTAATCATTGTCACCCTAGTAACTATATGGTAATACTAGTTATAGGTTGTACTTAAGCGACATGCTAGTCTTGCTTAAGTACCGGGGTATTAAATACCCCAATCATCATTTCCTCAAACATAAAATGATTTGGGTAGTCATTGGTGGTCTATTGACTAAAAGGTGTGAAAATAATTTGGTTTACTCCTCAAAACCCCAATTGCTAGTTCTATCTGGGCGGATGGTGAGGCGGTGGGTGCTCGGGGAGCACGGGGATAGTTGGTTTGCGGAACGAACCGCCCAGATAACCCTAAGGACTTAATCTTGTCACGACCTCCTGTATTAAACAAGTACAACCACAAGTCTGCAAAGTGCAACTTGGCTTAGTAAAATTATTAAACCCTGAATGTGTCTCACATGGTGGAGAAAGGGAGAAATGCGCAAGCGTACGGTACATCCAGCTTGAATGGGTGAGGTTGCCAACATTGTGGATAGTCCAAATCTACACCCAACGCTGCGTGTACAACGATCCCCCGCAACGTATGGGTGCAACCCCATATGGGTGAGATAACAGAAAGGGCAAGATAGTTTGAAAGGTTACTGTGACGGTCGCCCAACTACATGACTACGTAATCATGTGGGGTAACGGGTATGACTATCTCTTGTGGGTAAAGTGTGCAACCTCTGCAGAGTCTAAACCTGTTTAAACAGCCGTGCCTACGGTCAAAGGCGGACATGGGAATCATAACTTGAGTTAGTTCTATTTCAACAACTTGTGGGTGGTATGAAAATGGTGGAAGGGCTCACCTAGCCCTGTGTTGGATTTTCCCTGAGTCTTCGAGCTCAGTGGGTGTGGTCTTTGGAGGCAGCTCCAATTGAAAAGATGCATGGGTAGAGTTCCAACGGATGGAACCTCTACTATTAATAATTATTGCACTTTACTCTCTTTACTAAACAGCAATCTATTAAAATGCTAAGAGATAGGACTTTGTAAGTATGATATTTGAAAAGCTTGCTTTCGCAAATAAAAGAACCTGAGCCATCCTTGTTAAGCCTTGCATGTATATCATTGCATTGTGTGTTGGCTCGCGAGCACGGTAGTATTGCTCATTCTCGCTTCTCCCCCCAAACCCTTCAGATAATGAAGACGAAGGAGACTACACTTTCTACGAAGGCCTAGGAGATGATGGACAAGGCTATGACGAGGAGTAGTATAGTTATGTAGTTTAGGTGTCGGACCTGGGATTAACACCCCAAATCCTCTGTGCATTTCTGAACTAGTCCCATGATCGTGACTAGTTCACACGAAGAAATGCAGATATGGTAACATCCATAAATCGCACAAATATATTAATAATCAACAGAGTTTATTACAAAGGAGGCTTACAAGCCAACAATAAATAACACAGCGGAAGACGAAGAAGATGTAGTAGAGTCCAGTTAATCTACCATAGGCAATCGACTGGGGTAGCGGCCTAGTCATCGAGATCCACACCGATGGTGAAGTCCTTCTCCTCTAAAATTTGTTTGGATAAAGCAAGTATGAGCACAACTACCGTGCTCGCAAGTTACACCCGTCAAGTAACAGAATGACATGCATACATGGATATCTCAAATGAAAGCTTAATATGCTTGATTTGCACAAAAGCAATATTTGACAGGTTAAATACAATACTAAGTTCAAAAGCACAATTTTTACAATAACTAAAATTGAGTTTTAACTGAATTAATAAAGCTAGTGTAAGCACCAACCTAACACTAACCTAACACGGGCACCAACCTGGGGCTCAACCCATAATTTTTCTCATGGACACCCATCCATGTCAAAACTGTTTTACCAAATCATTTTTAAATCAAAACCAAAGTCTAACTTTGAGTGGCTTTGCTAGCATGTCCATGACCGCGGACGCGGCTATTCGAATAGTTTTACACTCTGCAGAGGTTGTACAACTTTACCCACACGACACGACTTCTGTAGTTTGTTTGGCATCCGGGGTGCCACCACTCACTACCGAAGGTAAGTGGTCTAGAGCACGTGTCAAGGCCTTTACAATGCGCCATTCCATCGTAGTTACCCCTCGCTAAGGTTTCGCCCCCTCTGGGCTCCAACCCATCGGGTTTGTGTGGCCCCCTCTTGCGTTAGTGGGACTAACATAGGTCGTAACATGACTACCCACTACATCTGAAGGGAACGACCACGGTGGAACATTGCAAATTAATTAGCCAGGTCCTGCCCATACAGGACATATGGTAGTACGATGTGGCATAGTCCATTATAGGCATAGCAAAGGAACGCTCAGAGGCCGGTCCTTAACTGACTTAGGCGACTTTCCACAAAACCCATGGGCCTCGACCCTAACCAGATTGAGCCCGTGCATAAACATGCACCATCCAGACAACCATTTCGCCCAAGTACAAACCATCATTTTATTTCATTTTGCAAAGTCATTTATAAACTTCCATAACACACCAATGCCATGGATACAATTTAAACAATATTTGATTTTTGGCTGAACTTCCCCAAATCAACATTTTTGGTCTAAGCATGTCTTTGCAACATTTTCAAATGATCCTAGTTCATACTATCGTATCAACTAGGTTTTATCTAGGGTCACAATGTATTTGATTCAATTATCAAATTTGGCCATACAAAGGATTTAGGAATTTCAATGAATTTAAAGTAGGCATTTAAATTACTGAATGTAAATAAGCATGCAATAATAATTTAAAATAGAATTAAATAATTTGAAATAATGGGTGCAATATGATCAAGAATGTAACTTGCTTTCGTTGAAGTTTTGATATTCTAATTCTTCGGAAGAATCAAATTCCCCAGAATCATCGAAGTCTAAACGTGAAAATACGACAAATCAATTGAAATTCAAATAAATTCAAAAATACAAAGTAAACTAAGTCCAAATGAAATAATTTTATTTTATTTAGCTAGATAATAATTTTCTAAGATTTTAGCAATTTGAAACACTCAATTTGGAGTTAGGAATCAAAAGATATGAATTTTACAATTTTTAAAACTAAATCTGGAATTTAAAAGCATTTCCCGATTTATTTTTCTAAAGGAAAACCTAATTATTGCGCAAGGGTGATGTCAACCCTGGGTTTTCCATTTTAAATTGAACTCTGACATGTGGGCCCCATGTGTCATAGACATGGACTAAGTCCACGGGCCTTTGGCGTAGGGGTGGCGTTCCGACGTGGCGCCACATAGGCCGAATTGGCGACATGGCGCCCATGTGGCATGAGGTGGCGTGTGCGTGGCCGTGCCACGTCAGTGAGGACGGCGTCGGCGCAGAGACCGATGGTCACCGGCGCTATGGTGCGCGGCGGCGGGCGGCGGGCGGCGAGACGCGCATAAGAAAGAGGAGGACGCAGCGGTCCTGGTGCGCTCACCCACACGACGAGGCGAGGACGGAGGCGGACGGCAGTGAGGAAGAAGCGGCAGCGCGATCGGCTTCAACGGTGGCACGGCGATTCGGCAAGGCTCCGGTGACGGCGAGGTGCGCACCGGCTTCACGGCGTCGCGGCGATGCGAGTGGTGGCGAGGCGAGACCTGGCGTCGGCGATGGCGGCGCTAAAGCGTGGCGTGCTCACGACCAGCGATGTGAGATCTCCGTTCTGGCGAAAGCACAGGCGAGAGGGAGTGAGTGGTGGAGTTGGCGTCGGTGAGGAGAGGGCTACCTGGTGCTCCCTTTTATAGGGGTCAGGGGGAGGGGGGAGATCGTAGGCGAAGGTCATGGCGGCGACGGTTGGGCGTAAATGGGCCTCGGCGACGAGAGAGCGGGAACGTGGGCGGAGGCGGCGAGGCGCGGCGCGCAAGAATGCGAAGCGAGGTGGGAGAACGTGGCGGTTGTGGAGCTTGGCCCAGCCGCTAATGGCGGCTTCGTGCGTGGACGAGCGGAGAAGAAGGGGAGGTGGAAGAAGATGGCGGCGGGGCCACTTGCAGCGAGAGGGGGAGAGAGGGTGAGGCGCGGGCAGTTGGATTTGCATCCAATGCCCAGGAGTGGCGCGGGCGGGATAGAGAGCGGGCGGGCTGGCTCGGGTGCGGGTGGGCCGCATTGGGCCGCGTAATGGAGGAAGGGAGTTGGGCCGGAGGAAGGTTTCGGCCCAAACAGGTGTTGGGGTTTAAATTGTTTTTCTAATTTTAAATAATTTGACTAATTCATTTTGGCTTTAGAAAATAGCAAATAAAATCCAAAAATTCTAGGAAAATTCACAGAAATTCCCAAAGTTATTTTGGACTTAATAAAATTATTTGCAACTTAAAGTTGTTTTTTTTATTTTGCAAATAAATTATTTTGGGTTTAAAATATTTAGGAAAAAGCTTTTAAAATTTCCAGAAAAAAATTACATTTTTATTTTTCAACTTAAACTCAAATAAAACTTCAAAAACTTTAATAAATTTTGTTTTTGACTTTTAAATCTTCAGAAATTCAAATAAAGCAATCAAACTCTTTCAAATTTCAGAAAATCCAACAACATAATAACTTTTAATTAATTTTAAAATTGGTAATAGAACTTTGGGCTGTTACATTAGGTCTCGCCCAATCTAAGTAGACTCGTTGGTACTCGCGTACAACCAATATTATCCAGCTATTGGTTAATATCCGTTATACACTGGTTACCCCAGTCGCTTGCCTATGTGAGATGAGCTCTACCTCCCCTTTTGCTTCCGCTGTAGACTTCATTATCTTTTTGTAATGTAATCAAGTTGGCCTTGCGCGGCCCCTTTTGTAAAACTCGACCCGATGAGGTCTATGTTACTCTGTGTTGTAATATATTTGTGTTAGTTCACGACTTGTATGGTTGATTCAGCAATGTGCATGTGAGTGCTATCTACTGATCCAGGGAGTAGCATAGTGTTTTCACAAAGGATTTGAATTCTCGGAATCTAGGTCCGACAAACACATTATCTTCAGTTTTCATGGAGAAAGGAGAGGTGAACCAAACAGCTTTAGCAAAAGTACATAGAACGAAAACATGTTCGTCTATTTCATTTTGTTTACATTTTGAGCAAAACTGTCGGATCCGGATTTTGCCAATCCAAATCCTCTATGAAATCACTGCAGTATTCCCTAGATTAGTAGATAGTGCTCACAGATACATCACTAAATCATTTCATACATGATGTAAATCAAACCATTCATTTATTACAACACATCAGAGTCAAGTAGACTGTATCAAGTCGAGTTTTACTGTGAGAACCCGGGGTATTTAACTCGTAATACTTAACCACCCAATTGGCCCTAGCATTACAAACCAAATATCCCGATTCTCAGCGCATATGTACTTCCCAGAATTGCAGTACACATACCCCATACAAAAATTAAGCATACATTCCATACACAAGTCATTACAAGCGTACAACAAAAAGGAAATACAAGTTCATATTACAAAAGTAGGGTCGACTGGCCAAAAGACAAGGTAAATAACCAAAGTAGCAGCGAAAACATAAGCCATAAGATGGCGAAAACAAAACCCAAACGGTTTTCCATAACCCACAAGGCAACCGACCGGGCCACCAAGCTAGTCGCCGAAGTCAAAGTCGAAGTCGGTCTCACAATAGTCGATCCCTTGGGGATCAACCTCCTCTGCAACAATTAATTAAGCAAAGCAAATGAGTACAAAAATGTACTCGCAAGACTTACGTGTAGTGTAACAGCCTATACATAGCTACATGCAAGCTTATTTAAGTGGAGGAGGATCTAGACTCATTTTCAGCATAAAGCAAGTTTTCATTTGCAATAATGTAATAGATTTAAATCAGTTTTACAATCTGTTTTTATTGACAAAAACAGCGAGATACAAGAACAATAATAAAAGACATCCTGGAAGTGGCTAACCAAATAGCCACCACAACAATAGCATGAATTCGCCATTCATACCACCCACATCAAGTTTTAATTAAATGTTATAGTCTAGTTCTCACGGGGTGTATCCAAGCATGTCCATAACCTAGGACGAGGCTATTCAAATAGATTATACCCTGCAGGGGTGTACCAATGTACCCACACGCCAGACCGCCTTTTCGCCACATGATTAAGCCCACTTCCTTTGGTATGCCGGCACGGCTAAGTCCTACGAGGCATTTCCAATGGAAAGAGCTAGTTAAGAGCTGTGCGTATGGGGGTTAACTGTAACACCCCAGTCCTACAAGGGCTGGAATGCTACTAAACTAACATGTTAACAAGCTAAAACAGACGACAAAAATTCTAAATTTCGACAGAACCTCCCCTGTATAGTTAGCTATACCGGAGGTTCCAACAATCATTAATATCAAGACAATGGTGAAATCAACAAATATCAGAATCATCGCAGAAGTATAATCTGATCTCAAGCAACTATATCAAAAGGATGAACTAAGCTTACATACGATTATTAACCGATCTTAATGGAGAAGAGTTATCACCACGACCAACGTTTATTATTACAGTTCATCAATAATGAATGATTAAATTGAACTAAAATGAAATCTGAACTTGATTAAGGTGAAGTGAAAAGGTAGTGTATGTCTATTCCTCCCCATAGAGCCAACCTCAAAGTTCACCTAAAAAAACAACAAACAAAGCAAGAGTGAGTCCGAGACTCGGCAAGTACATTAGATGAATAATACATAACAACCTTGATCATGTGAACATCATTAAAGTGTATGAAATAAGCCGAAGCGAACACTTGGATGAATGGAATGAATGATGTGGATGAAATGAAGGACTACACACACATGCATATACGGTATTCTTTGGTGACACACCGTCGGTGTTCACCTAAGCCCGACTTAACAAAGTGTGGGGACCCAAGCCCCGACGAAGAACGTTTAAACGGTGTCCCGAACGCCCACATTGGAATGGTGGGTCTTACGTGCCCATCTTTGGAATTGATGGGTCTTATACATCGATCCACTCCGTGGATGAAATATGAAAGATGGATCTTTGAGTATGACATATGAATATTGAACAATAAGAAACATGCTCTCCATCATGAAGGTAACCACATGGATTGAATATGAACATTTAAGTAATAACATGGTACTTATAAATTCAATACCAATAGCAAGCATTCAACATGTCATAATCCTAGGAATACTAAGGTACTTGCCTTTAGCGTTGTGACGCGTTAATAGGCAATTGCGGTGCTCCCAAACCTGAAGCTTCACCTCCTAACAAACAAATAACTGAAATAAGGATGCGACGAACATGACAATACTAGATAAAGTTCTACAACGCTCCCCTGGCGATTCAAAATATAACTAGAACCTCTAAACTGAAAATCAACACATTCTGCCCTACACCGCCCCTGGCAGCAGCACGGTAAATGGCATAACTCTTGATCTGGAACTCCAAATGGGGTGAACCCAGTTTCTGTGGACTCTTGACTGACAAACCCACAATACTCTAGTTGGCAAGATAATTTGATTCGGCCAATTTAGTACGTTAACAAACAGGTGAACTTTCAGTACAGAAAAACTGTCTACAGAATAAACAGCGGCACCAAAACGACCATAACTTTTAATCTATAACTCCGAATTGATCAATCTTTATCAATCCGGAAAGGTTATAAAATTACCTACAATAACCTAGTTGGGAGAAATCCCAGATTCTGCCAATTACCATGTCATAAGTTACAAATTAACACATCAGTTCAGTTTCGTCAGAAATCTGGACAGCGGATACTAAAACAGCCATATCTTTTGACTCGAACGTCGGAATCAAGTGAACTTGGCGACCATAGAAAGTTAAGAACAACCTCTAAATATCTCTAGGAGATCAAAACTACTGGTTCGGCCTCTACGATCGCGAAAACGCCCACGCAACATTCTGGACAGATTGATGTTTACAGCAGACCGACATTTATCCAATCAAATCTATTCGATTTCAATTCTACGATTAATCATATGACAACAATCGACGATTGTTACCCTTGGAGACCCGCGGGATGACGAAGAATGATCCGCGAAGAAGATGATCTTCTTCTTCTCCTCCTTTCTTCTTCTCCCTTCTTCTCCTTCCACCATGGCCGGCGGCACCTCGGAGCTTCTTCCTCATCTTGGTAGAGCAGTAGGGAGGGGGGATGCTACAGTACCGCGTGCTACAGTGCGGCACGGTACTGTAGCAGAGGTTAGGGTTTTGGGGGAAGGGCACCCCCTTCTTGACTCCACTACAAGGCCGGCCCACTTGGCTATTACGCCTTGGGCCGAAAGCCCAAGGTCCAATCCTCCCTCAAATCTTGAATTCTCTTTCAATTTTCCTCTAAGCTTTAGTGCATTCAAATTTGAATAAATTTCTCTTCCGAATAATATGTTCCCTCTATTTGATATTCGGAGTATTACATTAACCCTTAGTGAAACGCCTCCCCGGCTCTCACGAAGGACCCATACGAAGAGAAAGATACACCGGTCAGCTCAAGCCGTGTGGGTGCTCCCCTCCTGTCCCAATGTTGCATATAGTCAAATATACAACCCACCACGCGACTCATTAATTAACACCCCCCAAAGTACTTAGCCAAGAGAGGTCTCATATCCCCCTCGTGTGGTTAGCACGCAATTTGCTCGGTACGATGGCACAAGTAACTCGGTCCTTGATTGACTTGGGCACCATTCCAGTCACACCATAAGATCACACCATCAACCACTGTGCCTAAGTCTCAAACATTTCATTTTCAGTTTTAGTTTTTGACTTTACAAAGTAACAAAGCACAAAGTGCTGAGCATAATGATAATAATAATTTTGTGTGATCAAAGTTATCGACTAAGTCGATAACCGCCCAATTCTACCGGTAGCTAAGCATTTCTAAGCATGACACTGTAAAGACAATAAAAGAGCATAATTCAACCACCGGGCTCTAATTCACCGGCAAGATTAATACCTTATGTTTAGTGGAAGGGGATGAACAATTTAAGGGCAACCATGCAATAGGAATAACTACCTCTAATCGAGAAAATAAACTTTGACACAAAAGCATGCATACATACAATTTGTAAACAAAGTATTAGACTTTGAAAGTAATGGGATTATTATGATCAAACTACTTGCTTTGCTGAAGTTGCTCAATATACTGCAGAGGATCACTCGCATAATCAATAATTTCGTCAGAACCTATCGAAAGAATCGAAAGCACAATAAGAACGAATAATATCGAAAAGACCCAAAAATTCAAAGTCATCCAAAAATTATGAAAAATGCACATAAGGTAGAGCATGATTTTAGGTGAATTTAGCAACAAGAATCAATTGATTTGGACGTTCTATGCAAACGTTATGGCCGTTTGAAAATCAGTTTGCAAGAAAATCTAGTAAAAATGCTACTGGTTACTGTTCATCCGAATTAATTGTTTGGGTAAAGATTTCCAAAGAGGTGGTGTACTTGAAACTTTCATGGTAGACAGAGCACCACATGAGATGAATAATGGAATTTGATTCACCTCATTTGGAGCTAAGATTAATTTTCTATGATTTTTCAAAGTTATGAAAGTAGTGCACAAGTCATATGTAAAATAATTTTCTCAATAATAGTAACACATTCAAAGTCTATTCTTCATTGAATTATACTATTAGAGGAATCCAACAAAATTTAGTTTACTCAATTTGGAGTCACAGGGAAATACTTACGCATTTTTGAAGTTACAACAATTTTTAGTGCAACAATAATACTAAACCTAAAGTAATTTTGCCAAAAGTGATTTCTGGAATAGTAAAATGGTTCAACCCATTTTTATATTAAAGTACATTTAAAATGAAGCTAACAAAATTTGAATCAAAGACTTCGGAGTTTTTATGATTTAGTTATGAATTTTCAAAGTTTAACAGCAATTTATAGTGTAAAAATAATTCATTTTTGGATCACTTTCCACAAACTATATTTTTGGAGATAGTGACAAGGTTGAAACCTATTTTAAAATAAATTTCACTAAAAATCAAAATTATCAAAATTGATTTCACTGTTTTTGGAGTTAAGATGAATTAGTTATGCATTTTTAAAGTTAAATGAATTTTTCAATGCACAAAATTAATCATTTCGGAATTTCTATAAGCATTTAGGACTTTTTGTACCGAGAGGGATCTAGCCATGGTCACTTACAGGTGGGGCCAGTGCACAGTATTAATTTTCATTTTCCATTTCATTTCAGGTAAAACCGACAGGTGGGACCTACTTGTCATAGACCCGGTCCGCATGCATAGTGCATGGACTGAAAGCCAAGAGCTTGGTCCACGGGTTCACTGCCGGATTACAAAAAGTGCGGGGCCCGCATGTCATACTCTGAAAGCTAATATTAGCGCAGCTAAACATGAGATTTCCGACAAAGATCGCGATTTAAAAGCTAATGATTACACTTAACAGCTAATTGCGAGCTACAGTGGCAGTCGGAAAATCCGACAACGCGGGAAGCGCGTGGCTGCGGCATTGCTGCACTCATCGCCAGCGAGGAAAGCTAGGGCGGCTCGGGCGAGTGCTCAAAATGGAAAGCCCACACACTCAAGACTAAGAAGAACAAAGCAAAGCCCGGTGGTCCGATCTTGCGCGCGATGAGCTAAAGCGGTGGAGAGCTACGGCCATAGCGGCAATTGCGACTCGACAACTTTTTGGGCGAAACGAGTGCGCACAAAAGCAACAAGGGAGTTCACTGAGCCCACCCGTATGACGCGGAGCCGACGAGGTTGCCGGAGTTGGGCCAGCGACGAAGAACAGCGGCGGCGGAGTGGCTTCACCGAGGAGAGCTCGCCCTGAGCAGAGTGAGAGAGAGAGAAAGAGATGAGGGGAAAGCTAAAGGATGCTACGGGATTGGTGTAAAAGCAGGGGATTAGGCAATGCCTCACCGTGCCGTCGTCGGAGAAGAAAGTGGCCCTTGCGGTCGAAAATGGGGAAAAGCTCGATGCCGACGATTCCTGTGATGGAAAGTTAAAATTGGTTGAGGGGAAATCATTTGGGTGTTCGAGAGCATGAGATGAGGCACTTGTATGGGAGAATGGCTCATCGGAGTGAAGTTTGACACGGCGGCGGCATCGGGTGCACGCTCTAGACGCGCTCTAGAGCCGAGGGTGAGGACCGGGAGCTAGAAGGCAAGAGAGAAGCTCGAGTTAGAGAAAAAGGGAACGGCGTCGAAGAAGAAAAAGAATGGAGCGGTCGCGGCTGTGCTTACCAGGACGGAGGAGAGCTCAAGGCCTCCTTCTCTCTCACGGCCGAAGAGAGAAGTGAGGGAAGAAGAGGGGTAACGTCGATTTTGACAAAATCCGAAGACGGAGAAAGCTACAATGTGAGTGAGCGGTGCTCACGGATAGGCCAAGGAGGGCGGTGGACTCACGCCGTCGATGGCGCGGTGCAAAGTCCCTTCGACGCGTTGCACTCGAGCTCTGCTCGCGCTCGCCCGAGGTAGAAGACGCCCTGTTGCGCGGTGGGGCCCGCTGGTAGTGATAGCAAGCGTTCGGGTGCGGCGAAATAGACTCGGGTCGCTTTCATATGGACCACACGATTTGGATCGGACAGTTGATGACGTTTGGTTCCGGCGCGGTGCAACTAGGCGGCTAGGTCGAGTCGGGTGGCTCCGGTCGGAGGAAGAGTGCAAAGGCCAGAGTTTTGAATTTCAGATTTGATCGAGAAGCAACAGGTTTGACCGAGGCCTAAAAAATAGAAATAAAATTTTAAAAATTCGAAAATAATTCAAGGGGCTTTCTGGGACATCCTAGTACTCATAAAAATTTTAAAACCCACTGTTCATGAGTTAATTTATATAATTTAAATTCAAACTTGGAATAGGTCTTTGATTTGAGTTTGAATTTTCTGGGGGTCAAATTGAGTTCCATAAATTTTCGAAAAATTATTTTAATTCATGATAATTATTATATTATTTTAATAAATTATTTATGGATGATGTTCATAAATTTTTATTCTTGTTTTCTTTTGGAATTTAAATTTGAAGTGTATATTTTCTTTGACTTCAAAATTTTCAAAGACAACAAATTATGCAATAGCTCCAGAAAAACTAATGCATGTTCAAAAGTTTTAAATTCTTCTCATTTTTATACATTTGAAATACAACCCAAGTGCAATAAATGATGCAAAAGATTCAAAAACATTGTGCATGTTAATGAGATGCATACTAATTATCATTTATTAATTTGGGGATGTTACAAAACCTACCCCCCTTAAACAGAATCTCGTTCCAAGATTCGAGTGGAAAAGAGAAGGGAAGAAAAACTTTGTCGCTTTGCTAAAATCCAAACTTCTTTCCAAGGACCGAAAGACTCGATCTCGAACCACTACTAACTTGCTATTCTTGGGTTTGACAACGCCTAATTGTCATTTATCCAATTAAAATCCACCAATAAAATTGAGTCTATAGCAAGCACACTCTAATCTATTATTCCACAATTTATACAACAACCCCAAAATCACTTGCTTTAAAGAAATCTCCACCATAATTTCTCAGGTTTGATTCAAATTCTAGGAAGGACACTAACTTGCTTCCAATTTTAACAATCCATGAGTGAGCACAAACAACTATTGATTTACTCCCACAATCTAACTCACGGGTTCACTCCCATCTTGATCAAAATCCCAATAACATTACAAATCCTAAGCAAAACCAGCATATTGCTCACCTGTTCCATTACACTTGTCTTCTAAATTTCTATCATAGGGTATCTCCCATATAACTTCCAAATCGTGAGCATTAAAGATCTATATTTCACTGTATATGATCCACCGGTTGACATATACTATTAACCGTTTATCAATTATTTGTTGTTTCCAGCAAGTTTCCTCACAATAATTTCAATTCTTAAGAGTGGGTACATCTATGCAAGATCCAATTGCATCTACGAGCAATGTCTCTATATTTCTGCTTCTCAATCCCTTTTGTTAGCATGATCAATCCACTTGCAACAGTCAATCCATCAAATACACCGATTAATCTCTTAAAGTCTAATTCAGTTATCCTTACTCTAGGATCTAATTAATTACCAAAATCAACACAATTATCCTAGGTAAAAAATATATATCCCCTTTATTCACCATCAACTCCATCCTAGTGCATTAAATCATCAAAAAGATTATCCATCCAAGGTGAATTTGTAATCCAAATAATCTAAATTACTAACCTCATCCAGATCAAGTTATCCACAATAAGTATTTTAATCCAGTTCAATAATATTAACTCGATGTCTTCCAAAAAAATTACTGATCCCCAAGTATCATCGAAATCCAACTACCACAATTTATCATCCCTTATTGATCCCATTATACCATCCTTGGGACAACTATTCCCACAAAGATAAATTCGTATTCAATCCTCATAGTCATACACTACACGACCAATCAATTATTTAATCATCCTTCATTTCTGGAAGTACTACGATCCGGTTATATACCCAATGACAACTCCAAAATTTCCATTTTATCAACATAAGTATCCTTCAAAATTTACATTATCATCATAGTTTCAATTTCGAACTCTGCCACCTTAGACCAAAATCTGACTAACAATCTTATTGACTGGTTGACTAAGGCATATCAAAATCTAAATCCCCAAGTGAATCCACAGAGTTATTAATTCAACCCACTTCATGTGCTCTATGAGTTATACCTACATATTCTTTCGATATAAATCCAACATCACCCGCAGGCGAGCTTATACC
Organism: Phyllostachys edulis; assembly: GCA_036346405.1. NCBI lineage: Eukaryota > Viridiplantae > Streptophyta > Magnoliopsida > Poales > Poaceae > Phyllostachys > Phyllostachys edulis. The sequence goes on along the minus strand of CM070548.1, from coordinate 66,126,119 downwards.
TCAATACAATAGTTCCATAGATACTCATATCTCAACTTCCTATGGTAACGCCTACCATAATCTGTAGAAGATCCCACAAAGGTTAATATCTCAAGGTTCAAAGATCTAATCAACTCTTCTAAGATCATAATCAGGGGCTAAGAGTAATAATCCAATTTCTTGATGATCAAACATCACTCTAACAATTCAAAACCACCAATATCATCCTAACATCAAAGATCCAATTAAAGACAAAAATAGCAGTCATTCAATCATATCCTTCTCTTTACCGATTCCACTATCAATCCTTTAACCAACCAGCGACTTCCATTAAAGAGGTGAGAGGGAAAAGCACAAGGTAGGGAAAATAACAGGTGTAAGGTCCTTAATTTACATTAGAGATTTTAAACTTCAAAAATGCAAAAACCACTGGAAATAAACGAAAGGAAAGCAAATAACAAGAAATGAACTCCAAATATCCGGACAAGGACATAAGATCCAAAGCAAAACTCATAAGAAATAAGCTCAACCTCTCGGTACGACTAACTCGTATTGAATGAACGGGCAATCGGTAGAGAAGATAAATTTCAGAACACAACTCAAGTCTTATCGCATCTAAAGATCATGGTAAAGACCATCTAAGGGTGTATTAGGCACTAGCCAACTAATATCACATCTTACCCTTTCAATTCCCATGAGTTTTAGTTGAATTATCCTCACATTTTCAGCCATAATGACGAACTAAGTGCTTGCTGTCCAACATTTGCGCTTGCTGTCCAGATTTTGTAACCGTGCTCCGAGCTGAGTTTTCCAACTTCAAAAGCTTCTAATCTTCATCAAAGGACAGCCAACACTTCAATTTTACAACACTCATTGAATCCCAAAACCGAGTTTAACCGGTAACAACTATCCTTTGAAAGAAGATGAGAGGAAACATCTTTTTGAAACTTAAACAAGAACAAGGTGAGATGAGCAATCTAGGATAGGTAAGGAATAAAATCTGAGAACTTACTTAAGTTTTCATAAATCATTTGATATTTTTGAAACTAAGTTTTCCAAAATATCCTAAAGACGACTAAGCTAGGGGTTTCTACGGTCAGCATGGCTCTGATACCAACTTTTGTGAGAACCCGGGGTATTTAACTCGTAATACTTAACCATCCAATTGGCCCTAGCATTACAAACCAAATATCCCAATTCTCAGCGCATATGTACTTCCCAGAATTGCAGTACACATACCCCATACAAAAATTAAGCATCCATTCCATACACAAGTCATTACAAGCGTACAACAAAAAGGAAATACAAGTTCATATTACAAAAGTAGGGCCGACTGGCCAAAAGACAAGGTAAATAACCAAAGTAGCAGTGGAAACATAAGCCATAAGATGGCGATAAACAAAACCCAAACGGTTTGCCATAACCCACAAGGCAACCGACCGGGCCGCCAAGCTAGTCACCAAAGTCAAAGTCGAAGTCGGTCTCTCAATAGTCGATCCCTTGGGGATCAACCTCCTCTGCAACAATTAATTAAGCAAAGTAAATGAGTACAAAAATGTACTCGCAAGACTTACGTGTAGTGCAACAGCCTATACATAGCTACATGCAAGCTTATTTAAGTGGAGGAGGCTCTAGACTCATTTTCAGCATAAAGCAAGTTTTCATTTGCAATAATGTAATAGATTTAAAGCAGTTTTACAATCTATTTTTATTGACAAAAACAGCGAGATACAAGAACAATAATAAAAGACATCCTGGAAGTGGCTAACCCAATAGCCACCACAACAATAGCATGAATTCCCCATTCATACCACCCACATCAAGTTTTAATTAAATGTTATAGTCTAGTTCTCACGGGGCGTATCCAAGCGTGTCCATAACCTAGGACGAGGCTATTCGAATAGATTTTACCCTGCAGGGGTGTACCAATGTACCCACACGCCAGACCGTCTTTTCGCCACATGATTAAGCACACTTCCTTTGGTATGCCAGCATGGCTAAGTCCTACGAGACATTTCCAATGGAAAGAGCTAATTAAGAGCTGTGCGTATGGGGGTTAACCCTTTGTGAAACGCCTCCCCGGCTCTCACCAAGGACCCATACGAAGAGAAAGATACACCGGTCAGCTCAAGCCATGTGGGTGCTCCCCTCCTGTCCCAATGTTGCATATAGTCAAATATACAACCCACCACGCGACTCATTAATTAACACCCCCCAAAGTACTTAGCCAAGAGAGGTCCCATATCCCCCTCGTGTGGTTAGCACGTAATTTTCTCGGTACGGTGGCACAAGTAACTCGGTCCTTGATTGATTGGGCACCATTCCAGTCACACCATAAGATCACACCATCAACCATTGTGCCCAAGTCTCAAACATTTCATTTTCAGTTTCAGTTTTTGACTTTACAAAGTAACAAAGCACAAAGTGCTGAGCATAATGATAATAATAATTTTGTGTGATCAAAGTTATCAACTAAGTCGATAACCGCCCAATTCTACCGGTAGCTAAGCATTTCTAAGCATGACACTGTAAAGACAATAAAAGAGCATAATTCAACCACCGGGCTCTAATTCACCGGCGAGATTAATACCTTATGTTTAGTGGCAGGTGATGAACAATTTAAGGGCAACCATGCAATAGGAATAACTACCTCTAATCGGGAAAATAAACTTTGACACAAAAGCATGCATACATACAATTTGTAAACAAAGTATTAGACTTTGAAAGTAATGGGATTATTATGATCAAACTGCTTACCTTGCTAAAGTTGCTCAATATGCTGTAGAGGATCACTCGCATAATCAATAATTTCGTCAGAACCTATCGAAAGAATCGGAAGCACAATAAGAACGAATAATACCGAAAAGACCCAAAAATTCAAATCATCCAAAAATCATGAAAAATTCACATAAGGTATAGCATGATTTTAGGTGAATTTAGCAACAAGAATCAATTGATTTGGACGTTCTATGCAAATGTTATGGCCGTTTGAAAATCAGTTTTCAAGAAAATCCAGTAAAAATGCTACCGGTTACTGTTCATCCGAATTAATTGTTTTGGTAAAGATTTCCAGAGAGGTGCTGTACTTAAAACTTTCATGGTAGATAGAGCACCACATGAGATGAACAATGGAATTTGATTCACCTCATTTGGAGCTAAGATTAATTTTCTATGATTTTTCAAAGTTATGAAAGTAGTGCACAAGTCATATGTAAAATAACGTTCTCAGTAATAGTCACACATTCAAAGCCTATTCTTCATTGAAGTATACTATTAGAGGAATCCAACAAAATTGAGTTTACTCAATTTGGAGTCACAGAGAAATACTTATGCATTTTTGAAGTTACAACAATTTTTAGTGCAACAATAATACTAAACCTAAAGTAATTTTGCCAAAAGTGATTTCTCTAATAGTAACATGGTTCGACCCATTTTTATATTAAATTACATTTAAAAATAAAGCTAAAAAAATTTGAATCAAAGACTTCGGAGTTTTTATGATTTAGTTATGAATTTTCAAAGTTTAATGACAATTTATAGTATAAAAATAATTCATTTTTGGATCACTTTCCACAAACTATATATTTTGAGATAGTGACAAGGTTGAAACCTATTTTAAAATAAATTTCACTAAAAATCAAAATTATCAAAATTGATTTCACTGTTTTTGGAGTTAAGATGAATTAGTTATGCATTTTTAAGGTTAAATCAATTTTTTAGAGCATAAAATTAATCATTTCGGAATTTCTATAAGCATTTAGGACTTTTTGTACCGAGAGGGATCTAGCCATGGTCACTTACAGGTGGGGCCAGTGCACATTATTAATTTTCATTTTCCATTTCATTTTCGGTAAAACCGACAGGTGGAACCTACTTGTCATAGACCCGGTCCACATGCATAGTGCATGGACCGAAAGCCAAGAGCTCGGTCCACGGGTTCACCGCCAGATTACAAAAAGTGCGGGGCCCGCGTGTCATACTCTGAAAGCTAATATTAACGTAGCTAAACATGAGATTTCCAACAAAGATCGCGATTTAAAAGCTAATGATTACGCTTAACAGCTAATTGTGAGCTACAGTGGCGGTCGGAAAATCCGACAACGCGGGGAGCGCGCGGCTGCGGCATTGCTGCGCTCGTCATCGGCGAGGAAAGCTAGGGCGGCTCGGGTGAGTGCTCAAAATGGAAAGCCCACACCCTCGCGCACCCGGCGGCACCAGCAGCAAAGCTAGCGGTGGTCCGATGCGGCGGTGCGACGAGCTAAGGCGGTGGAGAGCTACGGCCATAGCGGCAATTGCGACTCGACAACTTTTTGGGTGAAAAGAGTGCACGCAAAAGCAACAGGGGAGTTCACTGAGCCCACCCGTATGACGCAGAGCCGACGAGGTTGCCGGAGTTGCGCCAGCGTCGAAGAACAGTGGCGGCGTTGTGGCTTCACCGAGGAGAGCTCGCCCTGAGCAGAGAGAGAGAGAAAGAGATGAGGGGAAAGCTAAAGGGTGCTACGGGAATGGTGTAAAAGCAGGGGATTAGGCAATGCCTCACCGTGCCGTCATCGGAGAAGAAAGTGGCCCTTGCGGCCGAAAATGGGGAAAAGCTCGTTGCCGACGATTCTTGTGATCGAAAGTTAAAATTGGTTGAGGGGAAATCATTTGGGTGTTCGAGAGCATGAGATGACGCACTTATACAGGAGAATGGCTCACCGGAGCGAAGGTTGACATGGCGGCGGCGTCGGGTGCACGCTCTGGACGCACTCTAGAGCCGAGGGTGAGGACCGGGAGCTACAAGGCAAGAGAGAAGCTCGAGTTAGAGAAAAACGGAATGGCGTCGAAGAATAAAGAGAATGGAGTGCTCGCGGCTATGCTTACCGGGACGGAGGAGAGCTCAAGGCCTCCTTCTCTCTCACGGCTGAAGAGAGAAGTGAGGGGATGAAGAGGGGTAACGCCAGTTTTGAGCGAGTCCGAAGACGGAGAAAGCTACGGTGTGAGTGAGCGGTGCTCACGGATAGGCCAAGGAGGGCGGTGGACTCATGCCATCGATGGAGCGGTGCAGAGTCCCTTCGGCGCGTGGCGATCGAGCTCTGCTCGCGCCGCTCGAGTAGAAGACATACTGTTGCGTGGTGGGGCCCGGGCGGGTGTGACGGCAAGTTTAGCAGGTCTTGTGAAATAGACTCAGGTCGCTTTCATATGGACCACACGATTTGGATCGGATGGTTGATGATGTTTGGTTCCGGCGCGGTGCAGCTAGGCGGCTAGGTCGAGTCGGGTGGCTCGGGTCGGAGGAACAGTGCAAAGGCCAGAGTTTTGAATTTCAGATTTGACCGAGAAGCAACAGGTTTGACTGAGGTCTAAAAAATAGAAATAAAATTGTAAAAATTCGGAAATAATTCAGGGGGCTTCCTGGGACATCCTAGTACTCATAAAAATTTTAAAACCCACTGTTCATTAGTTAATTTATATAATTTAAATTCAAACTTGGAATAGGTCTTTGATTTGAGTTTGAATTTTCTGGGGGTCAAATTGAGTTCCAACAATTTTGGAAAAATTATTTTAATTCATGATAAATATTATATTATTTTAATAAATTATTTCTGGATGATGTTCATAAATTTTTATTCTTGTTTTCTTTTGGAATTTAAATTTGAAGTGTATATTTTCTTTGACTTCCAAATTTTCAAAGGCAACAAATTATGCAATAGCTCCAGAAAAACTAATGCATGTTCAAAAGTTTTAAATTCTTCTCATTTTTATACATTTGAAATACAACCCAAGTGCAATAAATGATGCAAAAGATTCAAAAGAATTGTGCATGTTAATAAGATGCATACTAATTATCATTTATTAATTTGGGGATGTTACATTTATAGCAGGGCTGATCAAGCCAAATAGATACATTACATAACAGCGGAAACGATAGCAGAAGCAAAAGGGGTAAGGCACATCTCTCCACAGGCAAGTGACTATGAGACCTAGACTACTAGAAACTAATCTATTCTCCAACATCTTCTTGACCATCAACTTCGGGATCCTCATAATAGGCGTAGTGTCCTTGGTCCATCGCTTCTGAGAGATTTGGGGGAAAGCGAGGGTGAGCACAAACAACCGTGCTCACGAACCAACACACAGTATGCAGTAGATGTACATGCAACATTTAACAAGGATGGCTCGGGTTCTTTTATTTTCTAAAAGCAACATTTGCAATTATTATATTTAGAAACTCCTATGACTTAGCAGTTTAACCAATTCATGTTTTTGTTAAAAAGAGTAATTGTGCAATATTTATAACGGTGTAGGTTTCATCCACCATATGCTTAATTTTGATTATTAGGGTTACATCCACCCTATTAACAACACTGGGTTACATCCACCTACGAAAAAAAATCCGAATTCAGGGTTACATCCACCCTACGAGTTTTCATCCCACCCACAAATATTTCTAAAATAGAACTAACTCGTGTAAGTTCCCATGTCCGCCCTTTATCGTGGGCATGGCTATTCGAATAGTTCATACTCTGCAGAGACTGTACACTTTACCAACAAGAGATAATCATCTTGATATGTACACACGTTGTCTTAGACTTGTGAATCAAGAAGATCATCACAAGGCCTTTACAATGCATCCCCTAGTGTAAGTTACACCCACTAAGGTTTCATGTGAGGTTGATTACGTCAGCCACACCCAGACCCCCTCTTGTGCCACATGGCGGCTTACACCAGCGACACAACCCATGTCCACAGCGACTTACACCAGCGACACGACTCGTGTGTCACTCCAATGGTGCAACTCACACTAGTGGATACAAATTATTTAGCCAGGTCGACACCATTATAGACTTGTGGTTGTCCTATTTTACATTGGGAGATCATCATAGGATTAAGTCAATTTATTTGGGTAGTGCATAACACAAACCAACATTTCTCATGCTACAATAGCACCCAACATTATACCATCCGCCTGGATGTGGTAACAGCAAGTTATTAGGGTTTTGAGGAGCGTAAATTAAATTATCCCAAATATTCTAGTCATTTACCTCCAATGACTGCCCAAAATAATTTCATGTTTAAAAGATGATGATTAGGGCAATTAATGCTCTGTTACTTAAGCAAGACTAGCATGACTCTTAAGTACAACTATAGCTAGTAAAGTTACCACATAATTATCTAGGGTGACAATGATTAAGTGATTCAATTGCCAAAGGATGGTATAATAATATTCAAATATCAAGTAGGTATGTAACTACCATAAAGATTTGACATACATTTGCATAATGAATTAAGCATGCAATTTGATAATTTAAAAGAATATAAATTTGCATAAAATGTAGGTTCAATATGATCATAGTATTGACTTGTCTGGGTCAAAGACAAGAGTGTCTTGTAAGTCTTGAGCTTGATCAAACTGGGGCTCTCCTTGTTCTTCAAACTCTACTCGGACGATCGCGTCGGAAAAAGAACAAACAAGCAAGCAAAGCAAATAAATACAAAAGAAATATCAAATCGCTTTAGTGAAGCATTTACAGAGATATTAGTGTACTTCTCATGCCTTGATCCAAACAATTCTTTCTCTAAGTTTGATGTTGACAAGCTTGCTCGCCTAACTACAATTTATCATGTGGATTTCTCTAGTAGTGATCGTGCAATCATAAGTTACCAACTTGAGACTTACATTCATCATGTGAGAAGGCATGTTTCCTTTTCTACTTGTCAAGATCTTGAAAGTTTGGCTACAAAGATGGTTGAAACCGAGAAATATTTGGTTTTTCCATTGGTCTACAAACTCATTGAGTTGGCTTTGTTATTGCCGGTGTCAACGGCATCGGTTGAAAGGACTTTTTTGGCAATGAAGATTATCAAGTCTAAATTGCGCAACAAGATCAACAATGATTGGTTCAATAACTTGATGATATGCTACACCGAGCGGGACATATTTAAACAACTTGATGATGATGTTATTGCCTGATGGTTTCAAGCCATGAAGAAAAGGAAAGGAAATTTGCCTCGTAGGCCTAGACCTAATTAGCACATTATCGGTATGTTTCATTCTTTCCGATGTGAATATATTTTCAAGTCAAAGTTGTATGATTTACTAATTCATTTTTTTTATCTTGTAGAGTCTCTTACTCCTTTTGGTTGTGTGATTGGACATTTGGACTTTTTTTGTTGACTCGTCACAACTTTGGTAGTTTCTAGTGAGTTGTTTGTTATCGTATCTCGTTCTTATTTTCATATATGAACCTTTACATGTGTGATGTATCGCATCCATTCTTTTACTTTAAAATTATTGTGGATTTGCGTGATGTGTAATTGTGTATCCGATTATCCGATGCTTACGATTCTCAATAGACCATAATTATATACTTAACTTACGGCTTGCCCACCCTTTGAAAAATTCCTGGCTCCGCCACTGTTTGTGTGTGCATGTGTTTTTGCATTAGGACTTGTAGTCGAACACATCTTTTGTACGTGCATGTGTGCCGGCTATAAAAGCCAAAGGCCTTCGGCCATGTAGGGGAGTTTAGTTTTGGAGTTATGAACTAAAATGCGTATGCTTGTTGTGTAACAGCCCAAAGTTCTGTTACCAAATTAAAATTAATAAAAGTTATTATTGAATTTTCTAAAATTTGAAAGAGTTTTATTGCTTCTCTTGAATTTTTGAAGTTTTAAAAGTCAAAAGTAAAATTGTAATTATTTTCTGAGATTTTAAAAGTTTTTCCTAATTATCTTAAAAGCCAAAACAAATTTATTTGCAAAAACTATTACCAAGTTTATGTTGGAATTATTTTATTTAAGTCCAAAATGTCTTTGAGAATTTCTGTGAATTTTATTATAGTTTTTGGATTTTATTTGTTATTTTCTAAAACCTAATTCAATTATCAGGATTAAATAAATTGGTAAATCAATTAAAATCCTCGGCACAGTGTTTGGGCCGAAACTCAGCTGGCCCAAACCACCTTCTCACGCACACAGCCTGCTCGCCCGCGCATCATCCGATCCAGTCGTCAGATCATCTTTGAACGACCAGATTTCATTGAGCCCTTCAAACGTTATAACGCCCGATCAATTCCAACCGTTGGATCGCGATCAAACGGTCAAAAGACCACCCGTTACTTTACTATTTCTTTTTATCTCGCTGACCGGTGGGACCGCCGCTACAGTGGCTTCGTCTTCGCCTCTTCTCCTACCTCGCGATGCCGCCATGGCCGTTCCTTCGCCGAGCTCTTTAAACACGCCCATTACTCCATCTGATCGTGCGCACTTGAGGCCATTACACTCCACTATCGCCGACGCACTCACGGCGCCCGTTTCCCTCTCCTTAAACCCTCTTAATCTTTCTTAACTCGCCGCGGCCAAAGACGAAACGATCACAAGACGTCCTCGCCGCCGGTGCCCCGAACCCTATAAAAGGGGGCATAACCTTCGCAGCCATCCCTTCAACATTTTCCCTCAACTCTCAGCCCTTCTACCCCTCTCTAGCCACTGGAATTGAAGCTCAAAGACACCGGAGCCCTAGACGCTCCGCCGCCAAATTCGCCGTCGTCGTTGACGCTCCGCCGCCCCCGTCCGCACCATCGCGTTCGCCATCACGTGGACCACCCGGTGCGCGCATTCACTCGCCTCGAGGACGTCCAGAGCATATTCTTCATCATCGACCCCGCACCGCCGCCGCTTAACCTTGCCGCTGACGACCTTATCTTCTCGTCCCTCCACTTCAAGGTAGCGCACAAAGATCCTCGTTGTCTCCTCTTTCTTTTGCGCACATTTCCGCACCTCACCGTGGCGCGTAGCGCCGGCGACCAATGGGGCCCGAGCGCCGCCATCGCCGGAGCCTACGTGGCTCAGCCACGTAGACGCCATGTCAGCGCCACGTGCGCATTTGTCATTGAGTCAGCACCAACGTGGCGCCACGTCACCTCGTGCACAGCGCGCATCACCCCTTGTGCACTGTTTCTTAGGCCGAGTTCACCGTGGACCTTTGACCGGTCATGAACTCAGTCCATTGACCACGGGCCCATATGTCATAGACTGCTGTGTGGCTATTGTGCAATGCTGATGCAATAATTAGAATATCCTTTAGAAAAATAATTCGGGAAATTCATTTAATTGCATAATTAGGTTTAAAACTTCTAAAATTCATATCTTTTGCATCCAAACTCCAAATTGGGTGTTTCAAATTTCTAAAATTATCTAAAATCATAATCTAGCTATCTAAACTAAAATTATTTAATTTGGAGTTCATTTGAAGTTCATTTTGAATTTTATTTGAATTTAGCTTATTTTCACGTTTAGATTTCGACGAGTCCGAAGAACCAGAATTAATCAACGACCAGACTTTTGAGCAAGGTAAGTTACATTCTTGATCATATTTGCACCCATTATTTTAAATTATTTAAATTCTGTTTTAAATTATTATTGCATGCTTATTTATATTCGAGAATTTAAATTCCTATTTTAAATTTATAGATATGCCTAAATCCTTTGTACTGCCAATTTTGACAATAAACTAAACCTACCTTGTCACCCTAGATAAAACCCTAGTTGATACGATAGTATGAACTGTGATCATTTTGAGAAAAATTATGCTTAGCCATGCTTAGACCCAAAAATGTTTGATTTGGGGAATTTCAGCCAAAAATTAAATATTATTTAAATAGTATCCATAACACTGGTGTGTTATGGAAGTTTATAAATGATCTTCAAAAATAAAATAAATTGATGGTTTGGACTTGGGCGAAATGGATGAAAGGTGGGTGCAGGTTTATGCACAGGCTTAATCTAGTTAGGATTAAGGCCCAGGGTTTATTATGGAAAGTTGCCCAAGTCAGTTAAGGACCGGCCTCTGAGCGTTCCTTTGCTATGCCTATAATGGGCTATGCCTCACCGTGCAACCACATGGCCTGTATGGGCAGGACCTGGCTTAATAATTTGGGATACCTCCTAGATATTCGTGCCATGTTGTATGTGTGGGTGTTGGTCAGACAGTAGTCCCACCTGGCGCAAGAGGGGGCTTCCGGAGGATGGATAGTCCAATGGAAGTGAAACCTTAGCAGGCACAAGTTCTTTGAGGTAGATCATTGTAACGGTCTTGTGATAATTGCTTTGTCACACGCCTTAGGAAGCGTGGATTGGCCGACACAAATTGCAAATTATCTCGTGTGGGTAAAGCTGTTCAAACTCTGCAGAGTGTAAAACTATTCGAATAGCCATGTCCATGGTCATGGACATGCTATCAAAGAGACTCAAAGTTAGACTTTGGTTTTGATTTCAAAATGGATTTGACACAAATGGTTTATCAAATTGGGAATTTGGGCCGGAAGCCATGTGATAGGAGGGTATCCTTCACCATTCATGTGTGAAATATTATCTGACTATAAAATTGAGAATTTATAAAATGAATTTTAGTTATTGAATAACTGCTTTGGAACTTAGTATGAATATTTGAAAGAAACATGGCTTTATGCAAAATGAACCCTATAAGCCTTCCTTTGAAATATCCTTTATGCATGCATTAAATCTGTTACTTGACGGGTGTAACTTGCGAGCACGGTAGTTGTGCTCATACTTGCTTTATGCAACAAATTTTAGAGGACAAGGACTTTGCTACTGGTGTGGATCTCGACGACTAGGCCGCTACCCCAGTCGATTGCCTATGGTAGATCAGCTGGACTCCACTACTTCTTCGTCTTCCGCTGTATTTCTTAATTGTTGGCTTGTAAGCCTCTTTTGTACTAAACTCTGTTGATTATTAATAATATTGTGTGATTTATGGATGTTACCATATCTGTTTACTGTGTGAACTAGCTACTGATCATGGGACTAGTTCAGAAATGCACAGAGGATTTGGGGTTTTAATCCCGGGTCCGACAGAGATGGTATCAGAGCTATATCGACTGTAGGTCGTGACCTAGTTAGAATAGTCGTTAGTTGAAACACTTCAAAACATATTTTGTATAACAAGAAGAATAATTTGTTCTCTCCTCATCTTGGTCATCTATCTAACTTTAGCTTCTTTATAGAAATTCTTTCTTACCAAATTCTCTCTTCATCATTTTATAATGTTAAATGGATCCTCTCCTCCTTGGAAAATTTCTATAGATGGTCAACACGATTAATAACCCTTACGTTCAAGACTGCAAGGCATGAAGCTGACAAGAGAGCATTGTCATACAAGAATCATCGAAGACCCCCAAGCAGAAGATGCGATGTCAGCCAAGCCATGTAGTTTAAGTTGCCAAGACTCATTCTGTGTATTGAGTCATTTCACCAATTTATGATTTTCAATCGATAGAACGTTGTATGATGCTTTTGAGTTGGTTCTTTCGTTTGGGAGTGTTGTTCTATCCCCTTAGTCTTTTTATTTGTCTCTCCCTATCCTTTGTCACCTTCCCTAAACCTTTGGAATAACTGGCAGATGGTGAACACTCGTCACTCTGGAAGTGGAAGCAACGCCAACAATGATGGAAGTGCCCCAATTCCACCACCAACAGCAATCAATGGATAAGAATGGCAGCAGATGATGGCAAATCAAAACCGTTTGATCGAACTACTCTCTCACTCCATCAACGGCAATCAAACCCAACAAGCTGCAACTCTTCAAGCTCCACCTCCACCACCTTAGAGGACCAGCATGTCAGAATTTATGAGGATGCGTCCACCAACTTTCTCAAGTAGCACAGAGCCCATGGATGCAGATGATTGGCTCCGGGCGATTGATAAGAAGTTGGATATTGCTCAGTGCACCGACCACGAGAGAGTGTTGTTCGCTTTGCACCAACTCATGGGACCAGCTTCGGAATGGTGGGACAACTTTAGCATCTCACATGCTAATGCTGAAACCATCACCTGGAATGAATTTGTGCGAGCTTTTCGTCATGCCCACATCCCCGCAGGGTTAATGGCCTTAAAGAAGAAGGAGTTCCAATCGCTCCGCCAAGGCAACCGCCATGGGTGAGTACTGTGATAGGTTCAACCAAATTTTGTTTCGGCAAGGCCCAACAAACGTGGCCAGAGATGAAGACAGGCAGGAAAGGTTCATGGAAGGGCTAAATGATGAGCTCTCCGTCCAACTGATCTCCCAGGGCTACGTACACTGACTTCCAGCAATTAGTGAACAAAGCTTTTCGCCAGGAGGGCAAACACGTAGAGATGGAGAACCGCAAGAGAAAAATGACTGCGCAGAAGTTCAACCCTGGAGGTTTTCCTAAAGCTAGAGGGACTTCCTCACATTAAGTCAGATCCCAACTGGCAACATCTGAAGCACCTGCAATAAACAACCCAGACAATTTGGAGTCTTCCAACCCACTTGAAGATGGCCAGTCACATAAGGACCCCTCCTATGTTGCAGGCATCACGTGCTTCAACTGCCATGAGGTTGGACATTTTGCCCGTAAATGTCCGAAGAAGCAGCAGGCAGCTAATCCAGCCAACACTGAAGTTCCAAAAGTCAGCACCATGCAAGCAAGCAGGAAGATGCAGAATTCTAGAAAAGGACATCTGTACAACATCACAGCTCAGGCCCCGTCCGATGAGGAGCAGAATGCAGACGACGACGACAACTCCACCTGAAAACCTTGTATCCTCAGCTTTCTTTCTAGCCTCTCCGAATCTCGGGGACGAGATTCCTTTTAAGGGGGGTAGTTTGTAACAGCCCAAAGTTATGTTACCAAAATAAAATTAATAAAAGTTATTATTGGATTTTCTGAAATTTGAAAGTGTTTTATTGCTTCTCTTGAATTTTTGAAGTTTTAAAAGTCAAAAGTAAAATTGTAATTATTTTCTGAGATTTTAAAAGTTTTTCCTAATTATCTTAAAAGCCAAAACAAATTTATTTGCAAAAACTATTACCAAGTTTATGTTGGAATTATTTCATTTAAGTCCAAAATGTCTTTAAGAATTTCTTTGAATTTTATTATAATTTTTGGATTTTATTTGTTATTTTCTAGAACCTAATTGAATTATTAGGATTAAATAAATTGGTAAATCAATTAAAATCTCAAAGATGTTGTTTTTAAATAAACTCACCAGCCCAAACCACCTTCTCACACACACAAATTTCGCCGCTCAAGACATCATCCAATCCAAATTGCCGATCATCTTTGAACGCCGATTTCATTGAGCCCTTCAAACGTTATAACGCCTCGATCAATTCCAACCGTTGATCGCGATCAAACGGTCAAAAGACCACCCATTACTTTATCGCTTTTTTTTTCTCCGACCGGTGGGACCGCTGCTACAGTGGCCGTCTTCGCCTCTTCTCCTACCTCGCGACGCCGCCATGGCCGTTCCTTCGCCGAGCTCTTTAAACGTGCCCATTACTCCATCTGATCGTGCGCACTTGAGGCCATTACACTCCACTATCGCCGACGCACTCACGGCGCCCGTTTCCCTCTCCTTAAACCCTCTTAATCTCTCTTAACCTCGCTGCCGCGCCATCACGAAACGACCGCGCACATCCTCACCGCTTCGGTGCCCCCCGAGCCCTATAAAAGGGGGCATAACCTTCGCAGCCATCCCTTCAACATTTTCCCTCAACTCTCAGCCCTTCTACCCCTCTCTAGCCACCGGAATTGAAGCTCAAAGTCACCGGAGCCCTAGACGCTCCACCGCCAAATTCGCCGTCGTCGTTGACGCTCCGCCGCCCCCGTCCGCACCATCGCGTTCGCCATCACGTGGGCCACCCGGTGCGCGCATTCACTCGCCTCGAGGACCTCCGGAGCATCTTCTTCATCGTCGACCCCGCACTGCCACCGCTTAACCTCACCGTCGATGACCTTATCGTCTCATCCCTCCACTTCAAGGTAGCGCACCAAGATCCTCGTTGTCTCCTCTTTCTTTTGCGCACATTTCCGCACCTCGCCGTGGCGCATAGCGCCGGCGACCATTGGGGCCCGAGCGCCGCCGTCGCCGGAGCCTACGTGGCTCAGCCACGTAGACGCCATGTCAGCGCCACGTGTGCATTTGTTGTTGAGTTAGCACCAACGTGGCGCCACGTCACCTCCTCCAGGCGCAAAGACGACGCCTCTTGTGCATCGCTTAGGCGGGTTCACTGTGGATTTTGACCGGTCATGGACTCAGTCCATTGACCGCGGGCCCACATGTCATAGACTCCTGTGTGGCTAGTGTGCAATGCTGATGCAATAATTAGAATATCCTTTAGAAAAATAATTCGGGAAATTCATTTAATTGCAGAATTAGGTTTAAAACTTCTAAACTTCATATCTTTTGCATCCAAACTCCAAATTGGGTGTTTCAAATTTCTAAAATTATCTAAAATCATAATCTAGCTATCTAAACTAAAATTATTTAATTTGGAGTTCATTTGAAGTTTATTTTGAATTTTATTTGAATTTAGCTTATTTTCACGTTTAGATTTCGACAAGTCCGAAGAACCAGAATTAATCAACGACCAGACTTTTGAGCAAGGAAAGTTACATTCTTGATCATATTTGCACCCATTATTTTAAATTATTTAAATTCTGTTTTAAATTATTATTGCATGCTTATTTATATTCAGTAATTTAAATTCCTATTTTAAATTTATAGATATGCCTAAATCCTTTGTACTGCCAATTTTGACAATAAACTAAACCTACCTTGTCACCCTAGATAAAACCCTAGTTGATACGATAGTATGAACTGTGATCATTTTGAGAAAACTTATGCTTAGCCATGCTTAGACCCAAAAATGTTTGATTTGGGGAATTTCAGCCAAAAATCAAATATTGTTTAAATAAATCCATAACACTGGTGTGTTATGGAAGTTTATAAATGATCTTCAAAAATAAAATAAATTGATGGTTTGGACTTGGGCGAAATGGATGAAAGGTGGGTGTAGGTTTATGCACGGGCTTAATCTAGTTAGGATTAAGGCCCAGGGTTTATTATGGAAAGTTGCCCAAGTCAGTTAAGGACCGGCCTCTGAGCGTTCCTTTGCTATGCCTATAATGGGCTATGCCTCACCGTGCAACCACATGGCCTGTATGGGCAGGACCTGGCTTAATAATTTGGGATACCTCCTAGATATTCGTGCCATGTTGTATGTGTGGGTGTTGGTCAGACAGTAGTCCCACCTGGCGCAAGAGGGGGCTTCTGGAGGATGGATAGTCCAATGGAAGTGAAACCTTAGCAGGCATAAGTTCTTTGAGGTAGATCATTGTAACGGCCTTGTGATAATTGCTTTGTCACACGCCTTAGGAAGCGTGGATTGGCCGACACAAATTGCAAATTATCTCGTGTGGGTAAAGCTGTTCAAACTCTGCAGAGTGTAAAACTATTCGAATAGCCGTGTCCATGGTCATGGACATGCTATCAAAGAGACTCAAAGTTAGACTTTGGTTTTGATTTCAAAATGGATTTGACACAAATGGTTTATCAAATTGGGAATTTGGGCCGGAAGCCATGTGATAGGAGGGTATCCTTCACCATTCATGTGTGAATATTATCTGACTATAAAATTGAGAATTTATAAAATGAATTTTAGTTATTGAATAAGTTCTTTGGAACTTAGTATGAATATTTGAAAGAAACATGGCTTTATGCAAAATGAACCCTATAAGCCTTCCTTTGAAATATCCTTTATTCATGCATTAAATCTGTTACTTGACGGGTGTAACTTGCGAGCACGGTAGTTGTGCTCATACTTGCT
The DNA here is from genome assembly GCA_036346405.1 of Phyllostachys edulis. NCBI lineage: Eukaryota > Viridiplantae > Streptophyta > Magnoliopsida > Poales > Poaceae > Phyllostachys > Phyllostachys edulis. The sequence goes on along the minus strand of CM070548.1, from coordinate 66,109,504 downwards.
TTATGTAAACAAATTTCAGATGAGAAGGACTTTGCTACTGGTGTGGATCTCGACGACTAGGCCGCTACCCTAGTCGATTGCATGTGGCAGATCAGCTGGACTCCACTACTTCTTCGTCTTCCGCTGTGTTTCTTAATTGTTGGCTTGTAAGCCTCTTTTGTAATAAACTCTGTTGATTATTAATAATATTGTGCGATTTATGGATGTTACCATATCTGTTTACTGTGTGAACTAGCTACTGATCATGGGACTAGTTCAGAAATGCACGGAGGATTTGGGGTGTTAATCCCAGGTCCGACATGTTGGCCTTCTAATGGCTTTATCCCTGTTCTATGAGTGTTCTTGTGAATTCCAATATCGGATTTCATCTTGGCGTGAGGGTTTCTAGCTATGGTGCTAGAAGTTACTCGTTGGATCTTTGATCCCTATTTCTTGTTCGTGTACTGAGGTGTACACGGGTGTAAGATTTATTTATCCAAGTGCGAATCGTATCCGGTAATTCGTGCTCCACATGATTGCTCGAGAATTTCCACCGTGAAAGATCGGGCAATCCATGGATTTAACCTCATCTAGAGGTTGATCCGCATCACCAGAAATACGAGGTGAACTGGGAACCTTGATCCGAGACTATCCCCTTGGGTACTCCATACAGACACATGATACAAGCCATATATAACTCAGCCAATCTATCTCCCTTGTAGGTGGTCTTCACTGGAATGAAATGGGTGACTTTTGTCAATCTGTCAACTATGGCCCATATGGAATCATATCCAGACTTAGTTCGCGGTAGGCCAGTAATGAAATCCATTCCAACTTCTTCCCACTTACACTGAGGGATTTGTAGTGGTTGAAGCAGTCCTGTAGGTCTTTGGTGTTCGGCTTTGATCAGTTGTCATACATCACAACAAGCTACAAACTCGACGATATCTCTCTTCATTTGCGGCCACCAATATAGAATCTTCATATCTTGATACATCTTGGTGTACCAGGATGCAGGGTGTATACTGAGCTATGAGCTTATTTTAGTATCAAATCCTTGAGCTCCTTTTGGTGGGGAACAAAGAGGCGTTTCCCATACCATAGGATTCCTTATTGGTCTTCGATCATTTTAGGGGCTTTTCCCTTGGCCATGAGGTGTTTGAATCTCTAGACTCCAGGGTGTCCTTCTTGAGCGGCCTTGATTTGTTCTTCTAAGGTTGGGTGTACTTTCATAGTGGCTATGATGCCTTGTTCTATTATATCAAGGTTGAGTGCCTCCAATTCTTTGTAGAGTTCAGGTTGAAGTTCTTGAACCATGACATTGTTGTAATAGGTCTTACGGCTTAATGCATCGACCACTACATTAGCCTTTCCAGGATGGTAATGGACATCCATATTGTAGTCCTTGATTAGCTCTAACCATCTTCTTTGTCGAAGGTTGAGATCTGTCTGGGTGAAAATGTATTTAAGACTCTTGTGGTCAGTGTAGATATCACAATGATTTTCAATCAAGTAATGCCGCCAAATCTTTAGGGCATGCACTACTGATGCTAATTCCAGAGCATGAGTTGGATAGTTGTCTTCATGGGGACGGAGTTGTATGGATGCATATGCCACGACTTTTCCTACTTGCATAAGTACGCAGCCAAGACCTTGGCGCGAAGCGTCACAATAAACATAGGTGCAGTGATCAATTTCTTCTTTAACTCTTGGAAACTCCGTTCACAAGCTTCTATCCATTCGTACTTCTTCTCCTTCTTGAGTAGGTGGGTCATTGGTCTAGAAAGCTTGGAGAATCCTTCTATGAAGTGTCTGTAGTATCCGGCCAATCCGAGAAAACTACGCACTTCAGTCACTGAGGTGGGTTGCTTCCATTGCAACATAGCTTCTACTTTGGATGGATCGACTGCTACTCCTCCAGCGGATACAATATATCCGAGGAAACTAATTTTTTGGAGCCAAAACTCACACTTGTTGCATTTAGCATATAGCTAGTGTTCTTTAAGCTTATCTAGGACCAAACGCAGATGTTCAACATGTTCTTCATTGGTCTTGAAGTAGATTAAGATGTCGTCTATGAAAATGACTACAAACTTATCTAAGCATTCCATGAATACTTTGTTCATAAGGTTCATAAAGTAGGCAGACACATTGGTTAGGCTAAACGACATGACTGTGAACTCATATAGGCCATATCAGGTGGTAAAAGACATTTTGAGGATGTCCTCAGCCCTGATCTTAAGTTGATGGTATCTTGACCTTAGGTCTATCTTGGAGAACACTGCGGCTCCTGACAGATGATCAAATAGATCATCAATGTGGGGCAAGGGATACTTGTTCTTGATGGTCACATCATTGTGGGCTCTGTAATCCATACATAATTTGGCAGTGTCGTCCTTCTTCTTTATGAAAAGCACTGGCAAACCCCAAGGGGATGAGCTAGGCCTAATAAATCATTTCTCTTGCAAGTCTTCAATTTGTGTCTTTAGCTCTTCAAGCTCATCGACGGCCATCCTATAGGGTCTCTTGGCAATTGGGGCGGTCCTTGGTTTTAGGTTGATCTCAAACTCTATATCTCTGTCTGGTGGCATGCTAAGCAATTCTTTAGGAAACACTTCAGGTTAATCTTGAACTACATGTGTTTCTTCTATTGACGTAGCTTCAAGGCGATGGATTGCACGATCCAAAAGAGAGGGATGGTCCACATTAACCTTTATTGTTAATCTGGGATACTTGGTAAGTACAACCTTTCTATTGGCACATTCTATCATTCCTTGGTATCTGGCCAACCAATCCATCCCTAGGATGATGTCTAGAGTTTAGGATTGTAGCACCATAAGATCTGCTAAGAATCTAGACTTTTCCATAACAATCTCTACTCTAGGACTTACTAATGTAGCAGTTAAGGGTCCCCTGGGTGAACTAAGTACCCAGGTTTCTTCAATTTAAAAGTTGGCAGTTTAAACTTTTCAACAAACTTAAAAGAGAACATGTGCAGGTACTGACTTAAAAGAGAACGTACCCATTAGTATTCCTGTAGCTTCATGTGCCTCCTCTGTGGTGACTTGATTCACATGGCCGTAGTTCGGTGTTGAGGTAGTCCTGGATGCTTGCGAGGTTTGATGACTCTTGCTTGGAGTTGATGATTGGCCTCGAGTTGGTGTGGCTCCCAAGTTGAACTTCACGTGAGTGACTTGGTGTTGCGGGCACGGTTGGCAAAGTGCCCCTTTCTCTCCATAGCTGAAGCAAGGAAGGTTTGCTGTCGGGTTGGTTGCTGCAGGCTGTCTAGCAGGGCAGGAGTGCAGAACACATTCCCACTAGAACACGGGGGCTGGATTTGGAGCTCTTGGTGGCGAGGTTACAGCTTGCCTGAATGACGGGTTGCCATGATATGCTAGCCTCTGCGGATAGCTACTTTGCAACCTCTGAGCTGCCATTTTTCTTTTGCGGCTGACCTCCACCATTCTTTTCTCATTTTCCAATATGCGGGCTTTATTGATCAAGTGGTGGAAGCTGGGGAAATCTTGGATGATTAGCTGCACTCTCATATCTTTGTGCATGCCTTCTAAGAAGCGATCAATCTTCTCTTCTTCATCAGCGACATCACTTGGGGCGTAGCGGACGAGTTGGTTGAACCTGGTGAGGTACTCATTGATTGACATATGTCCTTGCTTTATAGCTCCGAATTCATTCTTCTTCATCCTCATGGTACCAGCTGGTAAAGTAGGTCCTGAAGGTGATCTTGAATTCGCTACAAGGAATTGCATGCATCATCGGTTTAGTTTCTTCTTCTATTTGCACTTCAACATTTTCTTCTGCAGGTTGGTCTTGCTGTTCGTCGGCTTCTGGTGCTTCTTCTTTGTCGGACTCTTCATCGGCAACTGGGCTTTCTCCTCCTCAGGCGGCAAGGTAGTTCTCCCACCAAGCAGTTGCAGTTCATTTGAGTTGATGGGTGGCAAAGTCGACTTTGTCATCTTCGGACCATCGTGCAAGACGAAGATTCTTTTCTGTATCACGGAGCCAATCCTTGGCTTCCAGGGTTTCAATTGTAGATGATAAGGGTAGAGGTCTGGTTCTGAGAAAATCCGCCAACTTGGAGTTGTGACTAGCTGCTCCAGCCTGCTGATCGGCAAACATCGCCTAAAGAATCTGAGTTTGCTAGGTCATGACTTGGGCCATGGTTGGATGCACTGGCTGTGGGGGAGATAGATCTTGTCCACGACCATGGTCTCTTCCTCGGTCTGCGGCACTTGCACCACTTCTTTGGGCGGTGGCTCTCTTGGGTGCCATCTGAGGGAATAGCAGAGGTTTAGAGCTAAAGGATATATATGAGGGTTCACTAGCCCTCTAAAGCACAATAGAAGAACTTGAACCAAACGAGGAAAACGATCAAATACAATACGAAGCCTAAGATGGCTACAATACATTAAGGGGTAGGCATGGAAAATGGTAAAGGATAATCCGTTTTATCCGATGTTCGTATCCGAGAAAATGCAAATGTGGTAAGTAAAATCCGTATTCGATTGAAAAACGAATACAAATACGAATACTAACCAGTTTTTTTTCTTGGATACGAATCTGGATGTTGTATGTCAAATGACGCCGAATACGAATACAAATACAGATAGTATCCGTATTTGCAACAGTGTCAGCCCAACGCCCAACGACAGTAGTCCAGGTAGTTAGCACGCACGCTCGGTGCTCCCAAGCAGCCCAGCAGCCCAAGCCCAACTAAGTGACCCATGGCCCATGCCATTCCTCTAGTACATGTACATGCTTCAATTCGAATGCTACTACTAGTGCTTCGGGATTCTAAATACTCGTACATGTACAATATTCCTCTAGTACATATGCATAATCAACTCGTCATGTGTGTAGTGAGCAACTCGTCATCGTCATGTACGCCCAAGCCCAACTAAGTGCATGTTAACTCGTCAACTCGTCATGTGAGTAGTGAGCAACTCCCCATAGTGCTACTGCTAGTGCTTCAGGATTCTTTACTGTAGACGTGTAGTCATGTACATATTACATAAATTTGTTCTACCGAGGTTTGTCACAAAAGTTGTAGGATATTCACATTCGACCGAATTGAGTACATATTCGCTTCGAATTTGTATTCGTTATGACATTAGATTTGTATCCGTATTCGAGAACGTTCGAATTCGTATTCATATTTATTTTAAAAATATGGATTCGTATTCGTATTCGAGACTATTCGATTTGTATTCGATCCGTTTCCATCCCTATTAAGGGGTTAAGGGCCTATTTGGTATGGCTATGCTCCAAGTTTTTACAGCTCCAACTCCAACTTCACTCTTGGATCCACTCCTATGAGAAGTTGGAGCAATCTAAGGAGGTGTTTGGTTAGAAAATTGACTCCAGCTCTAGAAATAAGAAGGATCATTGTAAAAAGTCTACACTACCCTTGTTTTGTGACTTGTAATCTTTTTTTTTGTATTTCTTAACTTATAACAGTTTAATAAGTTGATTTATGTCATGCTATGGTTTTTTAATTTTTTTTGCCATGTTGTGCCTTGTTGTGCCATCTTTTTCGCCCACATTCGAAATTTTTACTTGTAAAAAATTAAATACAACATACATAAACATACAAAGTTCATAACAAAAGTTCTAATTCAATAAGTATCTTCTCTAAAAAAATCAATGAGTATCATAACAAAAGTCCATAAGAGAGGCAAGGAGGCAGGAGATGTCGTTCATAATTCCCCTCATCTTTATTAATCAAAGCTACTATTGCAGGTCCGAAAACCACTACATCAAACGACAACAACGAAATGAAAAGAAAAAACATGTAGTATCTCATCGAGCAAGCTTGATGAACCACGATGGTCCTGTTCTGGCCCGATCTTTCGATGAGAAGGTAAGTTCGGTAGTAGTCGCTCAACTCTCACGATCCTGGCTATGAACTCGCAAGGCTCGAAACCACGCAATCACTGAACTGCTTGACAAGTCATTATCAACCGTGCACAAATACCAGGATGACCTGATCGCGAAGATCAATTCCTGCATACACCGAAGAAGCATGCAAGAACAAGATAGATAAGCAATCTGAAATTGCGAATAGGAATTGAAATTGTATTGATAAGTGGGGTTCCGAAGAAAAATGTCGCTATTGATCTCGCTAAACAAGAGTACAAAGTATAAAGTAGCAAAGCTAAACTTCAATCAACAAAACCCGAGAAAACTAGAGGGCGGCGGTACTGTTCATTATAGGAACAAGAGGGAGGGGCGGCGGTACTGTTCATGCATGAACAGTACTCCATGAATAATAAACCCTAGCTCTATCTCTTGATCCATCGTCTTGTTTCGACGATTCCGATGTGCTCGAAATGAATTTGAAGGTGAGGCCAAATCCATTGGAAATTTTTCGGAATAAGCTTTCCAACAAGCCCAAGAACACCCGAATCGAACTCCGTTTGCAAAAGTTATGGCGTTTTTACTACGGGCCTATTGGGCTGTAACATCCCAAACAATGGTGTATGTTTCAAATGTATAAAAATAAGGATAAATTAAAACTTTTCATGCCTCATGATGTCATTTGAAATTTCCGGGAATTTTTCCCTAGGGTTTCCTATTTCCTAAGATCAATGTTTCTATTGATGGAAGTTTTAGTCCTTGAAAACTCCATAATCAAATCTTGTGATAATCCCCTAGAAATATTTTTCCTAGCTTATAGATCATCCTAGTAACCTCTCTGAGAAATCTCATAATTTTTAGATTTTATTTGCTATTTCAAAAGAGCTAGTCAAACCAGTATGAATTCTGGTCAAAACCCTGGACCAGCAGCTTGTGAATTTTCTAGAGAGAAACGCAGTGAATGAAAATTTCTAGAGAAATTATTCAAGGTTGTCCTCTGATCCAGCAAGCTTCCATAAAAATTTCAGAATTTTTGGAGCTTCGGAGCTACCTCCAAAAATTCCCAATCTTCTCAGCCTTTTTAAATCAAAATCTGAAATCACTGTTCCTCTGACTCGAACCAGACTCAAGTCTGACCCGAGCCGACTTGGCTCGACCAAGTCACCTAATGCGCATCGCATGCAGCCGTCCGATGGAAAATCAGCGGCTCTGGTTGCATATTGTTTCGGCCTGGGTTAAAAGCCCTCGCATAACGCCGATCGTTGATTGGATCTCGCATGGGCCAGAAGCCGCCGACGCCGCCCCACCCACCCGCCATCTGTCTTCTTCTCGCACATGGCGGGCGAGCAGAACTTGCGCGCCACGCGCCACGCCAACTCTGCCACTCCTCCGTTAGTGCGGTGCGACGCCATCTCCCACCGCCCTCGTCGACCTATCCGGGAGCATCTCCGCTTAACGCCGCTCCCATTTCCGTCATCACCTGGGGATAATACCCCCCCCCTGTTGCCTCCATATCTCCTCATCCTTCCTCTCGGGTCTGAGGGAGGAGGCGCTCGCCATTGCTCTCTTCTCTGGTAAGAGCCTCACCTCCATTTCCCCTGGCTTGCTCGTTGCATGTCGATCACATCTAAGCCAAATGCTGCCTTTGACCTTGCTTGTAGATTCCAAACCGAGTTCATGCTCTCGGCGGCCTTAGTGCGCGCTCCGAAGGCCACCCTGGTGTGAGCTTGATCTCTGGTGAGTTCCCTTCTTGCTTAAGTGCGTCATCTTGTGCCCTTTGGTGTTGGTAGCAAAACCCCTCATTTAATTTGTCGAATGCTACACAGGAGCTCAAGGAATTTAGTTTTTCCCCTTTCACGGCCGTGAGAACCCTTTTCTTCTCTGGCGCCGGTCCGGTAAGGCATTTCTCGATTGCCTTCATTTCCACCATCTACTAGGGTCACTTGAGCAGGTCCGACATCTATTTGCTCTCACCTTAGCCCAGGATCTCTCCTCCACGTAACACCATCGCCGCCGCCGCTATTCTTCGTCGCCAGCCCGACTTCGGCAGCCTCCCCACCTCCGGGTCATCACAGTAAGTCCCTGGAGCCCCTCTAATGCTCGTGCCCGCTCTAGTTCATGTAACATCCCAAATACCTAAACAAGTGTTTGTTTCAAATGTAATTAAATGTGTAGAAATTAAAACTTTTTCTCACATCTTGAAACCCCTGATCTCACATGTAATTCTTGTCAAAAGTGGTGGGGTTCAAAAACCTAAACCTCTTGTTGACAAAAGTCAAACTCATTTTCCAATTATCACAAATGTTGTGCCAAACCTTTGGAAATATTTTTCCTTGGTCCTAGAAATGATGTGGGACCCCTATGAAAAATATCACAAGTTTTCAAACTTGTTTGGTAATTTTTGGAGGTAAAACAAACCTTTGAACAGCCTTTATGAATTTCCTGAGAAAAATGCTTTGCATAAAAACCTCTGGAAATTTTATGTAAGGTTAATCCTAATGTAAGCAAGCTCCAGTTAAAATTTCAGAAATTTTGGAGTTAATTTGCTATCTCAAATAATTCTGCAAAATCTCAGTTGTTAAAATTGAAATTCAAAAACTTGTATCGTTCCTTGGCCGAGCCATTTTCCCAAATTGGGTTGCACCCAACCCACTCCTCGGCTCGGTGACCTCTTTTTCCACCTTGTGGAGGTCGTGAATGCTAGATCCAGATCTAATGACCACGACCTCCTTCACAACCAACTCAATGAGGTCCTCCTCACTCATCGAGGTCATAGCGTTGAATCGATCCAATGACCATGACCTCCCTCGTTATCAAACGCCTAAGTCCTCCACCTCGTGAGGTCTTGTGCCATTGATCAAAGATCCATGGCCATGACCTCCTCTTTGCATCAAGCGATCAAACCTCCCACCGCGTGAGGTCGTGAGTCGTTAGATGGAGATCTAATGGCCATGACCTCCGTTATCATCTCAGAGTCGCTGGATAAAGATCCAACCGCTATGACCTCCCGTCTCTTTACGTCAGGTTGTGCGTAATGCCCAACCTCCAAGACTGAAGCTCAGAGTCGTTAGATCCAGATCTAATGTACCACGACCTCCACCCTCGATTCGTTGTCGTTAGATCAACATCTCATGGCCACGACCTCCTCAAGGTCGTGATTAACGCCCACGACCTCCCCTTAGTGTTATGCGCCTTGATGTAAATCCAATGGCCATGACCTCTCCTTTGTTGCGCCGTTGATCCAGATCCAACAACCACGACCTCCATGTGTCTTGTGTGCAATGTACCAAGACCTCCCCATTTGTTGCGCCGCCTTGATTGAAATCCAAAGGCCATGACCTCCACCTCGCATGGTCAGATCGTGCGCGTCGTTAAGACCTTCCCTATCAGTCCACGCCTTGATTCAGATCCAATGGCCAGACCTCTTATCCCTTTGCGCGCGATCTCCCTGCTCGTTTCAAGAACTGCGATGGAGATCCAATGGTTGTGACCTCCTCTTTTCCTTTATCGGCGTGGTGGTGATCTAAAGGTCACGACCTCCCCCGCCCCGATCCAAGGGTCGTGACCTCCTCCTTCTCACTTAAATCTCACCGCTTCGATCTAGGGTCAGGACCTCCTGTGTTTTAATCCAACGGATGAGATGAGGTCCTGCTTATCTCCTTGTTCGATGCTGCCAAGGCGCCATGGCAGCGAGGAGGTCAGACTTGTCAAATCCCAATGGCTCAGGTTCGGGCGCATTAAATGCATGCTGCCTTTCCGCCCTAGGCCATGCTCTAGGCCATGCCCTAGGTCCGCCTCCGACCGCCCCTTCACCTCCATTGTCTTGTCCAGGCCATGGACCGCGCCATGGGCTAAGCTCACCATGAGCTTAACCCTTGGCTCACGACCTCCATGTCCGGGGTATAAAACCTCCCCATTGCCTTCATTGGCTTCTTTTCCACACCTCACCGCTTTTACTCTCGGTTCGAGGAACTCAAACCACTTTGGCCTCCTTGGCGCCATTGAAGCGACTTGGAGCTTCTCGGTGGCAAGGTGCTCAAATGGCTTCCTCTCCTCTCTTTGCTTCCATTTTGAGCACATCATCACCCAAAGTGCTCACCGTAACGTGATTTTATCCGCCTCCACAGGCGCTTTAATTTCGAGTTGGATCTTGGCCGTGGAGCTCGCTGCCTTCACCAGCCGGTCCTCCTCTTCTCCAACCTTCCCAAGCACCTTCAAGACCTCCTGTAACTCCCGGTAGTCCTTAAGAGCCGGGCACCGCCAGATGTGGTTGCGGAGCTTTAATTTCTAGTGATGCTCTTGGTCGTGTGTTTGCGCCGCCCATCTCTCGCTCATCGCTGCTCAGGCCACCCCACCTTTGGGAATGGTCCCATTGCATGCGCAACATTATTGCGACCTTTGGTGTCCTTGGTCGGCGCCATGAGGTCCTCATACGCCGTGGCGAGCCTTGGATTGCCTTGGTGGTTTTGTCTGACGGGACGCCCCTGCGGTTGTTGTCGACAGACCTCCCCGTGAATCGTGGTCCGTCATAGTCCTCCCCGTGTTGATCTCCACCGTAGGACCTCCCGAGGTCCTCTTAACCTTTAGGACCTCCTCGGGTAAATCTTAATCGTCCCGACCTCCTAGTGGAGATCTGAGCCGCTTAAGACCTCCTCGAGGTCATCTTTAGCGTTTAGGACCTCCTTTGTTAGATCTTGGCCGCTCAGACCACCCCAAGTGGATCTGAACCGCCCAGACCTCTTTGTTATTGTCTTGACCGTCAAGACCTCCTCTCGATGAGATCTTGACCGCCCAGACCTCCTCATGTGAGATCTTAGCCGCCCAGCCCCCCCTAGAGGTCTCGAGACGTTAAGACCTCCGCGAGGACCTCCTCGAGGTCATCTCACCGCTTAGGTCCTCCCCTGACGATCTGGACCATTAAGGTCCTCCCTTGAAAATCTGGACTGCCTAGGACCTCCCCCGTGAGGTCTTGACGATGTAGATCTTCCTTGGGAGATCTTGATAGTTTAGATCTTCCTTTGGAAGATCTCACCGCTGAGGACCTCCTCACTAGATCTCGGGCTGCTCCGGTCCTCCCTCCCGTGTTGTGGTCCGCTGGATGCGACATCAACGGCCACGACCTCTCTCGCTTAGCGTGTGTGGCGTTCTTTGGGAGGACAAGGACCGTTGGATCCAAGATCCATGGCCCATGTCCTCTGGACTCTCGAGCTGCAGGCAAGATTATCACTGGGAGGTCTTGAGCCGTTAGATTCAAAATCTATGGCTCATGTCCTCCCCGCCTTTGTGGTTTTAAGAAATTCCAGAGAACACTTATTTTATGCACTAAAAAAGGTATGAACTTTGAAATTGCATAACTAATTCAATTTAAATCCAAATAGGGTGATTCAAATTTCTGTAGCTCTGGTTTGGATTGGGCTCTAATCTAAAAATGGTTATGGGCTCAGTTCAGCTCCAGAACATGCATTTGCAAATAGTTTTCAAAACTAACTTTAAATGTTGCAATAAAAATTCAAATTAACTTGTAAAATGCATAAGTAATTCTCTAGAGCTCCTTTTTGAGTGAATCCAACTTTGTTGGCTTCCTCTGTTAGTAAACTAAATGTTAGAATAAGATTTAGACTTGTCACTATTTTCAAAAAGCTTACTTGTGCATTTTAATTTTGTTCAAGTTCTTGTTTTTGAAAAAGTATAGAAAATGCATAATAGCTCCAAATGAGATGAACTCAATTGTGTTATTCATATCATGAGGTGCTGGTTTTACAGTAAAAATCTCAGTATCACCACCTTTCTAGAAAATGTTGCCAAATAATTAAATTAGTGAATAGTGGCAGTTTGGTATTTTTAGGGCTGAGCAGAATTGTTTTGCTCATATCTTTTGCATTGAGAATCCAAATCCATTTGTTCTTGTTGCTAAATTCCCTAAAAATCATCCTCTTGCTTCTGTAGAAATTTCAGAGCATTTGGAGTTTGTTTGCTGTGCTGTCCTTGTGGTTTTCGTCGTTCTTATCGATTCTTTTCGCCTTTTCGATTAGGTGCCGACGAGTGGGTTGATCCCGTGAGTGTTTCTCTGCAGCATAGTGACCAGCCACAGCAAGGCAAGTAGTTTGATCATATTCCATTATTGTCCCATTACTTTAAAGCTTAATACTTTGTTTCACTTATATGTATGCATGCTACTTTGTGTTAAAATGTCGTTAGTAATCCTATAGATGCATATTCTGTAGGTAAATGTTCATTCTCTACTACTAAGCCTAGGACTATCTTGCTGCGATTTAGAGTTCGATGGATGGACTCTTATCGCTTAGTAGTTTACGTTGATAATGCTTAGAAATGCTTAGATAACGGTAGAAATGGGTGGTTGCCGACATTATGTCGATGACCTTGATCACACTAAAATTTTTATTCCATTTTGTCCATCTTGTGTTTTGTTACTTTGTAAACAAATAAAACAAAAATGAAAACAAAACTGTATTGACTTGGGCACAATGGATGTTGGTGTGATATGTTGGGTGTGAATGGAATGGTGCCGGGTCCCCAAGGACCGAAGTTACTTGTGTCACTAAGCAGCGTTTATGCGTGCTAACCACACGAGGGGATATGGGACCCTCTTGGCTAAGTACTTTGGGAGGTGTTAGTTATGGGTCGTCACGATGAAACCCTTTTTATAAGAGGAAGAGCTCCTCAGCTTGCTTCTACCGGGCCGAGTCTCCTACTCTTTGGTGTGTGCGGCTCTTAACTAGCATCATTCATTGGAAATGCCTCAGAGGACTTAGCCGTGCGGCATACCAAAGGAAGTGTGCTAAATCATGTGGCTAAAAGGCTGTCTGGGCGTGTGGGTACATTGGTACACCCTCGCAGGTTAAAACTATTCAATAGCCTCGCCCTAGGTTATGGACATGCTTGGTAAGGTCGTGCAAGAACTAGACTACAACATTTAATTAAAACTTGATGGGTTGGTATGAATGGATGTTCATGCTATTGTGGTGGCTATTGGGTTAGTCACTTCCGTGATTGTTGTTGTCTATTGTTATTATGTTACTTGTCTCGTTGTTTTTGTAAATGTAAAATGAATTGCAAAATTGCTTTGGAATCTATTTAAATATTGCAAATGAAATCTTGCTTTATGCCAAAATAAGTCCAAAGCCTCATCCACTTAATAAAGTCGGCATGTAGTTAAACTATAGTTACGCTATATTACACGTCCGCCTTAAGTAGTACATTTTGTACTCATTTGCTTTGCTTAATAACTTTGTTGCAGAGAAAGAAGGTGAGCCCCAAGGGCTTCACTCTTGTGAGATGTGCTTCGGGTTTGACGACTAGCTTGGCGGTCCGGTTGGTTGCCTTGTGGGTAAAGGCACACTAATTGGCTTTTGTTTATGGCCATCTTATGGCACTTTTGCTTCCGCTGTTTATTTAGTTTTTCTGGGTTATCTTGGCCGGTTGGCCTTTCCTTTTGTAATAACTCTCTCTATATTATGTATGTCTTTAATTCTAGTCCGTGCTTGGTTCTATGTCTTGTATGAACTTGATGCATGATTTTGTATAGGGGTGTATATCTGCATTTACAGGAAGTATACATATCTCGAAGACACGGGTTATTTCGTTTGTAATGCTAGGGTCAATGGATGACTAAGTATTACAAGCCTAATAAACCGGGGTCCTCACAGTTCACGTGTAGCATTGTCGTAGCTTGGTTGTCGGTTTTCCCGTAGTTCCTACTCCGTCCCTCATCGTCGCGCCGCCGCGTCAGGTCACCTCCGACCTCGCCGCCGGTGCCTCCAGGTGCACAATAGCGTGCTAGTTCCATTTTCATGCTTGGCCATCGCTGCCGAGTTCTTTTCACGGCGACACACCGCAAAACTTCATGGTCGCATAGCTACGCCCGAAGCTGGGTTTGTTCTCGACCATCCTCGTAGCAGCGCCATTAAGGCCTAATCATTGTTTAGCTGTTAAGACTCAATCTTTGTCGGAAATCTAGGTGTTTAGCCGCGTTAAATGATAGCTAGCAGTGGATGATAGGTGGGCCTAAGGGCTTAAGTGCACAGTTATAAACTCATAGACCGGCTGTGGACCAAGAGTCCACGCACTGTTCTGTGAACCCAGTGTATGACATGTGGACCCCACATGTCAGGCCGCGATTTAATTCAGAAACTAAAATGGAAAGGGCACTATTCAGAGGGCCCACTGGTCAGTGACCGTGGCTAGCTTGGCCCGAGTATAAAAAGTATTTTGTGTTTATATGATTTCTGAAATGCTTTATTTGTAAACTGAAAATTGCTCTAAACTTCAAAATGACATAACTAATCCATTTTAGCTCCAAAATTTATGATTCAAATTTGTTTAGTTTCCTTTTTAAATGTACTTTATTATAAAAATGGTTTGAATCTTGTTACAGTTACAGAAAACACTTTTGGCAAAATTACTTTAGAATTAGTATTATTGTTGCACTCTTCAAAAATGCATAAGTATTTCTCAGTAATTCCAAATTGAGTAAACTCAACTTTGAAGGAGTCCTCTGTTAGTGTAGTTTATTGTAGAATAGGTTGTGAGCATGATACTGTTGTTGAAAATCTTATTTTACATATAACTTGTGCACTACTTTCATAACTTTGAAAAATCATAGAAAATTTATCTTAGCTCCAAATGAGGTGAATCAAATTCCATTGTTCATCTCATGTGGTTCTCTGCCTACCATAAAAATTTCAAGTGCACCACCCTTCTGAAAATTTTCACCAAAATAATTATTTTGGATGAACAGTAACCGGTAGTATTTTATTTGGATTTTCCAGAAAACTGATTTTCAAACTGTCATAACTTTTGCATAGAACATCCAAATAAATTGATTCTTGTTGCTAAATTCATCTAAAATCATGCTCTACCTTCTGTAAATTTTTAATGATTTTTGGATGACTTTGAATTTTTGGGTCTTTTCGGTATTTTTCGTTCTTATTGTGCTTTTGACTTCTTTCGCTAGGTTCCAACGAAATTATTGATTGCGCAAGTGACCCTCTGTAGCAAGAAAGTTATCCTCAGCAAGGCAAGCAGTTTGATCATAAATGTCCCATTACTTTCAAGTATAATACTTTATTTACAAATTGTATGTATGCATGCTTTTGTGTCAAAGTTTATTTTCCCGATTAGATGTAGCTATTCCTATTGCATGGTTGCCCTTAAATTGTTATCCCCTGCCACAAAACATAAGTTATTAATATCGCTGGTGAATTAGAGCCCAGTGATTTAATTATGCTCTTTTATTGTCTTTACGGTGTCATGCTTAGAAATGCTTAGCTACCGGTAGAATTAGGCGGTTATCGACTTAGTCGATAACCTTGATCACACAAAATTATTATTATCATTATGCTCAGCACCTTGTGCTTTGTTACTTTGTAAAGTCAAAAACTGAAAATGAAAATGAAATGTTTGAGACTTGGGTACAGTGGTTGATGGTGTGATCTTATGGTGTGACTGGAATGGTGCCCGGGTCAACAAGGACCGAACATCTTGGACACTAAGCCAAGCGCTTATTGCGTGCTAACCACATGAGAGGGATATGAGACCTCTCTTGACTTAGTACTTTGGCGTGTGTTAACTCCGAGTTGCATGGTGGGCTTTTGGGTGAGCAGTAGTGGAGTTTCTCCACTGCAAGGAGCACCATCCTTTGTACGGAGGTGAACATCTTTGATGACTCTGCATCAACGTATGGGGCTTTCTTCCATATGGGCGACTCGTAGTTAATGCACAATATTGGAAATGTCTCATAGGACTTAGCCGTGCCGGCATACCAAAGGTAGTGTGCTTATTCCAGAAGCAAAAAGGCGGTCTGACGTGTGGGTACATTGGTACACCCCTGCAGGGTTCAAACTATTCGAATAGCCTCGTCCTAGGTTATGGACATGCTTGGTAAGGTCTCTACAAGAGTTAGACTGTAACATTTAATTAAAACTTGATGTGGGTGGTATGAATGGGGAATTCATGCTATTGTTGTGGTGGCTATTGGGTTAGCCACTTCCAGGATGTCTTGTTACTATTGTTACTTGTATATCGCTATTTTTGTCAAATGAAAACAGACTATAAAACTGCTTTAAATCTATTACATTATTGCAAATGAAAACTTGCTTTATGCTGAAAATGAGTCTAGAGCCTCCTCCACTTAAATAAGCTTGCATGTAGCTATTTATACAGCTCACATTTCACACGTAAGTCTTGTGAGTACATTTTTGTACTCATTTGCTTTGCTTAATAAATTGTTGCAAAGGAGGAAGTTGATCCCCAAGGATCCACTTTTATGCAGATGTGCGTGGTTTTCGACAACTAGGTTGGTGGCCCGGTTGGTTGCCTTGTGGGTTAAAGGCACATTAATTGGCTTTTGTTTATGGCCATCTTATGGCACCTTGCTTCCGCTGTTATTTAAGACTCTTTAGTTGTTATTTGGCCGGTCGGCCCCTTTTGTAATAACTCTATATTGTATGTCTTTTGAATTACTTAGTTGTACTTTGGTTCTATGTGTTGAATGGAATTGATGCATAATTTTTGTATGGGGTGTGTGTACTGCAATTCTGGGAAGTACATATACGCCGAGAGTCGGGATATTTGATTTGTAATGCTAGAACCAATTTGATGGTTAAGTATTACAAGTTAAATACCCCGGGTTCTCACAAAAGTTGGTATCAGAGCCATACTAACCGTAGAAACCACTAGCTTGGTCGTCCTTAGGATATTTTGAAAAACTTAGTTTCAAAATGTCAAATGGTTTATGAAAACTTAAGTAAGTTCTCAGATTTTACTCCTTACCTATCTTAGATTGCTCATCTTACCTTGTTCTAGATTGAGATTTGAAAAGTTGTTTCCTCTCATCTTCTTTCAAAAGATAGTTGTTACCGTTTAAATTCGGTTTTGGGATTTAATGAGTGTTGAGGATATGAAGTGTTGGCTGTCTTTTAGTGAAGATTAGAAGCATTTGGAGTTAGAAAATTCAGCTTGAAGCTTAGGTACAAAATCTGGACAGCAAGTATAAGTTTTGGACAGCAAGCACCTTGTTCTTCGTTAGGGCTGAAAATGAGAGGATAATTCAACTAAAACTTGTGGGGTTTAAAAGGGTAAGATGTGATATTAGATACCTAGTGTCTAACACACCCTAGATGGTTTTTACCATGATCCTTATAGGCGTTAGAACTTGAGTTGTGTTCTGAAATTTTCTTCTCAAACCGATTACTCGCTCATTCAATATGAGTTAGTCGCGTCGAGAAGTTGAATCTTATGTCTTATGAGTTTTGCATTGGATCTTATGCCTTATTGCAAATGTTTGGAGTTCATTTCTTGCTGGTTATATGGTTGTAATTGGGTTAGGGTACTATCTCATTTCCCTAGTCGATAGCTTTTCTTTTGCTACCTTTCGCCTCTAGTTTTAGGGTTTTTGTTGCTAACCCGCCTCAATGAAACAGGATGGCTAGAAGAACTCACAGCAGCCAGGGTCAGCCAGCTGGTCAGGATGAGGAGCTCCTGCCTCCTCCAACCATGGCTGAGGTTCTTGCTCAGATTGAGCAAAATCGCATGGATCAGACAAGGATCCTAGAGGCGATTGCACGGAATACCTCCAACCTTTCCGGTGCCTTCGGATCAGGAGGGGGAGGTGGTCATCATCAGAGGGGAGGACTCTCAGAGTTCCTTCGCACGTAGCCACCCACCTTCTCGCGGTCCGAGAATTCAATCGACGTAGACGATTGGTTGCGTCTAGTCGAGCAGAAGCTCGATGTCGCTCAGTGCCAAGAATAGGAGAAGGCACTCTTCGCCTCCCATCAACTGGAGGGGGTAGCACTTTCATGGTGGGAGAACTTCCTCGTCATGCAGCCTGCGGGCCGGGCTATCACTTGGGCGGAGTTTCGCACTGCCTACCGTTGGGCTCATGTTCCCGCCGGATTGATGAAGCTGAAGAAGAAGGAGTTCTCGGTGCTCAAGCAAGGGCGCAGATCAGTGACTGAGTACCTCCATGATTTCAACCATTTGTCTCGGTACGCCCCTGAGGACGTGCCCACTGATGAGGCTAAGCAGGAGAAGTTCATGGATGGCTTGTTTGAGGAGCTTTAGGACAAGCTATCTATCGTTGACTTCCCCGACTTCTAGACGTTGGTCAACAAGGCTATTGTCGTCGAGCACAAGGGGAGGGCGCTAGGCGATTCTCGCAAGCGCAAGTGGGAGGCCCAAAAATCAGCAAGGGCCAGTTTTCCTCGTTCTCACGGCAGGCAAGCCCCGGTGCATCACTCTCAGACTCCACCACCACCGAGGGCACTGGCGTTTGTACCACGCCCACCGCAAGCCGTGTCTCAACCACGTGCACCAGCGAGATAGCAAGGAGGCCCCCGCAATCCGGCTGCTGAGGTCACCTGTTTCTTCTGCAACAACAAGGGGCATTATGCTAATCATTGCCCTAAGAAGATTGGAGCGGCCCCTCGTCCTAATGGAGGACGCGGGCAAGGAAATGGCCAGGATCAGAAGGCTACTCAGAAGGCCCAAAATGCGGGCAGCGGCCGAGTCAACCATATCTCGGCCGAGGAAGCTCAGGAGGCACCCGACGTCGTGTTGGGTACGCTTCTTGTCAACTCCCAACCAGCTACCATTTTATTCGATTCTGGAGCTTCTCATTCATTTATATCAAAGTCTTTTGCTGCACTTAGTGATCTTCAAATTGTTCCTGTGCATGTTCCTTTGATTATTCATTCTCCGGGGTCGATAATGAGGGCTGAAAATGAATGTCGGGATGTTTCTATTGAGATTGGAGGAGTGGGATTTTTGGCAAATCTTATTCTCCTCAATTCAGCGAGTTTGGATGTGATACTTGGCATGGATTGGCTGTCCCAATACTTGGGACAAATCGATTGTGCCAGAAAATTCATCTCCCTCACAAGTCCATCCGGCGAGCAAGTTGGAATTTCTCCGAAGCTGCAAGAACCACATCTTTATGCACTTGAAGCGAAGCCGGCTTTGGAGATTCATGAATTCCTAGTGGTGTGTGGCTTTGTGGATGTTTTTCCCAAAGAATTGTCTGGGATGCCTCCAGTCAGAGATATTGAATTCGTCATCGAGTTGCTACCCGGTACCACCCCGATTTCAAGGAGGCCGTATTGGATGCCTCCGAATGAACTGGAGGAGTTGAAGAAGCAACTTGGTGAGCTTCAAGAGAAGGGTTTCATCCGCCCAAGCTCATCACCGTGGGGCTGTCCTGCAATCTTTGTGAAGAAGAAAGACAAGACTCTGTGTTTGTGCGTTGATTACCGTCCGTTGAATGCTGTGACGGTGAAGAACAAGTACCCGTTGAGTCGGATTGACGAACTTTTCGATCAATTGACCAGCACTCAGGTATTCTCCAAGATTGACCTAAGATTGGGCTACCATCAAGTCCGAAGTAGGCCTGAAGATATTCCGAAGACGGCTTTCTCTACTCGCTACGGATTGTACGAATGTACAGTCATGTCTTTCGGCTTGACGAATGCTCCTGCTCTTTTCATGAATCTTATGAATATGGTATTCATGGAGTATTTGGACAAGTTTGTGGTGGTCTTTATTGATGATATCCTCATCTACTCAAAGAATGATGATGAGCATGTCAACACCGGTTAGTGTTGGGAAAATCATGCGAACATCAACTCTATGCGAAGTTCAGCAAGTGCGAGTTTTGGTTGAAGGAAGTGGCATTCTTGGGCCATGTTCTTTCAGCTGAAGGAATAGCCGTGGATCCTAGCAAGATCAGTGATGTGCTCTCATGGGGTCAGCCCAAGTCAGTGACTGACGTGAGGAGTTTTCTCGGTTTAGCGGGATACTATCGTCACTTTATTGAGAACTTCTCCAAGATTACAAAGCCAATGACAGAATTGCTCAAGAAGGACAAGAAGTATGTGCGGTCCACTGATTGTGAGAAGAGTTTTCAAGAACTAAAGAAGAGATTAACCACAGCTCCAGTTCTTGTTCTTCCCGACGTCCACCGAAGCTTCGATATCTATTGCGATGCTTCTTGACAAGGACTCGGCTGTGTTCTTATGCAAGAGGGCAAGGTAGTGGCTTATGCATCAAGGCAATTGAGGCCTCATGAACTCAATTATCCAACCCATGACTTGGAGTTAGCTGTAGTGGTTCATGCACTAAAGATTTGGCAACATTACCTCATCGGTAATCGTTGCGAAGTGTATTCAGATCACAAAAGTTTGAAGTACTTGTTCACCCAACTGGATCTGAACCTTAGGCAAAGAAGGTGGTTGGAATTGATCAAAGATTATGATATGGGTCTCCAATACCATCCGGGCAAGGCTAATGTTGTTGCCGATGTACTCAGTCGCAAGGTTTATTGCAACACAGTGATGCTCAAGGAGCAACAGCCCGCCCTTCATGAAGAATTTCAATGGCTCAACTTGGGAGTGGTTGAGCATGGTTCCCTCGCTGCCTTGGTTGTGCAACCAACCTTAGAAGATCGGATCAAGGCTACTCAACAATCAGATAAAGGTGTGAGTCAGATCAAGCAAAATATCAAGAGCGGAACAGCCAAGTGTTTCTCAGAAGATGACAATGGTGTTGTATGGTTCGGAAAGCGCCTTGTTGTTCCGAAGGATAGGGAATTGCGGAATGTCATCCTCCGCGAAGCCCATGATTCTCCTTTGTCCATTCATCCTGGGGCCACAAAGATGTATCAAGATCTCCGGCAGAATTTCTGGAGGACCCGAATGAAGCGAGAGGTTGCAAAGTTTGTTACCGAGTGTGACGTATGTCGTCGTGTGAAAGCCGAACATCAACGTCCAGCGGGTCTCCTACAACCTTTGCCAGGAGTGGAAGTGGGATTCTATTGGTATGGATTTTATCACCGGTCTGCCCCATACCTCCAAGGGAAATGATGCCATCTGGGTTGTCATTGATCGACTAACTAAAGTGACACATTTTCTACCAGTGCGAACCGGTCTTTGTGTAGGTCTGTTGGCAAAACTCTACATATCCCGCATTGTGAGTTTGCATGGGATACCGAAGACGATCATTTCTGATCGTGGTTCACTTTTTACCTCCCGGTTTTGGCATAATTTGCAAGAGGCTATGGGAACTCATCTTTCTTTCAGCACAGCATATCATCCTCAAACTAATGGTCAAACTGAAAGAGCCAATCAAGTACTGGAAGACATGCTCTGTGCTTGTGTTCTCTCATACGGGAGGAATTGGGAAAAATGTTTGTCGTTCACTGAATTCTCCTACAACAACAGCTTTCAAGCTAGTCTTGGTATGGCACCATTTGAGGCATTATATGGGAGAAAATGTAGAACCCCATTGAATTAGTCAGAAACTGGTGAAAGACCATTCTTTGGCCCAGACTCGATTAATGAGGCTGAAAGTCAAGTTCGGTTGATTCGAGATCGATTACGTACGGCTCAATCAAGACAAAAGAACTATGCGGATCGTCGTCGTCGCGAGTTGAGCTTCGAGCCTAATGACTTTGTTTATCTCAAAGTCTCTCCTCTAAAGGGTCATTGACGTTTTGGCGTCAAGGGCAAACTAGCTCCTCGATATGTTGGACCTTACCGCATCATTGAGAAGAAAGGAGCTGTTGCTTACAAGTTTAAATTGCCCGCAGCACTTGAAGGTGTACACGATGTCTTCCACGTGTCCCAATTGAAGAAGTGCCTTCGCATTCCAACCGAGGAAGCTCCATTGGAGAGTCCTGATGTACAAGAAGACTTGACCTACAAAGAGCGTCCTCTTCGCATCCTTGATGAAGCTGAACGAAGAACAAGGAATCGTGCCATCAAGTTCCTTAAAGTTCAGTGGGCAAATCATACAGAGGATGAAGCAACTTGGGAGCGTGAAGACCATATGCGAAATGAATATCCAGATCTTTTTCCTTCTGCTTAAAGTGTCTTCGAATCTAGAAAGGAAAGGTTAAGCAAAACAATGGAAAGGAAAATGTATTAACCACTCCTTGTAACCTTGTTAAGGATATCCTAGCACTATCTGTGATGACCCACCCTGTGATACACAGCAAGAGGTCCTGAAGGACCTTTTTTTTGCGCTGCGGGGCCACCACAGGGAGGAGTGGTAGCACCGCTTGGTGCATTCCCGAGGAGGTCTGCCAGGACCTCCCAGGAGGTCTTCAGGACCTCCTAGAGGTCTTGGACCACAACCGACCTCCCAGGAGGTCTTTAGGACCTCCTGGAGGTCTTTGCCCGCCATCCCACGGAAGCACCTCCAGGTATATCACTAGAGAGGTCCGACAGGATCTCCCAGGTTAAGTCCCATAGGACCTCCTGGAGGTCCTACCCCTGTGCATCCGAGCTAGTCCCAGGACAACAGAAGCTAGCTCACACAAGAACACAAGCTAACATCATAACCACGAGGTCAAACAGAGATAAATCAGACAAATTAAACTTAATATATAATAGGACCTTATGGTCAAGCTTGTTAACCAGAGGTCTGCCACTGAGGGCTTACAAAACCAACAAGGACTTACAACTGGCAACAAGGAGCTCTAGGGCTCCAACACCAAAAGCACGCAAAAGCCATCCAACAAGCACCACAGGCTGTCGGGTGGAGGACGTCCTAGGCGGTGGATCGTCAAGAACTCCTCTTCAAAGAGGTCTCAGACCGCCTCGCACTTGATTATCTTCAGAATGCTTTGACACAGGCTTAAGCCATGAGTACTTTGAATGTACCCAAAGAAGTCACAGGAGCATTTATGCAACAAGAGTCATGCAAGGGCTTACCATTTGAGAGTCAGATGGTTAGTTTGCAAAGCTAGGTTTGACAATAATAACAAAGAATAGATTGAAAAGCAAAGAAGGTAAAGCAATAGTACATATTACATTTGATGTTTTGAAAGAGTGGAGTGAGCACCAACTCACATCCACAACCAAAATGGGGAGGTCTGGTCACACCAAAGGGCTGTGTCCTCACCCAAAACCACTCTAGAGCACCCACTCCAGAGGTCCCAACCAGCCTCGACCACAACCCGAGCCAACCCCGACCCTCCGAGCCGCCAAGGTCTCTTCGAGGCAAAGCCAAGGCATCTCATCAAGTGTCTAGTGGCACAAACTTTTGAAACAACTACCCTTGCACCATTTTCACTGAAAGCATGTCCATGACCAAGGACTTGGCTATTCAATAGATTTTACACTCTGCAGAGGTGTACAACTTTACCCACAATCCACGATCTCTAGCGGATCGGGTTCCGCCACCCTTGCTCACTTCCTAAGGTGAGCGCCTAGAGAGCGCTGCAAGGCCTTTACAAAGCTTTGAACCGACTCGGCTGCCCGCTAAGGTTTCACGCCTTCTTGCCTCAAAGAAACCTTTTGTAATTACCCATGCCAAAAGACCACCCATTTTGGCACAACAGTTTTTAACAAAGTGGCCTCACACCACGGCCAACACAACTTAGGCATCCCGCCATAGTCGCTAACAAAGGGCACCGACCACAGTTCCATAGCTCATTAGACAAGATTATTAGGAATGAAACATGATTCACAGTCCCACGATTTCTAGAGTGAAGCAATACATAACCTACGGCCCCATGTTGGCAAATAACAAGAAATACCAACTAAATAACCATCCTAGGGCTCACAAGGTGAACATAACAACATGATAGGGGCAGAGAACAAAGGAGGTATAACAGCAAGTAGGAAAGTAACTACCGCCCAAACCTTTTCTTATAAACATAGCCATGCATGATAAAGTAAAACCGAAATACATTTGCCAAACTAGGTTCAAAATGATCAAAAGGAGGTCTGTGGCTTGCCTTGGTCAAGCAGTGGAGAGCCTTCAGTAGAGAGAGCTGGGTCCAAGATCTCCTCCAACTTGTGATCTACACGTTCACAAGAAAACCAAATAAGCAAAACCACCCTAGGCCAAAGAACTTCAAAAGAAAACTAAAAGAACTTAAACAAAACTCAACCAAAACTAGATAAACAGGCGGCCCCGGACAACAAGGGAGGTCCAAGGCAGGAGAGGGTGGCCTTTAAACAAGAGACCAGCAAAATCCGCGAGGAGGTCTTCCAGAGAGGATGCCAACTCCTGCGGCTCACTCTAGGTGAAGCTCCAAGCACAAGCCAAGAGCGAACAAGGCAGGAGCAAGGTGGGCAAGTGAGCAAAAGGTTACAAGAGTTTGCCCACCCAAGCTATATATAGCCGAGTTGGTGGAGTGCACCAGAAAGGGGTTGAGACGTGTTGGTAATCGGGCTGACTAGGCGTGGCTTGCCCTAAAAGAATTAAAATAAGGTACCTCAGATGTGACCGCATTTAATGTGACCCGACACCTATTAAATCCGCATAGAGTTCTGAGGCAAGAGCAATAATTACAAGGTTGAAAGAGGCTGGCGAGTGGGGCCAGTCAAAAGGGTGCACCACTAGTCAAAGAGGTGGCCCCACCGCAAGGGTCATCTCTGCGAACAACCACAGGGAGGTCCTGGACTAGAGGTCCAAAACGCTCAAGGGGGAGGTCCTGGACAGGAGGTCCGAAGCACTTAAGGGGAGGTCCTGGACAGGAGGTCCTCAAGGCTCACAACGAGGAGGTCCTGACACTCAGATCTTCACAAGGGAGGTCTAAAGGTCAAGATCTCAAAGGGGAGGACCTGACCAACAGGGATACTCTGGGTTAGGAGGGTGGTCTTTACAAAAGACCAGCAAGTATCGAGGAGGTGGTCCTTGCAAAACAGCCAGGAAGAGGTCCTGGGAACAAAGGAAAACACGCGGCAAAGCAGAGCCGTTCGATTGGAATCGGGCGGTCCAGAAAGGAAAGGAACGTTCGGACCATTCAAACGTTACCTCACAGTTGATCCGTCGGATCAAGATCGAATGGCGCAAAACAAAGGGGCCATTCGGACCGAGCGAACAGACCAACGAGACCAGGCCGTCTGATTTAGATCGGACGGCTAGGAGGGGAAGGGGACGTTCGGACCGAGCGAACGCGTGCCCTTAGGATCGGGCCATCCGAACAAAATCGGACGGTCCTGATGAGGACATCACTCCTTCGGATACACGCACTACACAACATCCTCCAGATCCGGTTGCTAAGCTACAAGGTCCTATGACAAGAGCTCGTGCACATCACTTAAATTATGAGGTGAGCTCGTTTCTAGGTGCTAATAATTTATTTATGCAGAATGGTATGCTACCTAAAAATTGGGATCTCCTGTTACTTAGGAATACTGGGGAGGATCCAAACCATCTACAACCATGTCTCAAGTTCTACGACCAGTCCTACGACGAGTCCTACGACCACCCCACGACCAAATATATGATCTGCAAGCTCACGACTGTGTGTACCCGCTTCACGACGTGATCTGCTAGATCTACGACTGTGTCTCAAGCTCACGACCGGTCCCACGACCAAGAACGACCACATTGGGTGTTGGTCGAGACTTTGAAATAAGGTGTCACACACCGCTTTGGGCCTAATACGGCCTTGTAGGCATGGCGAGGTCAAAGCCCAGGATGTGTACGCCTCCCCACATGGCAGCACAACCCTAGGTCAGCCTCCTCATGTTCTTCCCCCCTCTTATATATTGCAGCAGCCGCCACAGTTTGGGGTTGGGTTTTTCTTAGATTATTCTGCCACTTTGCAGTTTCGCCGCTTGTTCGGTTTGAGGAACCCCACCTATGAACTTCATCTATATTCGCAATATATTTCAGATTGCATCTACCTTGTTCTTGTGAGTTGCTTCGATTGCTTGCGTGAATCATAACCCTCGTGGTAAGGTCGATCGCGGCAAGCGTGGTTGATAACGGCAATCGTGCGGGTGTAGCTAATTGCGAGGTGACGATCCGTGGGCGGAAGCCTCAAAGCGCCAACGCCCTCACGATTTAAATCAATCGAACCTATCGGAAGATCGCCACCGTAATTCATCGTGTCCTAAGGTAAGGGTGGCAAAGCCTTAAGCGATATGACCGCGGGAGCCAACGGTGGGTTCAAGTGCTAAGGAGGTCTTGGACCAGAGGAGGTCGAGACCTTTAGATCCAACAGGGGAAGGATCTGGACGGCTAAGATCTCCAAAAGGGAGACCCTAACGGGTAGCTCCACACAAGGGGGAGGTCTGTGCGGTTAAGATCTCCAGAGAGGAGGTCCTAACGGCCAGATCACAACAAGTGGGAGGTCTGAGCGATTAAGATCTTCAGAGAGGAGGTCCTAACGGCCAGATCTCAACAAGGGGGAGGTCTGAGTGGTTAAGATCTCCAGAGGGAGGTCCTAACGGCCAGATCGCAACAAGGGGGAGGTCTAAGCGGTTAAGATCTCCAGAGAGGAGGTCCTAACGGCCAGATCTCAACAAGGGGGAGGTCTGAGCGGTTAAGATCTCCAAAGAGGAGGTCCTAGCGCCGATCTCAACAAGGGGAGGTCTGGCGGTTAAGATCTCCAGAGAGGAGGTCCTAGCGGCCAGATCTCAACAAGGGGAGGTCTCGAGCTGTTAAGATCTCCAGAGAGGAGGTCCTAGCGCCGATCTCAACAAGGGGGAGGTCTGAGTGGTTAAGATCTCCAGAGAGGAGGTCCTAACAGCCAGATCTCAACAAGGGGGAGGTTTGAGCGGTTAAGATCTCCAGAGAGGAGGTCCTAACGGCCAAATCTCAACAAGGGGGAGGTCTGAGCGGTTAAGATCTCCAGAGAGGAGGTCCTAACGGCCAGATCTCAATAAGGGGGAGGTCCAAATAGCCACGAGGAGGTCCATTTGAACACGAGGGAGGTTCAAATAGACAAGAGGAGGTCTAGGAAGGTCCCAAAAGGGCACTAGGAGGTCCAGAGGAACTCTGGAGCGCCCAAGTGAACTCAGGAGGGTTCAAAGAGAGGTGAGAGGTCCACGGGGAAGGTCCGAGAGGGCACAGGGGGAATAGAAAGGATTCCAACGGGCACCCCAAATGGACTGAGGGAGTTGACAAAAACGTGGAGGGATGTACGGGGAAGTCAGAAACAGGGAGGGAGAACGAGAAAAGTGTTCCAGACACAAAAGAGGTCTGGAAAGGAGAAAACCAAACACAAAGGCACACAGAGAGAAAGAGGGAGATCGAGCAAGCTCCAAATAAACAGCAAGGCACCGAACCGATTTAGTTCACGTTTGGTTTAATCCATTAAAGCTCTTTTGAAAACTCAAGTTAAGCTTTGAACTCTCATCAAAACCAAATGGTTACTTTTATTTTGAAAACTGGGCAAGAACCTAAGAGAAACGGGACGTTACAAACCTTCACCCCTTAAGGGAATCTCAACCCCGAGATTCAGGCTGAGCTAGGGAATAGGTGGGGGAACTCCTTCTTGAGGTCCTCTTCACGTTCCCATGTTGCTTCGGCTTCAGAGTGGTTGCTCCATTGCACTTTGCACAGCTTGGTGGTCTTGCTCCTTGTAACTCTTTCTAACACGTCCAAGATTTTGATGGGTTGCTCTTTGTAAGTGAGGTCTTCTTGGAGGTCCACAGCTTCTAAAGGCATTTGGTCCTCTGGCACTCGCAAGCATTTCTTCAACTGTGACACATGGAACACATCATGGACTCCAGCAAGCTGAGGAGGGAGGTCCAACTTGTAAGCCACTTCACCCCTTCGGGCAAGAATTGGAAAAGGTCCAATGAATCTTGGAGCAAGCTTTCCACTGACTCTAAACCGCTGCATACCTTTGAGAGGTGATACTTTGAGGTAGACTTGATCTCCGGGGACAAAAGCTAGGCCTCGTCGTCTAATATCTGCATAGCTCTTTTGCCGAGTTTGAGCAGTCTTTAACTTCTCCCTTATTGACCTTACTTGATCTTCGGCTTCTTTCAGCAGGTCTGGGCCAAGAACTTGGCCTTCACCAGATTCGGTCCAGTACAAAGGAGTTCTACACTTCCTCCCATAAATAGCTTCAAAAGGGGACATTTGAAGGCTCGCCTCGGTAGTCAGTTATTGTAGGAAAATTCCGATATGGCAACATCTTGTCCCAACTAGATTGCCTTTCCAGAGCACAAGCTCTCAGCATGTCCTCAAGGACTTGATTAACTCTCTCAGTTTGGCCATCTGTTTGTGGGTGGTATGCTGTACTGAAATTGAGGTATGTGCCCAAGGCATCATGTAACTTTTGCCAAAACTTGGAAGTGAACTAAGATCCTCTGTCTGAGACTATCTTCTTTGGGACACCATGCAAGCATACAACCTTGGCCATATAAATCTCGGCCAACTTGTCTCCAGAATAGGTAGTCTTCACCGGAATAAAGTGAGCCATTTTAGTTAACCTATCCACAATGACCCAAATAGAGTCAAAACCGGCTTGGGTACGAGGTAGACCAGTTATAAAGTCCATCCCGACCTCTTCCCACTTCCACTCGGGTAGGGGTAAAGGCACCAAAAGTCCTCCAGGTCTTTGGTGTACTGCTTTAACTTTTTGGCAAGTGTCACATTTGGCCACAAAATCTGCTATTTCCTTCTTCATTTTCGGCCACCAATACAACTCCTTGATGTCTTGGTACATTTTTGTAGCTCCTGGATGTATAGAATACAATGTCTCATGGGCTTCTTTAAGTATCACTCCTTTGAGCTCTGTGTTATTGGGCACACAGAGCCTCTTATCAAACCAAACCGCACTGTCCATCTTCGTAAAACCTTGCGACTTTCCTTCTTAAGTTGGCCTTGATTTCTTGGATGTCAGCACCTCCATCTTGGGCTGACTTGATCTGTTTTTGCAAGGTAGGTTGCACTTCTAGAGCTGCTAAAAACCCTTCCTCAACTAACTCAAGTCTAAGCTTTAGGAATTCTTCATGCAAAGTAGGTTGGCTCTCCTTGATCATCAATGTATTGGCATAAACTTTTTCGCCGAGCATCCGCCACCACATTGGCCTTGCCTGGGTGGTAATGAATTCCCACATTGTAGTCTTTAATAAGCTCTAGCCACCTTCTCTACCTCAAATTCAAATCATCGAGTAAAAATGTACTTTAGGCTTTTGTGGTCAAGATAAATTTCACACCTATTACCAATGAGGTAATGGCGCCAAATATTTAAAGCATGCACCACGCCAGCCTAACTCTAGGTCATGAGTAGGGTAGTTGGCTTCATGGGGCTTTAAGCGCCTTTGAGGCATAAGCTACCACTCTTCATCTTGCATTAGAACACACCAAGTCCTTGCTTTGATGCATCACAATAGACTTCAAAATCTTTCCCGACATCCGAAGAACCAAAATCTGGGCAGAGGTCAACTTCTTCTTGAGCTCTTGGAAGCTTTGTTCACAATCGGGGTCCAAAGAAACTTCTTTTCTTTCTTTAACAACTGAGTTAGAGGTCTTGCAATTCGGGAAAAGCCTTCAATAAACCTTCTGTAGTACCCTGCCATACCAAGAAAACTTCGGACTTGAGGCACAGAGCTAGGAGGTTCCCAGTTGAGCACATCTTGAACCTTGCTAGGGTTGACAGACACTCCTTCTTTTGACAAAACATGCCCCAAAAAGACCACTTCTTTTAGCCAAAACTCACATTTACTAAACTTAGCAAAGAGCTGATGGGCTCTCAGCTTCTCCAAAACCGAAAAGAGATGCCTTGCATGCTCCTCTTCACTCTTGGAATATACAAGAATGTCATCAATGAAGACAATGACAAACTTGTCTAGGTACTCCATGAACACCCTGTTCATCAAATTCATGAAATAGGCAGGGGCATTGGTCAGCCCAAAAGACATGACAGTGAACTCAAACAACCCATACCTAGTAGAAAAAGCTGTCTTTGGGATGTCTTCCTTTCGAATCTTGAGTTGGTGATATCCTGTCCTCAAATCTATCTTTGAAAACACAGCAGCTCCCTTCAATTGATCAAACAAATCATCAATTCTTGGCAAAGGATACTTGTTTTTGACAGTGACATCATTAAGAGCTCTGTAGTCCACACACATTCTTTGTGTACCATCCTTTTTGGGCACAAAAATCACGGGGGCTCCCCATGGTGAGGAGCTAGGTCTAATAAAACCCTTACTCTGCAAGTCTTCTATTTGCTTTTTCAACTCCACTTGGTCATCAACATGTAGCCTGTAAGGACTTTTGGAGATGGGGGAGGTCCCTGGAACAAGGTTAATGACAAACTCAAGGTATTTGTCTGGAGGCATTCCTGGGAGCTCATCAGGGAACACATCCACAAATTCTTTAACAACCGGGACATCTTCCAATGTTTGAACTTGAGCACTACAAGATAGGGCTCCTTGGAGCTTCTCTAAGGAGGTCGAAAACTTCACAGGGGCACCGCTAGGGCTGGTCAAAGAGATGCTTTTACCACTACAATCCAACATTGCATGGTGGTCAGCTAGCCAATCCATGCCCAAGATCACGTCTAGGGACCTGGTGTCCAAAAGGATAAGGTTGGCTAGAAATTCTACTCCTTCTATGACCAACATAACTTGTGGACAACCCTGGTTCGTGCTTAATTCCGAACCGGGGGATTGAACCAACAAGGTAGACTTAAGAGCAACAACTCGAAACTGGTGCTTTGCAGCAAAACTCCGAGAAATAAACGAATGGGAAGCTCCAGAGTCAAACAAAACTACAGCTGGCACTGAATTTACTAGGAACATACCTAGTACCACATCTGAGGAGGTCTAAGCTTCTTCCACTGTGACATGGTTCACACGTCCTCTTCCAAAAGATTGGGAGGTCCTAGCTTGAGGAGGTCCTGCTGCTTGGGAGGTCTTAGCCGAGGGAGGTCTTGAAGTAGAGGTCCTTGCGGCTTGCTCAGTCTTCAGTGGGCATTGATTGGCGAAATGCCCCACTTGATGACACTTGAAGCAGGTGATCCCAGCTGCTGTGGAGGTCATTGGGGTTGACTTTGTGCTACCAGTGATGCGGCGCTGGGCAGGGACAGCTGGGTGGGTGGTCTTGGCAGAGGTCCTGGGAGGTCCAGGAGGTCCTTGGCGCTTGTGTTGATACTGCACAAACGCCTTGGGGTGCTGGGGAGGTCTTTGTTGGCCACTGGAGGGTGGCGCCTTTCTCTTGAAAGACTCAGAAAGTTCTCTTCGGGACTCCTCAATAAGCATTGCCTTGTTCACCATATGCTGAAAATCAGGGTAATCGTTGCCAACAACTTGAACTTTTAAACTGGGATGGAGGCCTCGCTTAAAGCGCTTCTGCCGTGCATCATCTGTAGCCACATCCTCGCGGGCATAACGTGACAATTGTGTGAACTTAGTGAGATACTCACTCACTAACATGCTGCCTTGCTTGAGATCTCTAAACTCATTCTTTTTCATCTCTACCTTCCCATCAGGAACATGAGAATGGCGAAACGCAACTGAGAATTCTACCCTAGTGATCCTCTGGGGGTCGGCATGTGAGGCACAAAATGTGTCCCACCACTCAGCTGCAGCCTCTTCCAATTGATGTGAAGCAAACAAGACCTTTTCCCTATCTTCACAGCGAGCAATATCCAACTTTTTCTCTGTTGATCTCAGCCAGTCATCTGCATCTAAGGGCTCAGGGGAGCTTGAAAAGGTGGTTGGGCGCGTCTTCATGAACTCGGATAGCCTTGATTGATGGTGAGCTGGGGGTGGAGGTGGTGGCATTGCTGCAGCTTGACTATTCTGGCTCATCATGGCAAGTAAAGCATTGGTGGTCTGGCTTTGTTGAGCCATAATTTGATTCATATTCTGCATCATAGAGCTCATCATTTGGGCTTGTGCTGCCATAAACTGCCCGAAACCCGGGTCTGTTGCTGCCACTGGAGGAGGTGGAGGTGGAGGCAATTGTTCTGGGGGCTCACCCTAACTTGTGGACTGCCGATTCTGCACCATCTGGACAAAACTCTGAAGGTTCAATAGGTAAGAAAGAAAGCATAATAGGTAAGAGGGATAAAGCATCAAGATAAGTGGGAACAGATAGAGAAAGATAGATCATCTATTAGGGGTGACTTGGTTAAACCCAAGAGAAAACTAGAAGGCCAGGAGGCCAAAAAGAGGCAACAAAACTTCAAAACAGAGGTCTTAGAGACCAAAGCTAAGCGAGACTCAGACTAGGACCACTAACCCTAACCTTACTACAGTCAGCCCTATGGAAATTATAAAGGCAAGGAGGTCATGTTAGACTTAAAATCAGGGTTCCAGCAGAGACAAGATATTAGAACTAAGAAGGAGTTAAGATTGGAGTAGAATAAGATAAGAAAAGATTTAGACAAGTTAAGGGTAGCATAGAACCAGAGCAAGGAAAGAACTACCAAACAAATTTTAAGTTGATTTGCTTTTTAGAAAATATCTTTTGAATCAAAACTAAAACGACCTTTCTATCTATGGCCACGTCCTACAGCTGACCAGGGCTCTGATTCCACCTGTGACGACCCACCCTGTGATATACCGCAAGAGGTTCGGAAGGACCATTTTTTTTTTGCGCTGCGGTGCCACCACAGGGAGGAGTGGTAGCACCGCTCGATGCATTCCCGAGGAGGTCTGCTAGGACCTCCCAGGAGGTCTTCAGGACCTCCTGGAGGTCTTGGACCGCAACCGACCTCCCAGGAGGTCTTTAAGACCTCCTGGAGGTCTTTGCCCGCCATCCCACGAAAGCACCTCCAGGTATATCACTAGAGAGGTCCGACAGGACCTCCCAGGTTAAGTCCCGTAGGACCTCCTGGAGGTCCTGCCCCTGTGCATCCGAGCTAGTCCCAGGACAACAGAAGCTAGCTCACACAAGAACACAAGCTAACATCATAACCACGAGGTCAAACAGAGATGAAGCAGACAAATTAAACTTAATATATAACAGGACCTTATGGTCAAGCTTGTTAACCAGAGGTCTGCCACTGAGGGCTTACAAAACCAACAAGGACTTACAACTGGCAACAAGGAGCTCTAGGGCTCCAACACCAAAAGCACGCAAAAGCCATCCAACAAGCACCACAGGCTGTTGGGTGGAGGACGTCCTAGGCAGCTGGATCGTCGAAGAACTCCTCTTCAAAGAGGTCTCAGACCGCTTTGCACTTGATCATCTTCAGAATGCTTTGACACAGGGCTTAAGCCATGAGTACTTTGAATGTACCCAGCAAGTCACAGGGAGCATTTATGCAACAGTAGTCATGCAAGGGCTTACCATTTGAGAGCTGTATGGTTAGTTTGCACAAAGCCAGGTTTGACAATAATAATAGTAATAGATTGAAAAGCAGCAAGGTAAAGCAATAGTACATATTACATTTGATGTTTTGAAAGAGTGGAGTGAGCACCAACTCACATCCACAACCAAAATGGGGGAGGTCTGGTCACACCAGTGGCCAGGTCCTCACCCAAAAACCACTCTAGAGCACCCACTCCAGAGGTCCGAACCAACCCCTGGACCACAACCCGAGCCAACCCTGACCCCTCTGGAGCCGGCCAAGGTCTCTTCGAGGCAAAGCCAAGGCATCTCGCTGAAGTGTCCAGTGGCACAAACTTTTGAAACAACTACCCCTTGCACCATTTTCACTGAGCATGTCCATGACTAAGGACTTGGCTATTCGAATAGATTTTACACTCTGCAGAGGTGTACAACTTTACCCACAATCCACGATCTCTCTAGCGGGATGGGTTCCGGTCACCCTTGCTCACTTCCTAAGGTGAGCAGTCTAGAGAGCGCGGCAAGGCCTTTACAAAGCTTTGAACTGACTCGAGCTGCCCGCTAAGGTTTCGCAATCCCCTCCTGTGGTCTAGAAATCCGCAGGGTTATGGGGTGCCCCCTCTTGCGCCAACGAATCACTCGCTCAACCACAACAGCCCCAAGCCATCTCATTGCTAATTATTCAGCCCAGACCATTCCCATAAAATGATCTTATGGTTGCACTGTTTGGCCTAGTTCAACAGACACAAAGTGAAGTCCTTAATTGTGCTAAGGCAAGACTTCCACAAACCCAGATGTGCATAGCACCCACTACTCACTCCCTGCCTTCTTGCCTCAGCAAAACCTTTTGTAATTACCCATGCCAAAAGACCACCCAGCCTTGGCACAACAGTTTTTAACAAAGTGGCCTCACACCACGGTCAACACAACTTAGGCATCCTGCCATAGCTGCTTAACAGTGGCACCGACCACAGGTTCCATAGCTCATTAGACAAGATTATTAGGAATGAAACATGATTCACAGTCCCACGATTTCTAGAGCGAAGCGATACATAACCTACGGCCCCATGTTGGCAAATAACAAGAAATACCAACTAAATAACCATCCTAGGGCTCACAAGGTGAACATAACAACATGATAGGGGCAGAGAACAAAGGAGGTATAACAGCAAGTAGGAAAGTAACTACCGCCCAAACCTTTTCTTATAAACATAGCCATGCATGATAAAGTAAAACCGAAATACATTTGCAAAACTAGGTTCAAAATGATCAAAAGGAGGTCTGTGGCTTGCCTTGGTCAAGCAGTGGAGAGCCTTCAATAGAGAGAGCTGGGTCCAAGATCTCCTCCAACTCGTGATCTACACGTTCGCAAGAAAACCAAATAAGCAAAACCACCCTAGGCCAAAGAACTTCAAAAGAAAACTAAAAGAACTTAAACAAAACTCAACCAAAACCAGATAAACAGGCGGCCCCGAACAACAAGGGAGGTCCAAGGCAGGAGAGGGTGTCCTTTAAGCAAGAGACCAGCAAAATCCGCGAGGAGGTCTTCCAGAGAGGATGCCAACTCCTGCGGCTCACACTAGGTGAAGCTCCAAGCACAAGCCAAGAGCGAACAAGGTAGGAGCAAGGTGGGCAAGTGAGCAAGAGGTTACAAGAGTTTGCCCACCTAGGCTATATATAGCCAGAGTTGGTGGAGTGCACCAGGAAAGGGGTTCAGAGATGTGTTGGCAATCGGGGCAGCTAGGGCAGGGCTTGCCCTAAAAGAATTAAAATAAGGTACCTCAGATGTGACTGCATTTAATGTGACCCAACACCTATTAAATACGCACAGAGTTCTGAGGCAAGAGCAATAATTACAAGGTTGAAAGAGGCTGGCGAGTGGGGCCAGTCAAAAGGGTGCACCACTGGTCAAAGAGGTGGCCCCACCGCAAGGGTCGTCTCTGCGAACAACCACAGGGAGGTCCTGGACTAGAGGTCCAAAACGCTCAAGGGGGAGGTCCCGGACGGGAGGTCCAAGCACTTAAGGGGAGGTCCCGGACGGGGAGGTCCTCAAGGCTCACAACGAGGAGGTCCCGACACTCGAGATCTTCACAAGGAGGTCTAAAGGTCAAGATCTCAAGGAGAGGACCCGACCAACAGGATACTGGTCGAGGGTGGTCTTTACAAAAGACCAAAGAAGGATCAAGGAGGTGGTCCTTGCAAAACTGCCAGAAGAGGTCACAGGAACAAAGGAAAACGCAGAAGAAAGCAGAGCCGCTCGATTGAATCAGGCGGTCCAAAAGG
The DNA here is from genome assembly GCA_036346405.1 of Phyllostachys edulis. Taxonomy (NCBI): domain Eukaryota; kingdom Viridiplantae; phylum Streptophyta; class Magnoliopsida; order Poales; family Poaceae; genus Phyllostachys; species Phyllostachys edulis. The sequence continues at coordinate 66,074,356 of CM070548.1, read as the reverse complement.
AAAGGAACGTTCGGACCATCCAAACGTTACCTCACAGTTGAGCCGTCAGATCAAGATCGAATGGCGCAAAACAAAGGGGCCGTTCGGACCGAGCGAACAGACCAACGAGACTAGGCCGTCTGATTTAGATCGAACGGCTAGGACGGGAAGGGGACGTTCGGACCGAGCGAACGTGCCCTTAGGATCGGGCCATCCGAACAACATCGGACAGTCCTAAGGTAACGGTGGCAAAGCCTTAAGCGATATGACCGCGGGAGCCAACGGTGGGTTCAAGTGCTAAGGAGGTCTTGGACCTGAGGAGGTCGGGACCTTTAGATCCAACAGGGGAAGGATCTGGACGGCTAAGATCTCCAAAAGGGAGACCCTAACGGGTAGCTCCACACAAGGGTGAGGTCTGTGCGGTTAAGATCTCCAGAGAGGAGGTCCTAACGGCCAGATCTCAACAAGGGGGAGGTCTGAGCGGTTAAGATCTCCAGAGAGGAGGTCCTAACGGCCAGATCTCAACAAGGGGGAGGTCTGAGCGGTTAAGATCTCTAGAGAGGAGGTCCTAACGGCCGAGATCTCAACAAGGGGAGAGTGCGAGCGGTTAAGATCTCTAGAGAGGAGGTCCTAACGGCCAGATCTCAACAAGGGGAGGTCTAAGCGGTTAAGATCTCCAGAGAGGAGGTCCTAGCGGCGAGATCTCAAGAAGGGGAGGTCTGGCGGTTAAGATCTCCAGAGAGGAGGTCCTAGCGGCGAGATCTCAACAAGGGGAGGTCTGCGGTTAAGATCTCCAGAGAGGAGGTCCTACGGCGAGATCTCGACAAGGGGAGGTCTCGAGCGGTTAAGATCTCTAGAGAGGAGGTCCTAACGGCGAGATCTCAACAAGGGGAGGTCTAAGCGGTTAAGATCTCCAGAGAGGAGGTCCTAGCGCCGATCTCAAGAAGGGGAGGTCTGAGCGGTTAAGATCTCCAGAGAGGAGGTCCTAGCGGCCGATCTCAACAAGGGGAGGTCTCGAGCAGTTAAGATCTCCAGAGAGGAGGTCCTAACGGCCAGATCTCAACAAGGGGAGGTCTCGAGTTAAGATCTCCAGAGGAGGTCCTAACGGCCAGATCTCAACAAGGGGAGGTGCGAGCGATTAAGATCTCCAGAGAGGAGGTCCTAACGGCCAGATCTCAACAAGGGGGAGGTCTGAGCGGTTAAGATCTCCAGAGAGGAGGTCCTAACGGCCAGATCTCAACAAGGGGGAGGTCTGAGCGGTTAAGATCTCCAGAGAGGAGGTCCTAACGGCCAGATCTCAACAAGGGGGAGGTCTGAGCGGTTAAGATCTCCAGAGAGGAGGTCCTAACGGCCAGATCTCAACAAGGGGGCGGTCCTAATAGCCACGAGGAGGTCTATTTGAACACGAGGGAGGTTCAAATAGACAAGAGGAGGTCTACGAAGGTCCCAAAAGGGCACTAGGAGGTCCAGAGGAACTCTAGAGCGCCCAAGTGAACTCAGGAGGGTTCAAAGAGAGGTGAGAGGTCCACGGAGAAGGTCCGAGAGGGCACAGGGGGAATCGAAAGGATTCCAACGGGCACCCCAAATGGACTGAGGGAGTTGACAAAAATGTGGAGGGATTTACGGGGAAGTCAGAAACAGGGAGGGAGAACGAGAAAAGAGTTCTAGACACGAAAGAGGTCTAGAAATGAGAAAACCAAACACAAAGGCACACAGAGAGAAAGAGGGAGATCGAGCAAGCTCTAAATAAACAGTAAGGCACCGAACTGATTTCGTTCAAGTTTGGTTTAATCCATTAAAGCTCTTTTGAAAACTCAAGTTAAGCTTTGAACTCTCATCAAAACCAAATGGTTACTTTTATTTTGAAAACTGGGCAAGAACCTAAGAGAAACGGGACGTTACACAATCTTTAATGGAAATCAAGACAGCAGATGTTGTGTAATCTTTTAGAACCTTCCTATCCAGCTTCCGACCTACCCGAAATCTCGGGACGAGATTCTTGTAAGGGGAGGAGGTTTTGTAACATCCCAAACAATGGTGTATGTTTCAAATGTATAAAAATGAGGATAAATTAAAACTTTTGATGCCTCATGATGTCATTTGAAATTTCTGGGAATTTTTCCCTAGGGTTTCCTATTTCCTAAGATCAATGTTTCTATTGATGGAATTTTTAGTCCTTGAAAACTCCATAACCAAATCTGTGATAATCCCCTAGAAATATTTTTCCTAGCTTATAGATCATCCTAGTAACCTCTCTGAGAAATCTCATAATTTTTAGATTTTGTTTGCTATTTCAAAAGAGCTAGTCAAACCAGTATGAATTCTGGTCAAAACCCTGGACCAGCAGCTTGTGAATTTTCTAGAGAGCAATGTAACGCATTAAAATTTCTAGAAAAATTATTCAAGGTTTTCCTCTGATCCAGTAAGCTGCCATAAAAATTTCAGAATTTTTAGAGCTTCGGAGCTACCACCAAAAATTCCCAATCGTCTCAGCCTTTTTAAATCAAAATCTGAAATCACTGTTCCTCTGACTCGAACCAGACTCAAGTCTGACCCGAGCCGACTTGGCTCGACCAAGTCACCTAACACGCATCGCATGCAGCCGTCCGATGGAAAATCAGCGGCACTGGTTGCATACCGTTTCGGCCTAGGTTAAAAGTCCTCGCGCAACATCGACCACGGCCCGCGCCGACCCCTTTCGCTGCGATCTCGCACTCGCGGCTGTGTCGCTGACGTCGTGGCCCCACCGGTCAGTCCCGTCTCCTTCCTCGCGCTGGCGGGTGAGCAGAACTCGCGCGCCACGTGCCGCGCCAACTCTACCGCTCCTCCGTCAGTGCAGTGTGACGCCGTCTCCCACCGCCCTTGTCGACCTATTCGGGAGCATCTCCACTTAACGCTGCTCCCATTTCCATCGTCGCCTGGGGATAATACCCCCCCCCCCGGTTGCCTCCATCTCTCCTCATCCTTCCTCTCGGGTCTGAGGAGGCGCTCGCCATTGCTCTCTTCTCTGGTAAGAGCCTCACCTCCATTTCCCCTGGCTTGCTCGTTGCATGTCGATCACATCTAAGCCAAATGCTGCCTTTGACCTTGCTTGTAGATTACAAACCGAGTTCGCGCTCTCGGCGGCCTCAATGCGCGCTCCGAAGGCCACCCTGGTGCGAGCTTGATCTCCAGTGAGTTCCCTTCTCACTTAAGTGCGTCATCTTGTGCCCTTTGGTGTTCGTAGCAAAACCCCTCATTTAATTTGTCGGATGCTACACAGGAGCTCTAGGAATTTAGTTTTTCCCCTTTCATGGCCGTGAGAACCCTTTTCTTCTCCGGCGCCAGTTCGGTAAGGCATTTCTCGATTGCCTTCATTTTCACCATCTACTAGGGTCACTTGAGCAAGTCTGACATCTATTTGCTCTCACCTTTGCCTAGGATCTCTCCTCCACGTAACGCCATCGCCGCCGCCGCTGTTCTTCGTCGCCGGCCCGACTCCGGCAGCCTCCCCACCTCTGGGTCATCGCAGTAAGTCCCTGGAGCCCCTCTAATGCTCGTGCGCGCTCTAGTTCACGTGTAGCATTGTCGTAGCTTGGTTGTCGGTTTTCCCGTAGTTCCCACTCCGCCCCTCGCCGTCGCGCCACCGCATCAGGTCACCTCCGACCTCGCCGCCGGTGCCTCCGGGTGCGCAATAGCGTGCTGGTTCCATTTTCATGCTTGGCCACCACCGTCAAGCTCTCCTTCGCCGGCAACACGCCGGCAAAACTCGCGGTCGCAGCGCGCCCGAGGGCGTGGCTCGTTCCGACCATCCCTGTAGCAGCACCATTAAGGCCTAATCATTGTTTAGCTGTTAAGACTCAATCTTTGTCGGAAATCCAGGTGTTTAGCCGCGTTAAATGATAGCTAGCAGTGGATGACAGTCCGTTGAATGCTGTGACGGTGAAGAAGAAAGACAAGACTCTGCGTTTGTGCGTTGATTACCGTCCATTGAATGCTGTGACGGTGAAGAACAAGTACCCGTTTGATTTGTAATGCTAGAACCAATTTGATGGTTAAGTATTACAAGTTAAATACCCCAGGTTCTCACATGGGCTGTCCTAGTGTCGGATTGTTTTGACGATTTCGACGTGCACAGAAGAAATTTGGAGGTGCGGCTGGATCCGTTGGAATGATAACGAGATAATATTTCCATCAAGTACTCATGGACCTCCAACGGACTCCGTATGTGAAAGTTATGCACATTTGAAACCGATGCTATCTCTGGAGGTCGAATTGGATTCCAAAATAGGTCCAGCTTGAACTCTTGCAAATCAACCACTCTCTGTCTTTTATTCCTGAAAATAACAACATAGTTATTAGGCAATATCATATAGTTCATGTAATATAAAGGCACTCATAAAACGAGCTCACCTGATAATTTAAGTGAAGTGTACGAACTCTTGTAATTGGAACAGTAAGCATAACAAATTTGGTTGTATCCATAGGGGTCATGTCCTCATCATCCTCCCCTTCTTGAAAACAAAGCCGTCCTCGGCTTTTGATAATCTAAAAATAGTGTAACAAAGAAGCCAAGGTGTATGCATGGTATATGTATATGTTATCTATTTTAACAGTTCTTCGTTGTTGCACAATTAATGTTATAAAACAACAGCGATCATAAAAGCTCATTGTATTATTACCCCAAGAATAATCATATATGTTAATAATCAAAACTAAATTTTTCATACAGCAATTATTGCAACTAGTTTTGCAAATGTAAGTGAAGCGTTTATGCAAGTCAAATCTCTGAAGTTGTAAACTTGCAGTGTTAGCACATATGGACAAATCTACAACTTTCGGAATCAAACAAATTTCATCCATATAATCAGATTTCAATCGAGCAATAGCAAATTCATCTAGCAATGGTGAAAAGATTTGTAAGTTCTTCCATACTTCAACATCATGATGCAGATTGTCAATACTAGATGATGCAATAAGAGATGAACACATAAGCATTGGATGATCACTAAATTTTATTTTCTCTTATAATGAACAAGATTCACCACACAAGAATTATTGTTTAAAACAGTAAGCTTCAATTCATGTTTTTAAGAGGAACAGCCTCTGTCCACTTAGTGAAATAATCTGTGGCTACCAAAACAAAACAATGACCTTTAGAAGATGCAAGGTATATCTGGCCGATAAAATCTAAACCCCATCCACGAAACAGCCATGGTTTAATTATAGGATGCAACATAGCAGCAGGCGCCAATTGCACATCACCAAACTTCTGACAAGACTCACACCCTTTGTAATATCTAAAACAATCTTCCAACATAGTCAGCCAATAAAGACCAATTCTTCTTAATAACCACTTCATTTTATGAGCCGATCGATGTGTACCACATATGCCTTCATGCACCTCACCTATAGCAACTTTAGATTGATCTGAACCTAAACATTTTAAAAGTAATCCATCTATAGTTCGGCGATACAACTCTCCATCAAGCAATGTATATTTTAACGCTTGTCGCCGAAGCTTTCTATCAACAGATTGGCTAGGGTTTTCTAAATAATCAATTAGAGGCTTTCTCCAATCATTAGATTCTGCAGAGTCTGATATTTCCAAAGCATCCGAACTGCCATTATGTTGTTCGGCTATACATATTGTAGCAACTTCTAGCATCAGTTTTTCTATCATGAACAATTTACCTCTTTTAACTTGATAACCAGATATTTGTTGTGCCAAGTCATTTGCTCTAATATTCTCTTCTCTGGATATATGACTAATAGTGAAATCATCTAGAGTTGCTATGACCTCTAAACATTTTTCTAAATAGCTATTTAGTGATCTATCAAAGCACTGATAAACCTTAGACACCTGCTGCACAACTAACAATGAATCACCAAACGCCTCTACATTCTTTACACCCATGAACTCTAAAATTTGCAATCCTAACAGAAGGGCTTCATACTCGACTTGGTTATTTGTACAAAAATATTCTAAACAAACCGATGTTTCAAAAACAACACTTCTAAGTGAAACTAAAACAATACCAACTCCTTGTCCTTCTCTACAAGCCGAGCCATCAAAGTATAACTTCCATGGATGTATAGACACATAATCAACCAGCTCTATATCATTATCAATTCTATGATCAACAATGAAATTAGCTACAATCTGGCCTTTCATAGATTTCAAAGATTCATAAGCCAAATCATACTCTATTAACGCATGAGCCCACTTTCCGATTCTACCACTTAAAATCGGCTGTTGCAACATATTTAATAACATCGGTTTGACATGCAACAACACAAGTACTAGACAGCAAATAATGCCTCAACTTAGTACAAGCATAATACAAGGATAAGCATAATTTTTCAATAAACACATACCTCGTCTCAGCTCCCAAGAGACGCCGACTTAAGTAAGTGATAACATATTCCTTGCCATCTATTACTTGTGTCAAAATAGCACCGATGACATTTTCTTCTGCAGCGATATATAGCCGAAATGGCATCCCGGGTTTGGGCGCCCTCAATACAGGAGGTGTAGACAAATACTCCTTAATATCCTCAAATGCTTGTTGCTGCTCTGCCCCTAAGTAAATTCGGTTTCTTTCTTTAACCGAAGTATCGAGGTGAATGCACTGACCTTACCAGATAAATTGGATATGAACCTCCTCAAATAATTCACTTTTCCAAGAAACTTTTGCATGTCCCTTTTACACTGTGGTGCCTTTACTTTCTTAATAGCCTCTATTTTAGTATGATCTATTTCTATGCCTCTCTCATGTATTATAAATCCTAAGAACTTACCAGCCGACACACCAAAAGCACATTTGAGTGGGTTCATCTTCAAGCCATACGGACGCATTCGTTCAAAGGCTAGACATAAATCGGCTAAGTGATGATCTGTGTCATCCGATTTAACAACTATATCATCAATGTATACCTCTAGGATAACACCAAGCAGATCATGAAAAATTAAATTCATGGCCCTTTGATAAGTAGCACCGGTGTTCTTTAAACCAAAAGTCATAACAACCCACTCAAACAAACCAACAAAACCAGGACAACGAAAGGCCATTTTAGACATATCTTCTTCGGCCATAAAAATCTGATTATAGCCAGCATTACCATCTAAGAAACTAATTATTCTATGTCCTGAAGCATCATTAATCAACATGTCGGCTATAGGCATAGGATATTCATCTTTAGGAGTAGCTTTATTTAAATCTCTAAAATCAATGCATACTCTCAACTTACCAAGACTTTTCTTCTCTCAAGGGACAATGTTAGAAATCCATTCAAAGATACCTACATGGCCTAATAAAACCAAACCTTCAACAATCGGTCTATTTCTTCTTTGATCCGATCATATATATCAGATTAAATCTTCTAGGTGGTGCTTATAAGGCCTAAAACCAGATTTAATAGGTAATCGATGCTCAACTAGCTCTCGGCCGAGTCCCTAAGATCTCATGATACTCCCAAGCAAAGCAATCACCATACTCTTTAAGCAACTTTATCACTTTGCTCTTATATTCAGTAGACATATTTTTGTTTATAAATGTCGGCCTAGGAGTAGTCCCATTGCCTATATCAACCTCCTCTAGTGGGTCGGCCGACGAGAAACCTTGTCCTAACTTTTCTGCTTCATCAAAATCATCAATAGCCTCACAAATATCGTTCTTGTTTGATCGATATTGCTCTGTACGCTGTTGCAACCATTGTAAACTACTTTCTTTATTCATTTATAACATCATATTGTTAAGCCGAACTCTGAGACCATTTGTACATGCATACCACAGTACAAAACTATCTTTAGTAACACTAAGATAATCATAACTAGAAAGGTCTAGACCCGTCAAACATTGAACATTACCATGCTGCCAATCAGCCAAAGCATCGGCCAAAGCAACATAAGCCGATGTGTCCGCTTGAATCACTTCTACATCATCATCAATCCATTGTATCAAAGTTTGATGCAGTGTAGAAGGTATGCAGCGATTTGCATGTATCTAGTCACGAACCAATAAGATGCTATAATTATCTTGCACGTCAACGACAAAGAAAGCCGTAGGTAGAGTCTTGCTCCCAACAGTAAGTTCCATGGATATGACACCCTTGGCCTCCGTAGACTTGCCCGTGAAACCATTAAGCATCAAATTAGTCTTTATAAGCTCGCTGTCCTCTCGCTCCAATTTCTTGAAAACTGAATAGGGCATCAAGTTTACAGCAGCCCCACCATCAACCAACATCCTAGAAATCGGCCTACCATTGATATGTCCCCTAACATATAATGGTTTCAAATGTCAGCTCGATTCCTCAGGTTTCTCAAAAATGGCTTCTTTAGGGCCAAGACATAGCTGTGAAACACTCTCACTAGCAATCCAAAACTCTGAAGGCAATGTAAACACTATATTGATATCCATATTTTGACAAGGTGGAGTGTCATCTTTAATCATTGGAGACCCCTCATAATCCAACAGATCATCCTCATCATCATCATGTAGCTGAACTGGTGTCTCAACTGGCTTCACCCTCCATTCTTTTCGGACAGGTACCATAGGCTTTATTTCATTAAATATTTCATCTCTCATTTTCTCTTCCTTAGCCTCTCTAAGTTCTTGCATATGCAGCCGCTGCAACCTTCTCTTTTGGGAATGAGAAAGGCCGAGAGGACACCAACGAGGCTGTGGCTTTGTCCCAGGTAGCAAAGACATTTTTTCCTTACCTTTCTCCACTGTTTTTGATGCTTCAAAATCAGCACATGATGCGGTTGGCTCGGTTGTATGCGGTACTGCCATCAGAGTTGAACCGATGTCCACTGGGTATCAGAGTCATGGTAGTCTTTTCACGGCCATCGAGATGCGCCGTCAGATCCGGACCATGGGTCTTTGTTGTCGTATACTTCCCACTGTTAGCACTTGAAACAACAATGACCGACTGTTCTTGCTTTTCTATAATTGGCTTTCCCGCCTTTGCATTCAAATCTGACCTCTCACCCAAACCGCCATTATTCTTGACACGATACACCTTTTTCAGCACTTTATTTTTTCTCCCATTGTAAGACCGATTCCTTTGATCAAAACGGTTATTACCAGGATGTGACAATCTATCAAACACGGGCCTTCTTGGTGCTGTCCACCCCGGATGAAATGGACCACAAGACATGGGAGGTGGCATCCATGGTCCATACCAGCCCCACAGTGGACAAGGAGGAAACCAACAGGAGGAGGACCCCACGGGATGGGCATTGGTGGCCCAAAAGGAGGACATGGCACTGCTGCATGGAAGTCCTCTCGATGACGACCTCGACCCTCAAACTTTTGCTTTGCAGGTGATCTTAGCCGCTTGAAACTATTTGACCGATTAGCTGCCTTGTGGCCGGCCTTACCATCTTCATATTTAGCCAGAAGCTGGGCAAACGTGGGCTTTAGCTTTTCAACTTTTTTGGTGCTCTTGTCCTTACCTTTATTAACCTTCCAATGTTCAACCTCTGGGCTTTTAGGTTTGATCATCTTTTGCTTAACACTCTGTATAGCTCCAGTACTTGATGTTTTTGTGTCCCTCTCATCTATCACCATCACATTCTTTCCCTTTGTAGACTCGGCCTGAGATGGCCGAACAAGCACCTTCTTATTCTTAAAATCAATGACATTGACCGGAAAAGGATTGTGGTCTAGCTGCATTTTTGGACTTTTAGCAAATTTCAATCGTCCTTCATTAATGGCCGATTGAACCTGTCAACGAAAAACATTGCAATCATTAGTGGCATGAGAGTAGGAGTTATGCCATTTACAGTATGCACGCCTTCTTAATTCTTCAGGTGCTGGTATAACATGATTGTCAGGCAATCTAATTTGTTTTTCTTGTAGCAAACAATCAAAGATTCTATCGCATTTAGCAACATCAAAAGTGTATTTAATCTCCTCTTGCCGATTCTTTTGTGGAACCGGCCTTAGAGCTGAGCAAACAAATGCTTTAGACTTTGAAGACCACTCCCATTCGGCCACACACACACGTCAACATCGTCATTGTCCGAATTTTTAGATTCATACCCAAGCATGTGAACACTAGGACGATCGATTTTTACTTTATCATTCAACCTTTGAAAGTTTCTAGATTCTTTAGCTCGGCTCTCTTGTGCCAGAGCTTTTTGTAACACTTGATTAACATCTAGGAAATCATGACCTTCTAGCTTTTCTTTCAAGTGAGAAAGCAAACCAGAATAGGCTAGATCAGCTAAGTCCCTATCTGAAATTATCAGTTTAAAACATCGGTTTCTCATCTCTCTAAACCTCCTGATGTAATCAACAACAGGTTCATTGTATTTCTGTCTAACCGATGTTAAGTGTGACAACCTCAACTCAGTGTCACCAATATAAAAATATTCATGGAATTTTTGTTCTAACTGGGACCTAGTATGAATAGAGTTAGGTGCAAGTGAAATGAACCAATTGAATGTAGTGCCAGATAAAGACAAAGGAAATAATCTTAACATTAAAGCATCGCTAGCACTAGCTTCACCACATTGCACAATAAACTGACCTATGTGTTCTAATGTGGATTTGTTGTCATCCCTAGTAAACTTAGTAAATTCAGGCACTCTAAATCCCCTAGGATATTGCACAGTATCATAAATATCGGGGTATGGCTTTTGATATGCGCGTGATCTTCCTTTAGGATCTACCCCGAATGTCTCCCTAAGCATACTAGCTACCTGTTCCCTAATATTTTCAGGCCCACCATGTGTCTCACCCGTAGGCCGATTAGCTATCTCATTGACCGGTTGTTGTGACCTAAAAGCATTAGGTTGTGGTGCGTCATAAGCATACTGTGTAACTTGGTTCGGTTGTGCATGTGATACACTGTTAAACTGACTTGCTGGCAATGGACCATATGCAATGCCCGAACCTTGAGGATGTATGGGAGGCGTACTATATGCTATAGTAGGGTATAGAGGCGTTTGTAAATTCGCTGAATTTCCTCCCATACTAGTATAATCGCCAACATTATGTGCACCCGAACTGGCCATACTAGCATCTGCATATGATAAAGGCACAAGGGCCACAGATTCGGGTATAGCAGTATTTGGAATAGCATGTGATGATGCACTGTGATCAACCGAACTTAACCCATTAGTTCGGCTATGCATATGTTGCATCGGCACACCCTACGGGATGACTCTAGATGGTATATTTGCTGCCGATGTGCTGACAAGCAAGGAATTATGCTGAACGCTACTATCATTGTTAACATTACAGGCATTATCATGAGGCAATACGGGTCGTTTCAAATCTTTTTCACTTCGCACTTCAAGACCCATAGCCTTAAGACGATTAGATAGCAATCTATCCAAAGTATTAGATACAAAAGCACCTATTGCTGATCAATCATCAAGGCAACTTGCTCTTCGGTAAGGGATGAATTACTCACAGTGGGAGTTACCTCAGGCTTTGTAAATAGATGGCAGTTCACCCTCTTTCTTAATGACACCTTGCCTTGTCTTCTGGAAGCACGACAACATCAGCTTGTTGAATTCCAATTTACGCTTCTCGTACTCCTAGCGGTAGTCCTCGGGTAGATCTTCAAGTGTAGGAGTAATGATGTTCTTAGAATCGATCGTAGAACCATCTTTCACCATGGCCAGAGAATAGATCGATTCCCCAGCGGAGTCGCCAAAATGTGTTGCGCACAACACAAGGATCACAGCAGCAATTGGATGCTTTGGATCCTGGCACCAACGTGCAGCACTTAGGCGAAGCTAGTCGTGGTATAGCATAGTGGTGATTTGCTCTGGCCTGATCTTGAGACCCAGCCGTGCAGCAAGCAAGGAGAGGTTGGAAAAGAACAGGACTACAGGAAGCTACGATAAAAAGTAGATGCGATTTGTATCGATTGATTGGTTGATTCTTTCAATCGGCCATGGCCCTCTCCTACTTAAAGGGTGGCAGGTCTTAGCCGTGGGAGCTCAGGACTCTTAACCGAACAAGATTACATAGATATGACTCAGTTATATTTTCTATAACTAGCAAATCTTTCCTATTCCATCACGTCCTGGAGGCTCTGGCGGGAGGTCTTCATGGAAAGTCTTGAAAAAGTTCCTTGCAGAAGGTCCTGAGGAGATCCTCATGGAAGATCCGCGCGGGAGGTCCACGCGGGAGGCCTTGAGGAGGTCCTCGTGGGAGGTCCACACGGGAGGTCCTGAGGAAGTCCTCACAGGAGGTCCACGCGGGAGGTCCTGACGAAGTCCTCACAGGAGGTCCATGCGGGAGGTCCTGAGTAGGTCCTCACATGAGGTCTTGAATGGTCTTGATGAAGCCACATAGTACTCTAGAGGAGATCCTGAACGGCCGCAATTAAACCACGTAGCACTCCGAGGAGGTCCTGAACGGCCGTGATTAAGCCACATAATGTTCCAGAGGGGGTCCTAATCAGCCGTGATTAAGCCACGTAGCTCTTTTGAAGAAGTCTTGACGAAGCCGCGTGAGCGCTCCCGAGGAGGTCCTAAACAGCCCTGATGAGGCCATGTGGCACTCCTGAGGAGATCCTGGACGGCTCTGATTAAACCACATCAGCTCCTAAGGAGGTCCTAGAAGGTCACGATGAAGCCACATGGACTCTCCTGAGGAGGTTCTGGACACTCCTGATGAGGCCGTATAAGTGTCCCAAGGAGGTCCTGAACCGCTCTGATGACACCATGTGGACACTTCAAAGAGATCCTGAGCGGCTCTGATTAAGCCGCGTAAGTGCTCCAAGGAGATCATGGACGGCTTTCATTAAGCCACGTAGGTGCTCCAAGGAGGTCCTGAGCGACCATGATGAAGCCACGTGGCCGCTCCTAAGAAGTTCTTGATGAGGCCATGTGAGCGCTCCTAAGGAGACCCTGAACGGCCCTGATACACCCTGGAGGACATCCTGAGCAGCCCTGATGGAACCACGTGGCCGCTCCTGAAGACATCTTGATGAGGCCGTGTGAGCGCCTCTGAGGAGGTCCTGAACGGCCCTGATGCGCCCTAAAGGAGGTCCTGAGTGGCCATGATGAGGCCACGTGGCTACTCCTGAGGAGACTGCACGAGCACCTCCAAAGAGGTCTCGAGCGGCTCTGATGCATTCAGGAGGAGGTCCTGAGCGACTCTGATTAAGCCATGTGGCCATTCTTGAGGAAGTTGACGTCCAAAAGGAACCTTCATGCTCGGATGGTCCAAACAGCACACGGTACCACCGCCAAGAGATGCACGGTCATACCACTTTAAACGGTAGTTCTGCTAGTTAGCCTCTAGTAGTATCGTTCTGAAGCCAGGACCTCCCAGGAGGTCTTTGAAGTGGTCTTCTAGTACCTCTTAGTAGGTCTTTGAAGTCTGGACCTCCAGGAGATCTTTTGAAGCTAGGACCTCCCAGGAGGTCTTTGAAGAGGTCTTCTAGGACCTCTTAGGAGGTCTTGGAAGCCAGGACCTCCCAGGAGGTCAGGTCTTTTGAAGCCAGGACCTCCCAGGAGATCTTTGAAGAAACCGTCTAGGACCTCTTTAAGAGTTTTTTTCGAGGCCAGGACCTCCTGTTCTACAAAGACCATTATAGATGCCAAATCTTGTCATCAACACATCCTTCTCAACCAATGGAGTCGGTGGCTCAATTAGCTCATTCTCCTCTTCGATATAGTTCTCAACTTCTTGCAAGTTGTTAGTCATAGAAAAAGACACAGACACAGGTTTGTTCTCATGTTTCCTATCGTCAAACATTCTCAATTTCTTCTCAATTTGACTTTCAACCTTACAGGCAAGTATAAACAAATGAGGGAGAGAACCATATTCTTTGTGAACAAGAAGGTCCTAAATTGGTTGATTAAGCCCACTTAAGAATCTATTATCTGTAGCTTCAGCATGTTCCTCTAAGCCACAACGCAACAAATGAGTTTTCAATTCATGATAGTATTCCCTTACAGTTCTACGACCTTGTTTGAAACGTTGTAATCTAGCTAACAAATAATCAGCATGATATTTAGAAACAAATTCATCTCTCAAAAGTTTCTTTAACGCATGCCAAGTTTGAGGCACTCTTCCATGTCTACGTAAATACTTCCACCAAAGTATTGCGTCCTCAACAAAAACACTAGTGGTAGCTCTAATCTTTTGCCTATTAGACCATTCATAATATTCAATTTCTTTGTCTAAAGCTATCTCCCAGTCAACATAGGCATCAGGATCAAATTTACTAGCAAAGGATGGCAAAGTGATATTAGTTTTACTGGACGTACTATCACAATCATATACCTTCTGTGGCGGAGAAACTTGGCTCAAGCTTGCATCTTTCCCGCGGACTTTCTTGCGCTCCCGTTCAATGGCTCGAAGAAGACGTGGATCGATCTCATAATCATCCCATGAACCTGCCATAGTTAGTAAAAAATAAAGAACAAATCACAGTGTATATGTCCCTATCAACTACTAGGTTCTGACATTCCAACAGTCACTCACACTGAAGCTTATAACAAGTTCTTACAAGCTCGTACCAATGCAGCAAGGAAGTGGTACAACCGGTGGCTGGTTCGTGATACTCTCACTTGCGATTAGCCCAACGATTGCGAGGAACAGTACCTATTGAGTTAGTAGGAAGTGGAGCTCGGAAGGCTTCAATATGGTAGCAAGGATTAGCAATAATCAAATCAGTTAATGCAAGTTGAAAAATTGTTTAAAGTACTAGTCAATGTTGTTGATCTTAGCCTAATCAAAGCTAGCTAATCAAAGCCCAACTAAGAGATGTGTAAGTACGCACACGCAAAGATAAATGTAACTTGATGTAAGCAATGGGAAACCTCACAACAAGTTCTAGGAGAGATGCTAACCAACTACTCAAACTTCTTTTTAGGGGCACAAGATTGTTCACGTGATGTAGAGCACAAAAACGGAATAACGTGCAGCGTAAACAACCCTCTAGTTTAAGCAGAAACAACAGTTAGTCTCAAGAGATGACAGAGCAAAGTTTTATATGGCTTATATATACTCGTTTGAAAGTTTTCGACAACATCTACAACTTTTCAGTTGAGGCGAACCCTAAATTCCGAAGGGAAGATTTAAAGAATTGGCAAAAACAGAAACCGAAAACTTGCGATGCGAATTCGGAGCCGAAGATGGCCGATTTTGGGGACCCTAGAGGGCGACTAGTTGCCTAGGTGGAAAGGATGAGCCTCATCGTTAGCTTTCCAACGAGCATAAGAACGCCCAAAACGGACACTATATGCAAAAGTTATGCTCGTTGTACTAAAGGTGTCTCGGAAACGGAATCCTACTCGGACTCGAAACCGACTCGGGTTCAATCTTGAAACTGCTATATCTTTTGATTCCATGGGCCAAACTTGGTAAAAAATTTTATGGAAGCTTGTGGCTATATTTAGAAGGGCTCCACCAATTTTCACTGGTGTTGGAAAAAGTTTGATGCGCTTTTGTTTTCTTTCCTTTTGTTCTTTTTTTCTCTACCGCGGCTTTTTTTCTTGTGGTTACCTCTTTCTTCTTCTACTATCAGGCTAGCCCTAGGGTTTGTCGCAAGTTGCAAATAACATCAACTCTCCTAAAAGATCACAGCAATCCTCTTGGGTTTTTCTTTCGAATTAACAACAGCACGAAATTTCTGTTTTTTGGTGCGGATTAGAGGAGTTCTAACCCACAAATTTTCTGTTTTAGATGCAAAAACTAAGAACCCTAAAAGAACGATCAAGTAACGCGAAGGAAAAACATTAGAAGCAATCTAGACAACGACCAACTAGACAATAACTAGAACTAAAGGTCAGCAATTAGACACGACGATGCAACCAATGATTCAACAAGCAAAACCGAAAAGAAAAACTGCTAGGGCTCAAAGGGCTCAGTATGGATGATAGATGCAAAAAAAGTTTGGGCAATTTTTTGCACTCTAGGTATGAAAAACAAATCTCCTACTAGAATACTAGAAACTCTCACCGATGAATTGTAGCTCTGATAACACTTGATGAACCACAATGGTCTTGTTCTGGCCTGATCTTTTGATGAGAAGGTAAGTTTGGTAGTAGTCGCTCAACTCTCACGATCCTGGCTACGAACTCGCAAGGCTCGAAACCACGCAATTGCTAAACTGCTCGAAAAGTCATTATCAACCGTGCATGAATACCCGGATGACATGATCGCGAAGATCAATTCCTGCATACACCGAAGAAGCACGCAACAATAAGATAGATAAGCAATCTGAAATTACGAATAGAAATTGAAATTGTATTGATAAGTGGGGTTCTGAAGAACAATGTCGCTGTTGATCTCGCCGAACTAGAGGACAAAGTATAAAGTAACAAAGCTAAACTTCAATCAACAAAACCCGAGAAAACTAGAGGGCGGCGGCCACTATGTATAGGAACAAGAGGGAGGGGTGGCAGTACTATTCACATGTGAACAGTACCCCATGAATAGTAAAACCTAGCTCTATCTCTTGATCCATCGTCTTGTTTCGACGATTCCAATGTGCTCGAAATGAATTTGAAGGTGAGGCTAGATCCATTATAAAGGTTTCGGAATAAGCTTTCTAACAAGCCCAAGAACACCTGAATCGGACTCCGTTTGCGAAAGTTATGGCCTTTTACTACGGGCTTGTTGGGCTATCCCAGTGCCGGATTGTTTTGACGATTTCGACATGCACAGAAGAAATTTGGAGGTGGGGCTAGATCCGTTGGAAAGATAATGAGATAGTATTTCTATTAAGTACTCATGGACCTCCAACAGACTCCGTATGTGAAAGTTATGCATGTTTGAAGTCGATGCTATCTTCGGAGGCCGAATTGGATTCCAAAATAGGTCCAGTTTGAACTCTTGCAAATCAACCACTCTCTGTCTTTTATTCCTGAAAATAACAACATATTGTTAGGTAATGTCATATAGTTTATGTAATATATAGGCACTCCTAAAAACGAGCTTACCTGATAATTTAAGTGAAGCGTACGAGCTCTTGTAATTGGAACAGTAAGCATAACAAATATGGTTGTATCCATAGGGGTCATGTCCTCATCAAAGCTTTACCAAATATTCTCACGCATCTACTGTAACGTCCCAAAATTTGGCTTTTCAAAAATATTTTGAGTAGTTTAGGCCCCTGGAAAATTTCACCAATTTTATTTGAATTAATGAAGCTTAAATGGGAATTTCCTAAACTTAAAATATTTAATTTGACTAATCTTTTGAGTAGTTTTAGTTGGGTTCCTTGCGCTCCAAGGAATTTTTGTGTTTTTTCTTGGATTGTTTTGATTTTATTTGCTATTTATTTGACCTCTTTTGAATTTCCATTTATCTCTTAAATTGGAAATTCAATTAAACCCTTTCATCCTTGTGGGCCGAATTGGCTTCGGCCCATTCCTCACTCCTCTCTCATTCGACCCAACCCGCCAAACCCTCCGGGCCCATTCTTTGCCGCCCTTGACCCAGCCGCTTGCTAACTTGCACGCTCACGCCATTGAAACCCTAAGGTCGGGCCCCACGGTCAACTCACACTGCACCTCGGTCTTACAAGACGCTCGGCGTCGACGCACCTTGCTTCATGGCCGCTTCGGTGTCGCGCCGCCCTTCATACCTGCCAAGACGCGCCGCCGCCGCCGTCTTGGCGTTTGTGTCGAACCCTAGCCGCCTCCCAGGCGCTATAAAAACCACCGGTGCACGCTACACAGGGATCCGCCGCCTAAAGCTCTCGCCGCTTGCCACCCCGGCCATCTTCTTCGACTCGGTACGCGTCGCCTCGCCGGCGACCCTCGGTCCGCACCTCCTCCGAGCGCGTCCGCCACGCCCTAGTGACGCCGCCGCCCTGAATCCATCTTCTTCGACCCCGGTGCCGCACCCGCCTCGCCGATCTCCACCGTCAAGGTTCCCCGAGCCGCCGCGTCTGCGTCACCGCAACCGCCTCGGCCTCCTCCACCGATTGCGCGCACCAGTCGGAGCTCCCTCGCCTTCTATCACCGGCGCCACCTTCGTCTTCATTGTGTTCGGCCGCACCCGTGCACCCAAAAATGTCTCCGCCGCGTCCCTCGCTCCTCGGGTAAGCCCTCTAAGATCCAACCGTGTCACCATGCGCCACACCTTCCGATCTACACTCCTATGCTTTCAATTCTGTGTTTCATCCATCATAGCCCGAGATCTCGTCGCTTCTTCTTCTCCGGTCGCCACCTCTTCGCCAGCCAATTCCTCCACCGCCAGTGATCGCCGCCGTCCATGGACCTCACTGTCTTGTTCCCCGAGCCGCCTTCTACCCGATGCTCACTTCCACTTCCCCGGAGCCTCGCCGTAACTCATCGCCGATGAGTGAGCCGACGCCACCGCCGCTCCATGGCTCACCGCCGGCGATGGTGGCCGTCCCTTGCCGCCATGACCACGTCACCAAGGCCACCTATGCCTCCTCGTCCCATTTTGGTCACCCACTTGCGCCGCCGCAACCCGTAGCTCCGGCGAGCCGGCATGACCGAGCACCACCATGCTTGTGCTCTGTGCTCCAGTGCCATGGCTGCCGCTCTCTCTGTCCCTTCCATGTGGGCCCTGCCCCCCTCTCTCTCTCTCTCTTGTAGGTCTCTCTAGTGATCGGGTGTCCCGGATCCAAATCAGGACCGTGCTTGTGCATTTGTGCCAATAGCATGTCAGCGTTCTCGCCTACATGGCAGCCACGTTGGTACTGTGCCACATACGCCATGTCAGCTTGCCACCTTGGCATGCCACTCATGCCCAAGTCACTACAACGTCATTCCACCTTGTCCTCCATGGCAGGCACCTTAGGTGCCAAGTCATCATCCATCTAGGCCTCTTTGCCCATGTGGCATCCTAATCAGCTCCTGGTCATCTGCCACGCGGCCTACACCCTAACCTAAACCAAAATTGAAACCGTATAGATCTGGTTCACCATGAACCTCTTCTATGACATCTAGACCCCCCATGTCAGCATAGCTGTGCTAGTGCCACCTCAGGTGCCACGTCGTTGTCCCATCCTAGCCACCTCAGCGTTTGTGCACATGTGGCATGCACTGTCATCACTTGCGTGGCCTACACCTAACCAAATCCTAAAGCCAGAGCAGTATAGACATGGTTCATTGTGAACCTAGTTTATGACTTGCGGGGCCCCTTTCTTAGTCAACGCCAGTCAAACCCTAGCCCTAAACCTAATCTATCATGAACCAGATTCATCTTGCACCTTAAACCCTAGTCGTGGACTTGGTCTATGGACCAATGGCTCACCTGTCATCCTCTTTGTTCCTTTTCGAAAATTCATTTAATTTCTGATATTCAATTATCCAGTTGGTCCCACATGCCATTCACTACCTTTGATCTTGTCGGTGTTTTAAAACCGATCTTACGTAAAGATTGTTTGATTCGGGGGGTCTCCTAGAATGGAATCACGCAGAGAGATTGACACGGGTATTTTTATATAGGTTCGAGCCTTCTCCGGGGAGAATAACAACCCTACTCCTGTGTGTGTATGATATTGAGTCTATTTTGTACAATCAAGAGAAAAGACTTAGACTATTACAGAAGACAGTGCATGTCTTCCTGGTTGCCTGCTGTGTTCTCCGATTGCCCTCCTCTTTCATCTCTGATCGCCGCCTTTATATAATCGTGAAGGAGTAGCCGTTTCCCCTGTGAAGAGGCTCATCATGTCCTCAGAATCAGCGATGTTTGCGATAATCTCCGAGTGTTAACTCCTTCATGCCGCTTGGCGCTTATTTGTCGAGATAATGGGGTATTACGTGCTATTACTTCAGAGAATAGTATGTTGATTGCTTGGATTCCTTAATCAATTGGACCCACTAAATGCAGAGGTTTTATTGATCATAAGGTGGTCGTAGTTGACACGGTCGTAGAAGAGCTTACGACCATAGGGTAGTCGAGAATAACTTACATTTGGATAATGATCATAGAAGAACTTTCGACCATAAGGTAGTCGTAGCAAGACTTACGACTATAGGGGTGGTCGTAGAAGAACTTACGACCACCTGGTAGGCTTCTCCCTTGTAAATATAAGGGGTATACCTAGGGACCACATGACATCATATTTACCCATAATAAGAATTATAGATAAAAGATAAAATGAGGATTATTAGATCCTCGTCATCTAGCCCCCCAGCTTCAAGTGAAAGTAACTTACTTGGTAAAGGAGTCGTAGATGGTCTTATGACCACGAGAGGGTCATGGATAGATGGTCGAAGGAAAAACTCTTTGACATTTGTATTTCACTTTGACTAGGAATATACTTGGTCAAGAAGGTTACTTACGACTATCAAATAGTCGTAGTATGGTGATTAGAAGTAAAACCTTTCCGATTGATATTTCATTTGGCCAGAAAGGCTTAGCCAAGAAAGTAATTTTGCTTGAGGTGTAAAAACAAACCTGATTTTCTTGGGCATACAAACTTACAGAATCGCAAACGACTCTTATATGTCTGTCTGTTGGAGCGGTTCCTGAAACGGTGGCAACCCTTGGGTTTCCACCCTTTCAACCCAAGCATATGGTTATAAATACTTACCGCGGGGTGAGACTTGGGTTTTTACTTTTCCCCAAATTGCTCCCGCTGTTCATCGAGTTCTTGCCTTCTCCGCCATCAACCTAATTGTGTCTTCTCCTAAGACCTTCCTTAATCCAAAACCTCCCCTCTTTGAGAGAGATGGTCGGAACAGTTTCTGAGTGGGCCGAGTCGGAGATGGATGCGGTGAAGATTCAAGCCTTGGTCGACGCCGGGAAGATTCCAGAGAAGGTTCTTGTGAAGTGGATTGCGGCGGTTGGATAGCATTGGCCGTCGGGGGAGATTGGGCAAATCCCCGTCTTCTAGGCATATTGTGAGTGTGGCCTTCGATTGCCTGCTCACCCCTTTCTCACACTCATACTCGAGCAATTTGGGGTGGAATTAGTGAACCTCGGTCCTAATTCCATCACTATGCTAAGTGTATTCGTGTATCTGTGTGAAGCATACCTGGGAATTCCAGCAGACCTCGAGCTCTTTCAATATTTTTATGGAATGGCTCGACAATCTGGGATTGCTGGGAGTTGCGGTTCGAAGCTCCATGATGGGAAGTCGAAGGAGTATATTCAGATGTTTACCTGGTCTTCGTGGCCGGGATGGAGGAAGAGGTGGTTTCCGAAAATCACCCAAGATGATGACCTTACTTTCACGGGAAGGTTGCGAAAAGAATTCTTCACAGGATTCGACTCATGAGGATCTTGGTCGGATTGCTCCCTACATTCAAGCCATCAAGGACTTGAAAGAGGAGGGACTAACCGGATGGCATGTGGTGAAGGATTTCATCACA
Source organism: Phyllostachys edulis (assembly GCA_036346405.1). NCBI lineage: Eukaryota > Viridiplantae > Streptophyta > Magnoliopsida > Poales > Poaceae > Phyllostachys > Phyllostachys edulis. The sequence goes on along the minus strand of CM070548.1, from coordinate 66,053,118 downwards.
TGTCGAATTAGCCCTTTAAAGAAACGAGTACCTCCTATGTGGAGGTACACGGGGCCAAAAGACCCGACCAGGGACTACGAGGTGGGTAAGTGAATCTTTGACTTAGCCCTCGGTTTGGTCTTTCTCAAAGTGGTCTAATGAATGCCTTATCTGTTTGCATAGATCTTTCACAAACAGAGATTGACGTTCGGGTCAAACTTGTTTGTGAGAAATCTCCGCCACCTGGAGTGGCGGTTCCTCAAATCCTTGCGGTTTTATCCGCAGAAGAGAAGATGGAGTGCCTAAAGGTAATCAAGGGTTGATTTTATCCTTAGGACTTTAGAGTCGTAGAAAGACTTACGACTGGTTGTTTGTCGTAGAAAAACTTACGACTTGGTAGTGATCGTAGAAAACCTTACGATTAAGGAAATGTCGTAGAAAAACTTACGACTAGATACTGGTCTTAGAAAATTTTACGACTGGTCAGTAATCCTTTTCTGTTTTTCTTACAGAAAGTAGGCATAGAAAATCGTCAGGACGACCAAGAGGTCGAACTGATAACCATCGGCGCAGGGATGACAGCGAAAAAAGTCCAGCTCCTCCGTCTAAGAAGCCTCGACTCGTGAAAGTCGCCGACAAGGGAGGTGCAAGCTCAAGTTCTTTTATTTCGACCAGATCTTCTACAAAATCTGCCGCAATACAGCTGTAGCTGAAACCAAGGAGGTTGAAGCAGCTGAAGCTGAAGAGATCGAAGCAGTCGAACCTCTTAAGCGCAAAGCCCGCAAGGCCAAGGTACCCTTCTATTATGACAAGAAAACTTTCGTAGTTTCTGTCTCTCCTAGTTTTGTCAAGTGACTAGAAAAGGAGAACTGGAAGGACTTTATGTCTTTTGTGAAGGACAATGCTGCTCCAGCAGAGCCTGTGGTCGAGGGAAGCGCCGATCTCAGAGTGGCCGAGACTGATCTCGACCATTCGAAAAATCAGGAGATCAGAGAGGTGGCGCCTGTTCAAAATCCACGATCAGACGTGGTCGTAGATGAGCCTATCCTTCAACTTGAACTCTGACCAGACATGGTCGTAGAAAAGAAGTCGAAGAAATCTTCCGTTGGGAAGATGACTCATAAGTTCCTGGTTAAGTCCAGAGTGCAGAGGTATGTGAGAAAGACTAAAGTGTAAGAACAGCATTTACCTTTTTCTTTTCACAACTTAACGTGCTTTCTTTTTGTTGCTCTTAGCCCGAATCCTTCAGCCCCCAAGGATGCTTCTATTGAGAAGCCTATTGTCACTTCTCCAGCGGATGGAGAGATGACAACAGGAGTGGTCGAAGGATCACCCACTGCTCGAGTGGCGGAGGAAGTCGTGGCTTCTGAAGTGATTGCTACAACCACTGAGGTAGTTGCTACGACTGCTGAGGTGGTCGTGGGGGCAGCAGAGGCAGCGGTAGAAGCCTCTGGCTAGGGTGGTTATGTACTTGACCACCGTGCCGAGAAGGAAGTCGTTCTTGACGCGTACCTCCGGTCTCCAAAAAGAAGTCAAGATTCTGTAATCAAGATGAGGAGTACTTCAACTTCTGTGCTAATTTCTTTGGGCCTACTTCCATCGTGGGGTCTTCTGCTTTTAGATCTCGCAATCGAGTCCCTCATCCCAAAGATATTCCCAACAGAGGGGAAATTTTTGACAACGAGCGTCTCGAGAAGGTTTGGTGGGATCAAGTCGCGAAGATAGATAAGCTGAAGAGTCCAACGATGGTTTTCTCGATGTTTGCTCGGACGACCATGAATGTAAGTATTTAAGGATACTTATATGTGTGGCCTTCCCTTGCTTCTTACTGTCTTTCTTTTTGCAGAAAGCTCTAGAACAAATTACCACTATTGGTGAATATCACCGACAACTTGTAGAGCTACGACAAGAAAAAGTGGAACTGTGTGAATAGGCAGAGAGGTGGTAAGTCACTGTTATTCATAGTTGTTTTTTATTTGACCACTTATACAGTGCTTATGGGGTTTGTCATGGAAAAACTCACAACTAGGTACTAGTCATAGAAAGACTTACGACCAGTTAGATAGTGCTCATGTCTACTTTTAACCTTTATAGGTTAAATAGTGACGAAAAGACCTTGGCTGACTCGCTCGATTATGAAAAAGACGAGACGAGAAAGCTAAGGGAAGAGAAAAAAGACCTCTTGAAGAAGCTTCAGGAGGGTAACTCTGCAACTCAAAAATTGCAGGAAGAGATAAATAGTAAGTGCTGAACTTAAGACTGCTTATGTCGTTAATCTTAACCTTTTTAACTCTTACTTCTTTTCAGAAAAAGAGGACGAAATGAGAAGGCTCCAAATCGAAGTTAAAGATAAAACTTTAGTCGTTCACGAGATTTCTCGTATCGCCAAAGATAAAGATCAAGAGATTGTAAGGCTGAGATCCCAGCAAGCAGGTAAGTAGCTCTTTACTTGTAGTCCTTCACAAGTTCTTGTCTTATTCTAACTCTCATTTCTTTTTAGAAATTGAGCTTGAGCTGGGAAGGCTTGAAACTAGGGATCAAGAAAAAACCATGATCCTTAACGAGACCCTCCACATCGCCAAAGAAAACGCAAAGGACATCAAATTATCGGAGGAGCGACATGCTGAGACCATTGCTTCCCATAATAAGGAAATCAAAAAGTTAGATTCTCGACTAGCAGGTAAGGAATTCTTTACCTGTGAACTAGTTCTTTCCTCTTCTAGGAATTATTTTTGCTTGACTAGTCTTACCCCTTTCAGAGCAAGTAGTCGAGAATGAACAACTCTGCGAGGCTTCGACTCGTAACCAACAGGAGATGAAGTCGACGAAGATTAATCTTCAACGCAACATCATGCTCCTGAACAATATACTTAGTGAGCTGCGTGGTGAGGGAAAAACTCCTCCAGAAGACACGATAGCTGCTCACATAAGTACTATTGGGGAACAAGTCGGGACTTTGCAAGAACTGGTGACTACCCTGAAGGCCAACCAAGCTGACTCAATAAAGGAGGCGGTCGAAGGTGCAATAAGTTATGTATTGGCAAAACTTAAAGCTCATGACCCCAGCCTTAATGTGCAACAATCGACGCCGACTTCAACTGCCCTGAGGCAGAAGCAAGTCGTTTGATTGAAGAAATGCAGTCAATCGGCAGGAAGGTCTCGGAGGAGATGCAACTGGGATCTCCCTCTTCAGAGTAGTTTGTAATAAAAACCTGTGAAAACAAGCTTTTGCTAATGTAATATATAATCCATCTTGTTTCATGCAAATTATCTTGTTGAGTAGTTAGTAACTCAAAAGATAATTGACGAACAAAAAACTAAGAATTGAAGTCAAATTAATAACTTTATCCTAGCCCCCGACTATTTACTTAGTTTATTTAGATAAACTAGGTAAATAGTGTTAAAAGGGTTTCTGAAAACAGAGAGGTTTGATTAACTTGTAGTTTTTTTATCACGATTGTCATGCACTGGTCAAAAGAGTAGTAATGAATCGACCCTAGGAAGTTCCTTCTAGTGGGCAGGACCACGTGCAGAGAGGAAAGGTTTCGACTAGGTGATATTACCATCTCTGATCAGATTAATTAAATCGAGAACGGCAACTTGAGTTAGGCAAACGTCTAGAGGACTTTAAAAAATTCGTTCGTCCTTCTTTGGTGGACTCGATAGGTCCGTTCTGGAAGCAAAAGTAGGAAACTGAATAATACTAGGAAGTTCCTTCTAGTGGGCAGAAGCACGTGTAGAGAGGAAAGACTTCGACTAGATGTATTTCTTCCTCCGACCAGTTGGGACAGAACGAGTACACCAAAAGCGGTTGAATAAATCTAAGAAAGTGCACTCTGCTTAGAGTATTTTTCAAAATAACTGAAGAAATAAACTAAGGTGAAAAAGAGCTAGCTTTAAGAATATTTCAACCAAATAGAACCCAAGCTCTTTGTATTGGCAGCAAAAGTGAGTAACGAGTCGACACTAGGAAGCTCCTTCTAGTGGGCAGGACCACGTGCAGAGAGGAGAGGCTTCGACTAGGTGATGTTACCTGCCTTTCGACCAGTGTAAAGAAAACTGGAATGTAGTCAAAATATTATGAAAGCACTACTCAAAAATAAGACAATAGAGGTAGAGAGAACCTGAGGCTTTATTGTCTGAATGGTTTGTTACACATAAAACTTGCGTAACTGGTCGATGTTCCAAGAATTCGAGAGAACCTAGCCGTCTTCCATTGCCAATCGTGATCGACTCGGCCGTGTAACCCGACCCTTTGTGTAAGGATGGGAGAAAGTTTATTTCGATTAGACTTGGATTGGCAGAGCCTCAATACCAAGTCACCTACAGCAAGGCTGCGAGGTTGGACCTTACGATCGTAGTATCTGCGCAGGGCTTGTTGGTAGACTGCTGAACGAATTAAGGCCTGGTTTCTCCTATCTTCGAGTAGGTTAATGTCATCCACTCGAAGTTGTTCCTGGTTGGAGTCATTGAAAGTTTCGACTCGTGTTGACCGTATCTTTAGTTCTAGAGGAAGCATGGCTTCGGCTCCGAAGACTAGAAAAAAGGGTGTTTCACCTGTAGCCCGACTAGTAGTCGTACGAACTACCCATAATACGGAGGGTAATTCTTGTACCCAAGCCCCCGAGCGCTTGACGAGCTGGTCGAAGACTCGAGTTTTAATTCCCTGCATTATTTGGCTATTTGCACGTTCGACTGCCCCATTGCTTTGGGGATGGGCAACAGAAGCGTAACATAACTTGGTACCCAACTCGTCGCAAAATTCCTGAAATTTTGCGCTCGAAAATTGTTTACCATTATCTGTAATTATTCGACTTGGAATTCCAAATTGAGTAATTACGCATCTCATCATGAACCGTTTTGCTACTTCCGTTGTTATCCCAGTTACAGGTTCGGCTTCGATCCATTTTGTGAACGTATCAATAGCCACAAAAAGGAACTTGAAACCTCCTGGAGCTTTGGGGAATGGTCATAGGATATCGAGACCCCAGGTTGCAAAAGGCCAAGACAGAGGTATCGTTTGTAATGCTTGAGCTGGTTGGTGTATTTGCCTGCTATGAAACTGGCATTGGACACACTTTTTAACCAAATCTTTAGCATTGTACAGGGCTGTTGGCCAGTAGAAACCTTGTCAAAAGGCCTTACCGACCAGCGTTCTGTAGGAAGCATGAGTTCCACAGATGCCACCATGTATGTCGTGCAGATGTGTTAATCCTTCACTCTGCGGAATGCATCGCATGAGCACCCCTTGAGTACCTCGTTTATAGAGGACTCCTTCAACCAAAGTATACATTTTGGCTTTTCGGGATAAGCGATCTGCCTCGGGATCGTCTTGGTCTGGAACCCTTACAAGATACTCGTAGATGGGAGCCATCCAGGTATCCTCGTATTATAGAGAGGTCGTCTTAATAGGAGGTATCTCTGGTTCTTCAACCAGGGACGGCTTCTAGAGTTGTTCCAAGAAGACTCCTTTTGGTACTACAGATCAGGAAGAAGCCATTCGAGCAAGCTGGTCTGTGAGGAAATTATCCTTTCGAGGGATGAATTGTGCCTCGAAACCGAAAAAATGCTTTTCTAGCTTACGCACTTCCGATAAGTACCGAGACATTGTCGGGTTAAAGCACTGGTACTCTTTCCTGACTTGATCCACCACTAGTTGAGAGTCTTCCCTTACGAGTATTCGGCGAATCGAGAGCGCTTTCGCAGCTCGTATGCCAGCTAGCAAACCTTCGTATTCTGCCACGTTGTTAGTGGCCTGAAAGTTTAATTGTATGGCATATTTTAAGGTTTCTCTGGTAGGAGATACCAGGACCACCCCAGCCCCCGAGCCACTTAAAGTAAGTGACCCGTCAAAGTACATTGTCCACTGGTCATGGGCATCAGATCGGGATCTGAACATGTTCAGATTTGTCCATTCGGCGACAAAGTCCGCTAAGATCTGGGATTTAACGGCCGTTCGGGACACGAATGGAGGTCGAACTCCCAAGTTCGACCGACCATTTTGCCATCGCCCCATTGTTTCCCTATTCTCGAGGATCGCTCCCAAGGGAAACTCGACGCAGTCTGACTATTTTGTGCGCCTGAAAATAATGCCACAATTTCCTCGAAGACATGAGGAGGGCATATAGAAGTTTTTGGACTTGAGGGTAACGCTCCTTAGGCCCGTGTAAAACTTCACTAACATAGTAAACCGGTCGTTGTACATTTTCACGTTCTACGACCTAGTACTGCGCTCACTGCCTGTGGCGTGGCAGCTAGGTAAATTAAGAGCGTCTCTTCTGGTCTCGGAGAAACCAAAATAGGAGCACTCGTAAGATACCTCTTGACATCCTCAAAGGCAACGTTTGCCTCGTTCGACCACTCAAAACCTTCATGTTTCCTTAGAAGTTTAAAGAAAGGTAGTCCTTTTTCTCCTAGTTGTGCGATGAAACGACTTAAAGCCACCAAGCACCCTGTGAGTTTCTGGACTTCTTTCTTCATGGTCGGAGGGCGCATTTGTAGAATGGCCTTTATCTTTTCGGGATTTGCTTCGATTCCTTGTATAGATACTAGGAATCCAAGCAATTTTTCTGAAGAGATTCCGAACACACACTTCTCAGGATTGAATTTTAAGCGGTGTTTTCTAATGTTGTCAAATGTTTCTTGTAAGTCAGTGATATGATTAAGACTCTTGATGCTTTTAACGACTAGATCATCAACATAGGCTTCCAGGTTTTGGCCTAGTTGAGATGAAAAAGTCGATTGCATCAAGCGTTGAAAAGAAGCGCCGATATTTTTTAGACCAAATGGCATTTTGACATAGCAAAATATACCAAATGGTGTAATGAATGCGGTCTTTTCTTCATCGTCTAGACACATATTGATCTGGTGGTATCCAGAATATGCATCTAAAAAACTTAACATTTCACAACCTGCAGTAGAATCAACCAACTGATCGATACGAGGTAAAGGAAAATCATCTTTTGGACAAGCTTTATTAAGATCAGTGAAGTCTACGCACATACGCCATTTGCCGTTTGACTTCCTAACCATTACAGGATTAGCCAACCACTCTGGGTAATCGACTTCTCTTATAAAGCCTGCTTTAAGTAGCTTGTCCAATTCTGATTTAATAGCATCTCGTCGATCAGGGGCAAATCTCTGTAGTTTTTGTTTTACGGGTACTTTGTCAGGCCATAAAGCTAGCCTGTGCACGATCACCTCCCTAGGGACTCCGGGCATGTCGGATGCTTGCCATGCGAAGACATCTGCGTTAGCTCAGAGGAAGGTGATGAGGGCGTCTTCCTACTTGGGGTCGGAAGTATCCCCTATGCGAACAGTCTTCGAGGGCTCCCCTGCGTCCAGAGGAACCTCTTTGACCTAGTAGTTCAGCTTTGGTGCAGCTTTAGGCTTCGACTTCTTAGTCGAAGGCTGACTTTCTTCTCGAGTTGGTTTTTGACCAACTATCTCGAGGGATCGACGGTCGCAGGTATGCGCCATCTTTTTGTCACAATGGATTGTGATTACTCCTTTGGGACCTAGCATCTTAAGACATTGATACCCGTAATGAGTAGCCATTAAGAATTTTGCCAAAGTTGGCCATCCGAGTATGGCGTTATATGCCGTATCGAAATCGACCACATCAAAGGAGATTTTCTCTGTCCTGAAATTACCTGGAGAACCAAATGTTAAAGGAAGAGAAACTTGGCCAATAGGTTTGGCTGAAGACCCCGGTACGATCCCATGAAAGGAGTATCGTACCGGTCTTACCTTAGTCCTGGGTACTTGCATCTCGTCCAGGGCACTCGTAAACAGGATGTTTAACGAGCTGCCACCATCAACTAAAACTCGATTGACCCGACAATTGTTAATGGTGGGTTCGACCACGATCGGATATCGACCTGGTCAAGTCGAAGAAATCGGGCAGTCACCCTTCTCGAAGGAGATGGTGACTTCCGACCACTTCGGTAATTTATTGACGAGAGGCGGGTCTATGAAGTTTACCTCACATTTGGTAGCTTTAAGCTGTCGCTTTGACTCGTATGCCGACGATCCCCCATAGATGTGCTCGACGGTATGTTGTGGATCTTGGAACGGCATCTCCTCATCGTCATCTGACAACTTACGACCACTTGTTTGCCCTACCTGCTCGAGAGTAGGAAGTGGTCCTTTGCCGTTGTAGTAGTCCTCGAGCTTTCGTTGGAAAACTCGGCAGTTGCGAAGGTCATGTCCTTCCTTTTTATGGAAAGGACACCACCTAGGTTTGTCGTTCTTCCGATCGGGGTGCTTACCTTTGCTTCGGTCGGAGTACGGCTTGGAGCTTCGTGACTCTTTATCGTTTACAGCCAAGACCTCCTTGGAACCGTTGGCTTGAGGTTTTTGACCCTTTGCCTTGTTTTTGGACTTCTTCGCTTTCTTATCCTTCTTCTTGCCACCTTCGCTTGGCTCTCGAGAGGTATTGTCTTCTTGATCAATGATGTTGTTCCACTCGACCGCCTCGAAGCAACAAGATATCAATCAGCCATCTCAAAGAGTTCGGCGACAGTAGTGGGAGGATTCAAAGCGATATCCTCCGTTATCCTTCTACTACGGACTCCTTGCTTGAAAGCCCAGATGACATGTGAGAGCCCGGGGTATTTAACTTGTAATACTTAACCATTAAGATGATTCAAGCATTACAAATCAAATATCACGACTCTCGGTGTATATGTACTTCCCAGAATGCAGTACATATACCTCATACAAAAATTATACATCAATTCCATTCAACACATAGAACCAAAGTACGACTAAGCAATTCAAAGACATACAATATAGAGTTATTACAAAAGGGGCCGACCAGCCAAATAACAACTAAAGAGTCTTAAATAATAGCAGAAGCAAGGTGCCATAAGATGGCGATAAACAAAAGCCAAGTAGTGTGCCTTTAACCCACAAGGCAACCAACCGGGCCACCAACCTAGTCGTCGAAACCACCTGCACATCTCGCAAAAGTGGAACCCTTGGGGTTCAACTTCTTCCTCTACAAAAATTTATTAAGAAAAGCAAATGAGTACAAAAATGTACTCGCAAGACTAACGTGTAGAGTAACAGGCCTATATATTTAGCTACATGCAAGCTTATTTAAGTGGAGGAGGCTCTAGACTCATTTTCAGCATAAAGCAAGTTTTCATTTGCAATAATGTAATAGATTGAAAGCAGTTTTACAATCTGATTTTATTTGATAAAAATAGCGAGATACTAAGTAGTAATAATAACAAGACATCCTGGAAGTGGCTAACCCAATAGCCACCACAACAATAGCATGAATTCCCCATTCATACCACCCACATCAAGTTTTAATTAAATGTTGTAGTCTAGTTCTCACGGGGCGTAACCAAGCGTGTCCATAACCTAGGATGAGGCTATTCGAATAGTTTGAACCCTGCAGGGGTGTACCAATGTACCCACATGTCAGACCGCTCCTTAATGCCACGCGATAGAGCACACTTTGGTATGCCGGCAGAGCTGAGTCATACGAGACGTTTCCAATATTGTGTATTAACTACGAGTCGCCCATATGGGAGGAAGCCCCATACGTTGATGCGGAGTCATCAAAGATGCTCACCTCCTTATAAAGGACGGTGCTCCTTGTAGTGGGTAACCACCACTACTGCTCACCCAAACACACACAAGTTTCTTTTTCAACACAACGCACACATCCACCATGCGACCCGGAGCTAACACACGCCAAAGTACTAAGTCAAGAGAGGTGCCATATCCCTCTCATGTGGTTAGTACGTGTAACAGCCCAAAATCCCTAAGTTGGATTAGTTAAGCATTTAATGTGCATTTGTGAAATTTTAGACTTTTTAAAAAAATTTGTTGCAGCAAATAGGTTTCAATTGTGTGAATGTTTTAGTTGGTTTCTATATTCTCTGATATGCTTGTTTGGATTTTCTGGAATTTATTGGAGGTTATTTGGTTCCTATTTAATTTGCTTGTTCAATTTTGAATTTGAATTTAAAACACAAACTAATAGGTAAATAAAAAAATAGATATGAAAATTCATAATTAAAAGTCCAAACTCAGCATAATTCTAAATACAAATTGAGGAATTAATTAAAGCATGTTTTGCAATTCTTCTCACATCCAGTAATAATAATCAATATTAAATCAAATGGTTGAAAGACTGCATTTAAATTTAATTATTTTGATTTTAGGTTTTCGCATGCATCATAAAAATCATGTCATTATGCATACATTAGTATCGCCGTTCTCATTTTTCGTTCGATCGATCATGGGCGTAAACGCTCGCATGTCCCTTCTTTTCCTGTCGTCTCTCTTTTTCCTTCCCTGCTAACTCATTTCGCTTCTCTCCTTCAAATCTCATGCAAAAACTAAAAATCAAGCCATGCATGTCATACCACCGCGATCGTCATCGCACGACCAACCCATTTATGCAATTCGTTTTCGCATGCACGGCAGTTTGAGCGAGTTCGCAAAAGAGAGTGAAGAAGTAGAATATAAAACGTCTGCGTGTCTTTTTCTTTTCCCTAACTTCTCTCCTCGCAATCACAACCAAAAACCTAAAATCATGCGATGCATGTTATACCACTGCGTTCGTCGTCATGCAAGCATTCCGTTTTCACAAACGGTTCCTGCATGCAAGATCGTTTGTACAAGTTGAAAAAATGAGAAAGAAATACACTGCTATTCAACCCACTGCCATTTTTTTTCTCCCCTCCTGTCACTTTCTTTCCCCAACTAGCAAAGCCTTCCACTGCCCATTCTTTAGTTCAGCCACTACCCATCTTTTTATGACCAGCCAAACCAAAGCCACCACACCACAACCACTCATCCATTCTCCATTGCCATTCTTTATTCCCTTGTGCACAGCCGAAGCCTTCTTCTTCCACTTTAGTCATCACTTCTAGTTAACTTTTGTACATGTTCATGGCAGCTCCCTTCTCTCCTTCCATTCTCCACCAAAAACACAAAATCAATCTATGCATGTCACGCCATCGTGTTTCTCATCGCTTGAGCTTCCCATCCTTACAATCGGTTTTGGCATGCAAGCAATTTTGAGCAGTTTGCAAGAAGAGAGGAGGAGGAGCAGTGCAACCATGCACTGTTCCTGGCAGGAGCTAGCGTAGCATGCTGTGGTGCTGGCCAACAGCAGCCCATGGCGATGTGGCCATGGCCAGCATGCAGCGACGGCAGCGACGCATGGGGAGCTGCAGCAAATCGGTGGAGGCAGCGGCACGGTGCACGGCAGCGGCGGCCGGCCGGTGGGAGCAGCTGCAGCAGGCGAGTCCGGCGTGGCCAAGCTCAAGCATTGCGTCAGCATGCAGCCCAAGCAGCAACAGTCCAGGCGCAAAGGCAGCGGTGGCTCGGCATGGTGGTGCACGGCGGACGACACGGCGAGGAGCCCGATGCCGAGGCACTGCGTGCATGCAGCGACGGCGTCAACAGCGGCTCGCCAGGGTGGCCAAGGCGAGGAGGCAAGGCCGGCGGAGCGGCGGCGCGAGAACAGCGATTCGGCGGCACATGCGTGCATGCACTCGGTGGGACGCGGACGTGGACGTGTGCGCGAACGAGTGGCCGAACGGACGTGAGAGCGACGACGACGTCCGGTGTTAGTCGCACGCCTAGCCCGTGCGACGGTAAAATCCTTAAGATTAATTGCATTACTGCGTTTATGTATTAGTTTGTGCATGTGCATAATCATATTAAGCATGTCATTTTATTATTCTTGTATGTTTAAATGTAATTAACAAATGGATAATTTATTTTAACCATGAACTAATTGATTACTCAAAAAATTTGCTTAGCAAATGAATATATGGATTAGTAAGAAGTTTAGTTAACACTCTCTCTTAAATGGATGAATGAACAGTGAGGTAATCCTTGTCAAATGCCAAAACAAATTGATTAAAAAGACATTAGAAGTTGACACTAAGTTAGAAAAGTGTTTGGTCAGTAAACCCTCTTGTAAAACCAACAGTTTAATGCTGCCAAATTTAATGAATGTCATCCTGATCATTGAACAGAACTTTCAAAGTGAAGTTTGAGTCTTGTAGAAAGTAGGTCCAGTAGCTGTTCAGCCTTGTTGGATCTTTTGAGCATAGAAGGCTAGCTAATAGCTTTTATAGTGTAGAAAGTCTTGCTGTTGTAAGTTATGAAAACAGTAATCTGAAAAATATCAAAATTGTCAAAAGGCTAATAGTATGACTAAATCAGTGAGATAGAGTTAATTCTAGTGCCTAAGCATATGGATTAGAAAATATATTTGTTAGCCCTTAACATCTAATCTGTAAGAGTAAAAAATGAACCTTGAGTCAATAATTGAATTAGTAGTTAGTAAGCAACAGTAGACCTTGCCATAGTCAAACTTCAAAAATTCATAACTAAGTCAAATCAACTCCAATTTGAGTGGAACCAAGTTTGTTGGCTTCCATTTTTAATGTACTTTAAATTGGAATAGGTTTGAGACATGGAAATACCCCAGAAAATTTCGAAATTAGAATTACTTTCTGGAATGAATCATCTTTACATTAGAAATTGAATTGACTTCAAAAATTCATAAGAAATTCATATGAACTCCAAATGGGATGAATCCAATTGGGTTGTTCCTAAAATGTTATTATCTTTCCATTTTTGTAGTTTTCATCTCCACTTCTATTCTATAAATTTTCGTCAAAACAGTAAAATTCGGACAGAGAGCAGAAATTTCAACTTTTTCTTATTTTCCAATTTTCAAAAGACTATAACTCTCTCATACGAACTCCAAATCGATTGATTTTTGTTGCTAAATTCATTTAAAATCATGCTCTACCTTCTGTGAATTTTTCATGATTTTTGAATGAATTTGAATTTTTGAGTATTCTCGATGTTATTCGTTCTTATTTGTTCTTCTCGATTCTTTCGCTAGGTTTTGACGATTCCATTGTATACGAGAGTGATCCTCTGCAGCAAGTCAAGTATCTACAGCAAGGCAAGCAGTTTGATCATAAATGTCCCATTACTTTCAAAGTCTAATACTTTGTTTGCAAAATATATGTATGCATGCTTTTGTGTCAAAGTTTATTTTCCCGATTAGAGGTAGTTATTCCTATTGCATGGTTGCCCTTAAATTGTTCGTCCCCTGCCACTAAACATAAGTTATTAATATCGCTGGTGAATTAGAGCCCGGTGATTTAATTATGCTCTTTTATTGTCTTTGCGGTGTTATGCTTAGAAATGCTTAGCTACCGGTAGAATTGGGCGTTTATCGACTTAGTCGATAACCTTGATCACGCAAAATTATTATTATCATTATGCTCAACACCTTGTGCTTTGTTATTTTATAAAGTCAAAAACTGAAAATGAAAATGAAATGTTTGAGACTTAGGCGCAATGGTTGATGGTGTGATCTTATGGTGTGATGGAATGGTGCCCAAGTCAATCAAGGACCGAGTTACTTGCGCCACCGCATCGAAGTAATTTATGTACTAACCACATGAGAGGGATATGGGACCTCTCTTGACTTAGTACTTTGGCGTGTGTTAGCTCCGGGTCGCATGTTGGTTGTGTGCGTTGTGTTGAAAAAGAAACTTGTGTGTGTTTAGGTGAGCAGTGGTGGTGGTTACCCATTACAAGGAGCATCGTCCTTTATAAGGAGGTGAGCATCTTTGATGACTCCGCATCAACGTATGGGGCTTCCTCCCATATGGGCGACTCGTAGTTAATACACAATATTGGAAACGTCTCGTAGGACTTAGCCGTGCCGGCATACCAAAGGAAGTGTGCTAATAGCTTGGCAAAAAGGCGGTCTAACATGTGGGTACATTGGTACACCCCTGCAGGGTTCAAACTATTCGAATAGCCTCATCCTAGGTTATGGACACGCTTGGATACGCCCCGTGAGAACTAGACTATAACATTTAATTAAAACTTGACATGGGTGGTATGAATGGGGAATTCATGCTATTGTTGTGGTGGCTATTCGGTTAGCCACTTCCAGGATGTCTTTTATTATTGTTACTTGTATCTCGCTGTTTTTGTCAAATAAAAACAGATTGTAAAACTGCTTTAAATCTATTACATTATTGCGAATGAAAACTTGCTTTATGCTGAAAATGAGTCTAGAGCCTGCTCCACTTAAATAAGCTTGCATGTAGCATATGTATAGGCCTGTTACCCTACACGTAAGTCTTGCGAGTACATTTTTGTACTCATTTGCTTTGCTTAATTAATTGTTGCAGAGGTGGTTGATCCCCAAGGGATCGACTATTATGAGACCGACTTCGTACAGGCGACTAGCTTATGTCTGGTCGGTTGCCTTGTGGGTAATGGCAAACCGTTTGGCTTTTATTTATCGCCATCTTATGGCTTTTTGCTTCCGCTGTTTATTTAACTCTTTAGTTGTTATTTGGCCGGTCGGCCCCTTTTGTAATAACTCTATATTGTATGTCTTTTTAATTGCTTAGTTGTGCTTCGGTTTTTTGTGTTGAATGGAATTGATGCATAATTTTTGTGTGGGGTATGTGTACTGCAATTCTGGGAAGTACATATACGCCGAGAGTCGAGATATTTGATTTGTAATGCTTGAATCATCTTAATGGTTAAGTATTACAAGTTAAATACCCCGGGTTCTCACAGTACGCAAATTGCTCGGTACGGTGGCGCAAGTAACTCGGTCCTTGATTGACTTGAGCACCATTCCATCACACCATGAGATCACACCATCAACCATTGTGCCCAAGTCTCAAACATTTTATTTTTATTTTCAGTTTTTGACTTTATAAAGTAACAAAGCACAAGGTGCTGAGCATAATGATAATAATAATTTTCTGTGATCAAAGTTATCGACTAAGTCGATAACCGCCCAATTCTACCGGTAGCTAAGCATTTCTAAGCATGACACCGAAAGACAATAAAAGAGCATAATTAAATCACCGGGCTCTAATTCACCAACGATATTAATAACTTATGTTTTGTGGCAGGGGAGAACAATTTAAGAGCAACCATGCAATAGGAATAACTACCTCTAATCGGGAAAATTACTTTGACACAAAAGCATGCATACATACAATTTGTAAACAAAGTATTAGACTTGAAAGTAATGGGACATTTATGATCAAACTGCTTGCCTTGCTGAGGATGATTATCTTGGTTCAGAGGGTCACTCGCGCAATCAATAATTTCGTTGGAACCTAGCGAAATAAATCGAAAGCACAATAAGAACGAATAACACCGAAAAGACCCAGAAATGCAAAATCATCCAAAAATCATGAAAAATTCACAGAAGGTAGAGCATGATTGTAGATGAATTTAGCAACAAGAATCAGTTGATTTGGATGTTCTATGCAAAAGTTATGACAGTTTGAAAGTCAGTTTTCCAGAAAATCCAATTTAATTGCTACTGGTTACTGTTCATCCGAATTAATTATTTTGGTGACAATTTCCAGGGCAGTGGTGCACTTGAAATTTTTATGGTAGGAAGAGCACCTCATGAGATGAACAATGGAATTTGATTCACCTCATTTGGAGCTAAGATGAATTTTCTATGATTTTTCAAAGTTATGAAAGTAGTACACAAGTTACATGCAAAATAAGATTTTCAGTAACAGCATCATGCTCACAACCTATTTTACAATAAACTACACTAATAGAGGATTCTAACAAAATTGAGTTTACTCTTTTTGGATTTACAGAGGATTACTTATGCATTTTTGAAGTTAAAGCAATTTTTAGTGCAACAATAATACTAAACCTAAAGTAATTTTGCCAAAAGTATTTTCTGTAACAGTAACATGATTCAACCCATTTTTATATTAAAGTACATTTAAAAATGAAACTAACAAAATTTGAACCATCAATTTTGGAGCTAAAATTAATTGGTTATAAAATTTTGAAGTTGAACCAATTTTCAGTTCACAAATAAAGCATTTCGGAAATTATATAAACATAACGTACTTTTTATACCCAGCCTACTCTAACCAAAGAGGCTGACCAGTGGGGTCAATGAATAGTGCCATTTTCTATTTTCCATTTTAATTTCCGAATCGGCCTGACATGTGGGGTCCACATGTCATACACCCGGTCCACAGCATAGTGCATGGACCGAGGGTCTATGGCCAGTCTATGGATTCACCACTGTGCACTTAAGTTCCCGGTCCCACCTGTAAGTCACTTACTACCTCCCCCAAGACAGCCATTAAAGATCTAACCAATCATTAGCGCTAACTTAATTGAGATTCGGTTTTAATGACCTAGCTACAGTGGCGGTCGGAACGTGCCACGCTCTCGGGCCAAGCATGAAGCTTCCCTAACAACTCGCGGCAAAACCAAGGCACGGCAGCGCGGCCGGGTGGTCAAAATGGAAAGCTCAAGTCACAATAAGACCCAATGGCACCAATGGCGAGACGATGGTGGTCCGATGCCATGCTGACAGCGATGAGCGAAGGCGACGCTACGGCTACGGTGCATGTCGCAACCCGAGGGCTAAAGGAACTAGCTAGCGTGCGCATAAGCATTAGAGAAGCTCCAAGGACTCACCACGATGACCCAGAGGTGGAGAGGCTGCCGGAGTTGAGCCGGCGACGAGAACCCGAGGCAGCGGCGATGGTGTTACGTGGAGGAGAGATCCTGAGCAAAAGTGAGAGCAAATAGATGTCGGATCTGCTCAAGTGACCCAAGTAGATGGTGAAAATGAAGGCAATCGGGAAATGCCTTACCGGATCGGCGCCGGAGAAGAAAAGGGTGCCCAGGGCCAAAAATGGGGAAAAGCTAAATTCCTGGAGCTCCTGTGAAGCATCCAAGAAATTAATTGAGGGGTTTTGTTACTAACATCAAAGGGCACAAGATGACACACTTAAGCGAGAAGGGAACTCACCGGGGATCAAGCTCGCACTAGGGTGGCCTCTGGAGCGCGCACTGAGGCCGCCGAGAGCGCAAACTCGGTTTGGAATCTACAAGCAAGATCAAAGGCAGCATTTGGCTTAGATGTGATCGACATGCAACGAGCAAGCCAGGGGAAATGGAGGTGAGGCTCTTACCAGAGAAGAGAGCAATGGCGAGCGCCTCCTCCCTCAGACCCGAGAGGAAGGATGAGGAGAGATGGAGGCAACGGGGGGTATTATCCCTAGTTTGCAGACAGAGCGGAGGCGGCGTTACACGGAGATGCACCCGGATAGGTCGACGAGGGCGGTGGATTGACGCCGTGACCTGGCGGGGACGGAGGCGCGGTAGAGCTGCGCGGGCATGTGGCGCCCGGTTTCTGCCCGCGAGCGCCAGAGGTAGGAGACGGGACTGACCGGTGGGTCCCGCAATGCAGCGACACAACCACGGGCGCGAGCTCAAGCGAGTGGAGTCGACGCGGGTCGTTGGATCGCGATCAAACGATCGATAACGCGTGAGGATTTTTAACCCAGGCTGAAGGGGTACGCGCTCGTGACCGTTGATGTTTCATCGGACGGCTGCATGCGATGCGCCGCTAGATGACTCGGTCGAGCCAAGACGGTGCGGTTGGGTTTGAGTCGGGCTCGGGTCCGAGCCCGGTGAACTGTGATTTCAGGTTTTGTTTTAAAAAGGCTGAGAAGATAGGGAATTTTTGGAGGTAGCTCCATAGCTCCAAAAATTCTAAAATTTTTATGGAAGCTTTCTGGACCAGAGAAAAACCTTGTGAAATTTTTCCAGAAATTTTTATGCAATGTATTGTTCTCCAGAAAATTCACAAGCTACTGGTCCAGGGTTTTGACCAGAATTCAAACTGGTTTGACTAGCTCTTTTGAAATAGCAAATAAAATCTAAAAATTATGAGATTTTTCAGAGATGTTACTAGGATGATCTAGATGATAGTAAAAATATTTCCAGAGGATTATCACAAGAATTGATCATGGATTTTTTAAGGACAACAACTTCCATCAATAGAAACATTGATCTTAGCAAATAGGAAATCCTAGGGGAAAATTTCTAGAAAATTTCAAATGACATCATGAGGCATCAAAAGTTTTAATTTATCCTCATTTTATTACATTTGAAACACACACCATTGTTTGGGATGTTACATGACAGATAAGTCAGAAACTTCCGGAATTGAATTACGAACCTAACTAAAGCGCTTGATGAATTGGCGCAAGGTCTCGTGGTCGTTCTGTCTCATCCGGTGTAAGTCGTCCTCCTTCCCAGGGCAATTGTAGGTGCCTTGAAAGTTCGCTAGTAGAAGGTCGTAGAGGTGTTGCCAAGAATAGATCGACTCGAGTGGTTGGTTTAGTAACCATGATCGAAAGCGCACCCTTCGAAACACGCTTGGAAGGTAATTCTCCATTACATGCTCTCTCCCCGCCGCCGCCGACACAATTGTTGTATAAATTTGAAGGAACTCGATGGGATTTTGGGATCCATCGAACTTCTCCATGTTCACTGGTCGAAAACGAGGTGGCCAGCGGACAGCTCGGAGGTCAGGCGAGAATGCCCGACATCCGGTAATGACTTATTGACGCCTCCTTTGCAGGAAAGAAGGGTTGATTTGTAACATCCCAAATATAGGTTGTGTTTCAAATGTAACCAAACCAGGGTTTGTGTTTCAAATGTAATCAAATCTAGATGTGTGTTTCAAATGTAATTAAATGAGTAGAAATTAAAACTTTTCCCACATCTTGAAACTCTTGAACTTTTCCATAATTCTTGGCAAGAGTTGTGGAAGTCAAAAACCTAAACCTCCTGTTGACTAAAGTCAAACCCTTATTCAACTTTGACAAAAATCTAGTATTCAACCTTTGAAAATGTTTTTCCTTGGTTCTAGGGATGAGGTGTGACCCCTCTGAAAAATTTCACAATTTTTAGAAATCATTTGTGTAGGATCGTAATGGCAATCAGAAGGGGGGGTTGAATGATTGCAGCGAATAGTCCCCCTAATTTCAACTTCTTTTTGTTATCAAGAACTCCAGCAAACTCTTTGGATGACTTGAAAAACTTCACAGCGAGTATCACCTCAGGCGCACAGCAAGATCAACAAATCAAGAACCAAAGTTGAACGAATCTGAACTTTATATATCAAACTTGATTTGTGTCTACAATACTTTCAGCAATCACCCCTCAAAGCCCCAACACAAAGGATCTCTAAACCATAGCAAAAACAGCAAAACAAGCTATCGTCAAAAACCCTAAAAATCTGCACATGCAAAGATCAAACAAACCCAAAACTTGGCACAAGTTCTCCAACTTGACCATCCATTAGCTCACTCACATCCATAAACACTATCATGCATCATGCAACACAATAAAGCTTACGAAATCAACAAATCCGCAGACAATTCCCAAAAGCGACAACTTTCCAGAGCATAATCGGAACTACCGTCATTATACGTCCGGTATTACCGCACATGCGGTCGTACCGCTCAAAACACTCCGGTACTACCGATTCTCAAGAACTTCCAAAACTTCCAAAAACATCGCTTCTGGAAAATCCATACCGCGCCCTCGCGGTATTACCGTCTTGCGGTACTACCGCCAACCAAACTGCGGTATTACCATCCTGCGGTCATTCCATTCCTCAGCTCCGGAACAACCGGAATTGACTTAACAGTACCTGTCAGAAGTTCTCTTTCTGAAAAACCAAGTGTGGTACTACCGATGGCAAACCCACGGTACTACCGCTCCACAAACATCCGCAAAGACCCCAGAACAACATCCTTTGACACGTGGACGCTCCAGATTCATGGGTCGATCGGACCATGCATCTTAGCCGTTGGATGTTCGGATGGTCCGAACGTCACACGAAATCTCCACCGTTAATCGTCAAACCAACGATCAAAAAACATTTCACTTTCGGACTAGAGAGACTTGGATGACTTGCGGTATTACCGCAATAAAAACGCGGTTGTACCGGTTCGCGGTAGTTCCGCGCCAACAACTCCGGAACTACCGTGTCAAGGAAAAAATCCAGAGCTCAAGCCCTTGACCACGTGGACGGCCTAGATCAATTGAGCCATTTGGACCAAGGTATCAGCCGTTGATTCTTCGGAAAGTCCGAACATTTCACAAGATCTCAATCATCCAAACTAAATCCAACGGTCACAAGAGAACGGTCCGAACGTTTTCTCAATTCCACTGACTTGCGGTACTACCGCGCTCACAAGCGGTCATACCGCACTTCGGTTGTTCCGCATGTACAAAGCCGGTACTACCAATAATTCTGACAAGAACTGATTTTCAGCAGAAACTGACAGAACTCAAATGCAAGTCAGTTGAAGAGCACAAACAGGTTCCAGAGACAATGTATTCATCATTAAGTACTGAGACTAAATCTAGCTTGTTGTCAATGTGTTCATCATCAAATATCATGACCAAAAACCTCTTGGTCTTACAATCTCCCCCTTGATGACTACATTGACAATACTTTCAATAAACAGAGAAGTGTGAGTGAAAAGAGGTGACACAAAGTCAAAACTGCCAAGCAAAGAGAACTGCAGCTGAAGGACTTCCTCTAACACTAGAAGATCAAAATTTTTGCTAGATTTTCTCAGTTTTCTCCCCCTTTGGCAATGTGATCATCAAGAGCAGAAAGAGAAAGAGCAGGAAGAGTAAAAGTCCAGAAGCTTTATGAAAACCTATTTAATGGATTGACCAAGCCAATTTGGTGAGTAGAGCTAATCAAGATCATATAAATGCATGTAACACAGAGCAATATCTAGACAAGTATTTCAGAATGATAAATCAATTTAGATTCATGACAAGCATATCACACAATGACTAAAAAGATTATAAGACCACAAAGTGAAGTCACCAAAAAGTGAAAAGCCAAAGCAGTGAGACAAACTCTAAATCTGGATGAGCTACAGTCTCATGAATAATCCTTTTGCTTCACTTTCAATTTTTTATGTGCATGTGGCATGCTTGGAGCATACATCTTTCCAGGTGGCATGCTTGAAGCATACTTCTTTTGATGAAGCACTTTTGTGTATATTTTTTTATTTCAAAACACATAGTGGGTATGGCATGCTTGAAGCACACTTCTTGTCATTTGAGCACTGTTATGTACCCCTTTTTTTTATACACAGCTATGCATGGCATGCTTGAAGCACACATCTTTTCATTTTTTTTTTCTCTCAACCCTTTTATCTTTTAAAACATGCCAAATTGAGTGAGCAATACAGGACTGAAAAGAAGGACCTTATTGCTTCAAATCCAAGACTTAAAATGGGACGCACAAATCAGCTTATCCTTTTCAATAAACACCACAAAGTGATTCCAATAATCAAGCTAGTCAAAGATTTCAGCCATGTCATGCTTTAGTTATTTATGTAGCAGGTTTATTAGACCAATCCAGATCAAGGCTACATAGCACATGAATAAAAATGATAAAGAAAGCTCTACTACTCCTTTTATTTCAATGGCTTGGACTTAATGAATCATCAAAGCTTCTGAAATTTAACCAACAGCTCCCCCTCAAAATAAGCCCATAGGATGAACAACACCCAATTCACTTCGCAAACGAATAAATCGAGAAGTATCAAGCGGCTTAGTGAAAATATCAGCAATTTGAAAATCAGTTTCAACAAAATGAAGAACAATATCACCTTTTTCAACATGATCTCTTAGAAAGTGAAATCTGATATCAATGTGTTTGGTTCTAGAATGTTGCACAGGATTCTTAGCAATGTTAATAGCACTAGTGTTATCACAATAAAGAGGAACAGTTCCCAACTCTAAACCAAAATCTCTGAGAGTGGAAGAAATCCAAAGGACTTGAGAGCAACTAGCAGCAGCAGCAACATACTCAGCTTCAGCAGTTGATTGAGCAACAGAGGATTGTTTTCGTGAAGACCAAGACACTAGTGATATGCCTAAAAAGTGACAGGTGCCAGATGTGCTTTTTCTATCAATCCTACACCCCACAAAATCACTATCCGAGTATGCATGCAACGTAAGACAGGATGAAGATGAATAGAAAAGACCAAATTCTAGGGTTGATTGGAGATACCTGAGAATTCTTTTCACAGCCTGCGATGAGATGCACGAGGTGATGCTTGAAATCGAGCACATAAGCATACAGCAAAGTGTATATCTAGCCTTGAAGCAGTCAAATAAAGTAGGGATCCAATCATACTCCTGTATTCTTTTTGATCCACTGTCTCACCTTCTTCATCTGGATCAAGAATAGTTGTAGACCCCATTGGTGTAGAGATGGGTTTGCAAGTTGCCATGTCAAAACGCTTAAGCAAGTCTTTAGTATACTTGGTTTGATGAATGAAACTGCCTTGCTTGGTCTGTTTTACTTGCAAGCCTAGGAAATAGGTTAATTCCCCCATCATACTCATCTCAAACTCCCTGCTCATGGTATCTGAAAACTTGGAAACCAGAGCATGAGAGGAGCCCCCAAAGATGATATCATCCACATAAATCTAAACAAGTAATATATCATTGCCATGTCTAAAAGTGAAAAGAGTTTTATCTACCTTGCCCATTTGAAAATCATTTTTTAGTAAAAACAGCTTAAGCCTCTCATACCAAGCTCGAGGAGCTTACTTCAAACCATACAAAGCTTTTGAGAGTTTGTAGACATGATTAGGAAACTTAGGATTTTCAAAACCGGTGGTTGCTTAACATAAACTTCTTCCTCAATGTAGCCATTTAGAAAAGCACTTTTAACATCCATTTGAAACAATTTGAATCCTTTAGATGCAAAGAAAGGCTAAAAGAATTCTAATTGCTTCAAGTCTGCTCTGAGGGCAAAAGTTTCACCAAAATCAAGACCCTCCACTGAGAAAATCCTTGAGCAACAAGTCTAGCCTTATTCCTCACAACAACACCATCCTCACTTTGTTTATTTTTTAAAACCCATTTAGTTCCAATTACATTATGTCCATGAGGAGGTTCAACTAAGGTCCAGACTTTATTACGCTCAAAGTTTTCTAATTCTTCATGCATGGCATTGATCCAAGACTCATCAGATAAAGCGTGACTTACATCATTAGGCTCAAAGGAGGCAACAAAAGCAGAATGAGCATGTGAGTCAGGAGAAGTAAACTTAGAATGTGTTACCCTTTCATGAATATCACCAATCATCAGTTCTACAGGATGAAGTCGCTGAATCCTTAAAGGTGCAGAAGGTTCTGTACTGTCTTCAATATTTTGAACATCCACTTGTGGTGGCGCAACCGCAATAGTAGGATCTTGATTTTCAGCAGTTGATGGCAAGGGAGAAAAGTCATTACCAAAATCAAGATCATCTTCTTCATTAAGGAATATGCTTTCAGACTTCTAACTTGTGTAACGAAATGTCGGTTCTAGAACAGTAATCGACCTCATCAAAAGTAACTTCACAAGTTTCAACAATTTTATTAGTTTCAAGATTAAGCACTCGATAGCCACGAGAGTGAAGAGGATATCCAAGAAATATGCCATCAGTTGATCTAGCTTCAAATTTATCTAGATTACCATGCTTAAGAATAAAACATTTGCAACCAAAAACTCAAGTGAGAGACACTGGCCTTTTGCCAAATCTCACTCATAAGAAGTCTTGTGCAAAGAGGCTCTCAAAATACTCTATTAGAGACATGACAAGCGGTTGAAATAGCCTCTGCCCAATACTTCCTAGGAGTGGCATGTTCATCAAGCATGATTCTTGCCATCTCAACCAAGGTTCTATTTTTCCTCTCAACTACACCATTCTGTTGAGGAACACGTGGAGAGGAAAATTGATATTCCAAACTTTGTTCAGAGCAAAAGGAAGCAAATAAGGAATTCTTAAACTCAGTACTATTATCACTTCTTATTACTTTCACAACACCATTTAATTCATTATTCAATCTGAGGAATAGATCTTTGAAATAACCAAAAGCTTCATCCTTAGACACCATAAAATACACCCAAGAGTACCTAGAGTAATCATCAACAATCACAAGAATATACCACTTACCACCAACAGATTGAACTCTTGAGGGACCTACAGTGTCCATGTGCAATAGTTGTCTAGGACCATCTGTGATGATTACAGAAATAGAAAAATGTGGAGCAGCAACCATCTTACCATGTCGACAGGGAGAGCAAACCAAATTTTTCTCATTTTTCAATTTCGGCAATCCCCTAATGAGATCAGTTCCACTAATTCGAACAAGATGATCAAAACCAATATGTCCTAGTCTACGATGCCAAAAGGACAGATCTCTAAATTCAGAAGCTACCAAACATCTAACATTAGGAGAAAAGGAATGATTGAAATCAGCTTTAAAAACTCTCCCTAACCGAGTGATATTAAAGACAAGATCTCCAGAGGCATCTAAAACCCTGCAAGCATGTTTCCTAAAACTTACCTCAAGATTTTCTTCGATCAATTGTGAAACCGAAAGCAAGTTGTATTTTAATTTACTTACCAAGGCAACATTTTTGAGAATGAACTTGTTATTTACGCGCACAGTACCTTTTGCCATCACAATTCCACTTGAAGCATCCCCAAAAGTAATCAATTCATCATTGGATGCCTTAGTGAGGGAGGAGAACCACTTTGAATCACCAGTCATATGACGAGAACAACCTGAATCAACTAACCAAAAGTTCTCCTTCCTCAACTGTTGTACCTGCATTTAAGAGAGTATTGGTCTCACAGTACTAGGGTTAGTAAGACATGATTTAGGAACCCAATACTTTCACACACGACGAGTAGGATCAACAAAAACAATTCTGTTTTGAATATCCCTCCGGTCAGTTTGTGCAAAAACTCCTAAAACTGCATCATTTTGTTTAGTGAAAGCAACAGGAACTTGAAAAACCTTTCTTTGTCTATCTCTCTTTTCTTTCTTTACTTTCCAAAAAAAAACTGAACCAAATGACCTTCTTTACCACAGTAAGTGCACTGATACCCTTTTTGAAATGAAAATTCAGCTTTTCCTTTTACAGTGCTTACTTTAGTAATCGAATCCTTTGCAAAACCAAAGCAAATTTAAACACAACATGTTTAGGTTCAGATTCAATTTCAATTTTCTGTGTTCTAAAAGCTTAAGAACTTTGGGAGGGTGATTCTTGGCATGAGCAAAGAGAATTAAAACCTAGACCTTGTTTTTTAGAACTCACTCTTGATTTGTCTAGAATCATGTTCAGATTTTTCTTGCCAAAAGAAAACCTCTCCAAGGTGTCTTTAAGATATTCATTCTCTTTAGCCAATTCAGGACAAGTTGTGCACTTAACAAAACCATTCAAGATTTTCTTAGAAGCAACAGACTGAGCCATCTTTTCTTTTTCAGCAAACTCACTTAATTGTCTAGTCAAAGCATCAATTTCAGTTATGAGTTTAGGACAATTTGTGCAAGAAAGTGTCTCATGGTAAAGCATTTGTTGAATAGAATCCTGAGATGACTTTAATCTAGCTTCTAGCAGTTCACAATTTGAACAAGTCTTATTTTGAGCATTCCCAGTACTTGTTTCTAAACAAATTGAACTAGACTTCAGTTTTTTAATTTCAGCATGTGCAAGTATCAGTTTATCATCACATGAATCATGAGCAAGTTTCAGCTTTTTCAAATTCAGCATGTAATGATCTAGCAACTTTCAATTCGAATGCAATACTTGACATGATTCACATGATTCATCATCGTGAATAGCGACTTTAAGTCTATCAATTTCAGAATTCAAGCTATCAACAACAAGATCATGTTTCTTCACTTTCTTTTTGTATTTTCTAAGCTCATTTGTTAATTCCAGCACAGCACGTGATAAATCAACATAAGAGGGCTTTACCTCATCAGGGTCACTATAGAAATCATCATTATCATTAATTTCTTCACTACTTGCCATAAAGCACATCCCTGTGAAATCAACCTCTTTTGCCTTCTTGTGATCATCCTCATTATCGCTATCTGAATCAACATCACTTAACCCAATCTCCTCAAGAGCTGAAAGCACCTTGTTGACAGCCCTTCGATAATTTTGTTTCTTGCTTGAATCAAATTTGAATTTTGAACACCGAGCTGGTGCTTTGTCATCCTTAGCTTCTTTACCTCTCAGTTTGGGACAGTTCACCTTAATGTGGTTTAGCTCACCACATTCAAAGCATCTAATTGGTCCTCCTCTTCTCCTTGATCTGACATTATTAATTGCTTTAGTCACCCTATTTGAGAAGAAGACAAGTTGTTCTTCTAGGATCTCCTCCAATTGTTCATCTGAAATTGAACTCAAAGCAAACAAAGAGAAACTAGAAGAACTTGATAAACTATCAGTTTGGTTAGTCACTAAACCCAAAGAACTAGACTTGTTTATTCTGGCCAAAATATCAATCTCATGTGTTTTCATCTTGGAATAAAGATCATTTAATGTGAGTGTTTCCATATTAACAGAGTGATTGATTGTAGTGACTAGGACCTCCCAAATGCATACATATACAAAGCATTCAAAATCTGTCTAGCATTGTCGAATCGAATAAATCACATCAGATTGCAAATCACTAATGATTTTATTGAAGCGATCAAAAGTGCATCTACTGATTCTCCCGGCTTCATCTCAAACTTAGAATACTCCTTTTTGAATTGATTTTGACGAACACCTTTAATGATTTTGAACCTTCACGATAATCAAGAAGAGTTGTCCAAATTTTGTTAGCAGATTTTATATTAGCAATTCTAACAAACTCATTCCTACTTAAACCTTGCAACAAAATATTTCTAGCCTTACCATTTGCTTCAACATCAGCAGTATTGTAGTTAGTAATCACAGCAGGCACTTCATAAGGATTTTCAACTTTTTGCCAGATGACATTACCTTGAGCTTGCAGAAAAACTTTCATCCTTGTCTTCCAATAGATGTAGTCAGATCCATCGAAATACGGTGGCTTACCTGAGAATCGATCTCGATCTGATGCCATTGCAACCTCGCTCGATACCACTTGTAGGATCGTAATGGCAATCGAGGGGGTTGAATGATTGCAATGAATAGTCCCCTAATTTCAACTTCTTTTGTTATCAAGAACTCCAAAGAAACTCTTTGGATGACTTGAAAACCTCACAATGAGTATCACCTCAAAGACAAAGAAGATCAACAAATCAAGAACCAAAGTTGAACGAATCAACTTTATATATCAAACTTGATTTGTGTCTACAAGACTTTCAAAGAATCACCCTCAAAGCCCCAACACAAAGGACCTCTAAACCATAGCAAAAACAAACAAAACAAGCTATCGTCAAAAACCCTAAAAATCTGCACATGCAAAGATCAAACAAACCCAAAACTTGGCACAAGTTCTCCAACTTGACCATCCATTAGCTCACTCACACCCATAAACACTATCATGCATCATGCAACACAATAAAGCTATTTAAATCAACAAACCGCAGACAATTCCCAAAGCGACAACTTTCAGAGCATAATCGAACTACCGCCATTATATCGCCCGGTATTGTCAAGACACGGTCGCATCGCTCAAAACACTCCGTACTACCGATTCTCAAGAACTTCCAAAACTTCCAAAAACATCGCTTCGAAAATCCATACCGTGCCCTCGCGGTATTACCGTCTTCCGGTACTACCGCCAACCAAATCATGGTATTATCGACTGCGGCCGTTCCGCTCTCAACTCGAACAATCGGAATTGACTTAACAAGACTGCCGAAGTTCTCTTCGAACAATTGCGCGGTACTACTACCGGCAAACCCACGGTACTACCGCTCCACAAACATCCGCAAAGACCCCGTAACAACGCCCTTGACACGGATGCTCCAGATTCATGGGCCGACGGACCATGCATCTTAGTCGTTGATGTTCGGATGGTCCGAACGTCACACCTAAATCTCCACCGTTAATCGTCAAACCAACGATCAAAAACATTTCACTTTCGGACTAGAGAGACTTGATGACTTGCGGTACTACCGCAATAAAAACGCGGTTATGCTGGTTCGCATGAGTTCCGCGCCAACAACTCCGGAACTACCGTGTCAAGGAAAAATCCAGAGCTCAAGCCCTTGGCCACGTGGACGCCCAGATCAATTGAGCCATTCGACCAAGGTATCACCGCTGATTCTTCGGAAAGTCCAACATTTCACAAGATCTCAATCGCCCAAACTAAATCCAACGGCCACAAGAGAACGGTCCTAACGTTTTCTCAATTCCATCGACTTGCGGTACTACCACGCCACAAGCGGTCATATCAAGACGGTAGTTCGCAAGATGTACAAAGCCTAGACTACCGATAATTCGACAAGAACTAATTTTCAAAGCAGAACCCGATGAACTCAAATGCAAGTCGGTTGAAGAGCACAAACAGTTCCAGAGACAATGTATTCATCATTAAGTACTGAGACTAAGTCTAGCTTATTGTCAATGTGTTCATCATCAAATATCATGACCAAAAACCTCTTGGTCTTACAATTTAATAATTTTTGGAGGCAAGTCAAACCAATTTTTCAATTGGTCAAACCCTAGAACAAACCTTGAGGAATTTCTTGAGAAAAATTCTGTCCATAAAAATCTCTGGAAATTTTATGTAAGGTTAATCTTGGAGTGAGAAACCTCCAGTCAAAATTTCAGAATTTTTGGAGTTAGTTTGCTACCTCTAAAAATTCCTCCAAACTCAGCCTTCAAATTTAAACTCAAATCTGGAGCACTGTTCCTTGGGTCCGAGCCACCTTCAAGTTGGTCGAACCCAACCGCATCCAGCACCAGCCCGAGCCCTTCCTCAGATGAGCGCCAGCGCCGCTGATCGAAATCTAACGGCCACGACCTCCCATCTCCTTTTCGCCGCCACGATCAAAATCCAACGCCACGACCTCCCATCTTTTCGTCGCCACAAGAACGGCCCACGACCTCCCACCTCCGCTCGGTGCCATTGATGCAAATCCAACGGCCACGACCTCCCATCTCTTTTCAGCGTCAGCGCAACGCCACGACCTCCCACCTGTTTGGCGCCATTGATGCAAATCCAACGGCCATGACCTCCCACCTGCTCACGCCATTGATGCAAATCCAACGCCACGACCTCCCATCTCTTTTCGTCGCGCAACGCCACGACCTCCCACCTTCTGCTTAGCGCCATTGATGCAAATCCAACGGTCATGACCTCCCATCTCTTTTTCAGCGTCATACAAGAACGGCCACAACCTCCCACCTTCGGCAGCCATTGATGCAAATCCAACGGCCACGACCTCCTATCTCCTTTCACAGGCGACCTCCCTTTCCTTTTCGCAACCGTCCGATGTAAATCTAACGGCTGCGACCTCCCTTTTCCTTGTCGGAACCGTTCGATGAAGATCTAGCGGTCACGACCTCCCCCTTTCCTTTTTGGACCCCCCCGATTCAGATCTAATGGTCCACGACCACCCCGATAATTATCTAACGGTCGAAATCAACCCGCCAGGATCGTTGGTTGGGCGCGACCGTCCATGTCTGCTCCACCGAGCTGTTCCTTTCTCTTCACGATTGGTGGGCTCGTCAGCACTGTTCTTCTCCTTCCTGGTCGCATACACAGGCGCCTATGGCAAAGGGGGGAGAGCAACGCTCGTCACCTCCATGGAGTACTTGAAACGACTCTTTTGTCGCCAACATTAATGCAAGATCGGCGCTCGCTCCCGAAAGTCCACTCTCTCTGTCCCTCACCTGCTCCCGTCGCTCAACATGTCCATGGCAGCAGGCTTGACCGTGGAGAAGGCCATTGCTCCCTCCCTTGCTTCTCTGGCTACTTAAGCCCCTCAAGCTCTTCCTCTTGTTCCTTTAAACACCCCCGTAGCTCTAGCTTACACCTTCTCGGCTTGTTGAGCTCAAACCATCCAAAAGCTCCTCAACCGCCATTGTTGAGCTTGGAGCACCTCGGTGAAGGCAGTGCCCCAGTGGCTTTTCCTCTCCTCTCTTTGCTCCAGCTTGAGCCTCTCATCTCGGTGGACCTTAACCCTCATTCAATTTTGGTTTGTCTCCCTAGGAAGCAGTTGAATTTGGAGTCCCCCCTTTTCGGCCGAACTTAACCCCCCTTCTTCCCCAAGTCCGGTAAGGACCTTCCCCCTTCAATTCCTTGCTCTGGGAGCATCTCCGAGCTATATGGAATCCATTTTGATGACGCGGTCTGGTTAATTTTGCTCAGGCTGCCTCATCCTTGTTTTTGTCCTCGGTGCCGGCAAGCTCCACCGCCGCCAGAGCTCCTCCTTCCACCTCCGAGCCTCCTCTGTACTCAGGTACATCCTCAGTAGCCCCTAGATGCTTGGGCACTAGCGTACTTGAACTGCCACGGAGCATTTCGCTGTTGTTACCATGGCCGCGAATGGCGCCGCCATTGCCGCAAAGATCGCCGCCATTCGGGTCGCCTCGTCAGCCGAATGGTCTGTGTGCGCAATGCTATTGCGCACACGTTGGTGTCCTTGGGTGGCGCCGGCGAGGTCCACGTCGCCGGCGGTGAGCTTGGGACTGCGTCGGGCGTTTTGTCGGATGAAAACAGCAGCGCCGTATTGTCATTAGGACACAATAATGGCGCCATTAAAATGTCTAATCATTGCTTAGTCTTAATGATGTCTTAAGCCGGCTCTTATGTGCCATCGCCAAAGGCCCGAGCCATCTCGTTCATCAGGCGCGTGGTTTTGAACCGGGTTCATCAGGACCGCTCATTTTAGATCAACGCCCATATCGATTTGAACGTCGGACCGTCCGAAGTGCGAATCAATCTGGGCCATCCATTCTTGATCCAAGCGTATGTTGCTTTTTCAGGATTTCATTTACTATTTTGGCCACGCGCGTGGGCCGCTCGTTTCCAAATCTGCGGCCCACAATTTGCCACATCGATTTGAGTTTAGAAAATTCCCGAGGGAATTATTTGTAAACTAAAAAAGGTAATAAACTTCAAAATTGCATAACTATTTCATGTTAGCTCCATTTGAGTTGATTCAAATTTTGTTAGCTCTGATTTGAACTAAGCTTTAATCTAAAAATGGTTGTAAGCTTAGTTCGGCTCTAGAAAATGGATTTGAAAATTGGGGTAGAAATAGACTTTAAATGTTGCTCTAAAAATTGCATTTAACTTGTGAATTGCATAAGCAATTCTCTATAGATACTTTTTGAGTGAATCCAATTGGGTTGGCTTCCTCTGTTAGTGTACTAAATGGTGGAATAGGTTTTAGGCATGTCACTATTTTCAAAATCTTGGTGGGTGCATTTTGTGTTGTTCTTGGGTGCATGTCTTTGAAAAATCATAGAAAATGCATACTAGCTCCAAATGAGGTGAACTCAATTGTGTTATTCATCTCCTGAGGTGCTTTACTTACCATAAAAATCCCAAGTGCAACACCTCTTTGGAAAATTGTGCTTGAGAATTTAATTCGGACGAACAGTAACCAGTTTGCATTTTCCAGGCTGAGCATATTTGTTTTGGCCATAACTTTTGCATTGAGAATCCAAATCAATTGGTTCTTGTTGCTAAATTCTTTAAAAATCATGCTCTAGCTTTTGTAAAAATTTCAAAGCATTTGGAGCAATTTTTCTGTTGAGTCTTTTCGGTTTTCGTCGTTCTTATCGATTCTTTATCGCTTTTTCGTTAGGTGCCGACGAGTGCGTTGATCCCGTGAGTGACCCTTTGCAGCATAGTAAGCAGCTCCAGCAAGGCAAGCAGTTTGATTATGTTTAATCCCATTACTTTCAAAGTCTAATATATTGTTTGCAAAGTGTATGTATGCATGCTCTATTTTGTTGTTAAATGATTATCGATTAGTTGATCCTATAGATGCATACTCTGTAGGTAAATATTCATTCTCTACTACTAAGCCTAGGAATATCTTGCTGTGATGTAGAGTTCGTTGGATGAACTCTCATCACTTAGTAGATCACGTGTTGGTATTGCTTAGAAATGCTTAGATTGCGGTAGAATTGGGCGGTCATCGACTTAGTCAATGATCTTGATCACACAAATCTAATTATTATTCCATTATGTCTAGCACTTGTGCTTTGTTAATTTGTAAAGTCAAAACAAAACTGAAAATGAAAACTATTTGGACTTGGGCACAATGGATGATAGTGTGATTTGTTGATATGTGGAATGGTGCCTAAGTCAACAAGGACCGAACATCTTGTTACACTAAACCAATCAATTTTGCGTGCTGACCACACGAGGGGGATATGGGGCCTCTCTTGACTAAGTACTTTGGCGTGTGTTAGCTTCGAGTTGCATGGTGGGCTATTGGGTGAGCAGTAGGGGGGTTTATCCACTGCAAGGAGCACCATCCGTATAAGGAGGTGAGCATCTTTGATAACTCTGCATCAACGTATGGGGAGGTTGTATCCCCATATGGGCGACTCATTGTTGACACACAATATTGGAAATGTCTCGTAGGACTTAGCCGTGCCGGCATACCAAAGGAAGTGTGCTAATAGTTTGGTGAAAAGACGGTCTGACGTGTGGGTACATTGGTACACCCCTGCAGGGTTCAAACTATTCGAATAGCCTTGTCCTAGGTTATGGACACGCTTGGGGAGGTCTTTCGAGAGTTAGACTATAACCTTTAATTAAAACTTGACAGGGGTGGTATGAATGGGTAATTCATGCTATTGTTGTGGTGACTATTGGGTTAGTCACTTCGTGATTGTTGTTGTCATCTATCTATTGTTATTATGTTGTTGTCTCATTGTTATTTGCAAATTAAAAATGAATGGTAAAACCGCTTTGAATCTATTTAAATATTGCAAATGAAAACTTGCTTTATGTTGAAAACAACCTCTGACCTCCACTTAAAGAAGCTTGCATGTAGCATATGTATAGGTCTCATACACTACACGAAGTCTTGCAGTACATTTTTGTACTCATTTGCTTTGCTTAATTAATTTGTTTGCAGAGGAGGTTGATCCTGTGGTATCACTTTTGTGAGATGTGCGGTGGATTTGATGACTAGCTTGGCGGCCCGATCGGTTGCCTTGTGGGCTTTAGGCAAACCGTATGGCTTTTGTTTATCGTCATCTTATGGCTTTTGCTTCCGCTGTTATTTATCTTTCTTAGTTGTTATTTGGTCGGTCGGCCCCTTTTGTAATAACTCTCTATTATGTATATCTTTGTATAATCTAGTTCGTGCTTTGGTTCTATGTCTTGTATGAAATTGATGCATAATTTTGTAAAGGGGTGTATATGCTGCATTTCTGGGAAGTATACATATCTCGAAAACACGGGTTATTTTATTTGTGATGCTAGGGTCAATGGATGACTAAGCATTACAAGCCAAATAAGCCGGGGTCCTCACATGATATCACCAGGTGATCGTATTCGACGATACCCAGTAACAGGTTGACCCGACTTGTAGTAGGTCTCGGTCCTACGAGGGAAATACTCAGATTCCATCCGCCGCAGATTTTCATGTCGTAATGGTGAGCGATCACCTTTCCGAGGGGCTTGTTGATTACCTGACGTTCGAAGGACATTTCTCCGAGTAGGAGATCGATGTGACTGGTCTTTGCGCCGATCTCTACGCGGGGTATTGTTCGAACGACTGGTAGTTGAGAAAGTTGTATTGCTACGACTTCCTGAATGATGTTGACGAGGTGCTTCCAATCTTGCCCAGCGGATTTATAGTAGTTTTCTATTTTAGAAAATACCAGAAATTCCAAATAGCAAAAGAAAAGAGCAAATGAACTTGGAAAATTTCTAGAAAAATCTAGAAAATATATCCAAGCACAGAGAACCCAATTGAAATAGTTTTGACCATTGTTCACGTTGACTTTAATCATATTAAATTGTTTTGATGCACAAGGTTCAATATTAAGCTTTTAAATTAAATTCAGATAAATCCAAATGGTGAATTTTCTCCCTACTAACTATTCAAAGGATTTTTAAAGCTCAGAAAATTGGGATGTTACAAACATCCCCCCGTTAAAGGAATCTCGACCCCGAGATTCAGGCTAGCTAGAGAAAAGGTTGGGAACTCGGTTTTCAGCTCTTCTTCACGCTCCTACGTGGCTTCACCTTCTGAGTGGTTGCTCCACTGAACCTTGTAAAAATGAACGGTCTTGCTTCTGGTCTGACGCTCTGCGACATCCAAAATCTTGACTGGCTACTCTTTGTAAGTGAGGTCTTCTTTCAACTCAATTGATTCCAACAGAGCTTGTTCTTCTGGCACATGAAGACACTTCTTCAACTGAGAGACATGAAAGACATCTTATACTCCTGCTAACGACTGCGGTAGCTCCAAATGATAAGCTACTTCTCCACAGCGATCCAAAATCTGGAACAGACCAACATACCAAGGGGCAAGCTTCCCTTTGGCATGAAACCTCTTTACATCTCTGAGTGGCGTAACTCGAAGATAAACAAACTCCTCTGATTCAAAGCTGAGATCACGACGACGGTTATCAGCATAGCTCTTCTGCCTCGACTGAGCTATCTTTAATCTTTCTCTGATCATAGACACTTGTTCTTCTGCCTCTTGAATGATATCTGGCCCAAAAACCAAATGCTCAGCTGTTTCTAACTAATTCACAGGGGTTTTGCAGGCATGACCATACAAAGCTTCAAATGGGGATATTTGCAAACTGGCTTGATAACTGTTGTTGCACGAGAATTCTGTATACGGCAAACTCTTATCCCAACTAGTAGTATTAGCTAGAGCACAAGCTCTCAACATATCTTCCAATATTTGATTAACCCTTTTAGTTTGTCTATCTGTCTGAGGACAGTAAGCAGTACTGAAATTCAGATGATTCCCTAAGGCTTCATGAAAACTTTGCCAAAAACGAGAGGTGAACTGAGATCCTCGATCTGACACTATCTTCTTGGGCACACCATGCAAACTGACAATCCCCGTCAGGACCTCCCTTGCTTAGATCTTGACCGTTAAGACCTCCCCTTTGGAGATCTTAGCCGTCAGGACCTCCCTTGCTTAGATCTTGACCGTTAAGACCTCCCCTTTGGAGATCTTAGCCGTCAGGACCTCCCTTGTTTAGATCTTGACCGTTAAGACCTCCCCTTTGGAGATCTTAGCCGTCAGGACCTCCCTTGCTTAGATCTTGACCGTTAAGACCTCCCCTCTGGAGATCTTAGCCGTCAGGACCTCCCCTCGTTAGATCTGACCGTTAAGACCTCTCCTTTGGATATCTTAACCGTTCAGACCTCCCCTTTGAGGATCTGACCGTCAGGACCTCCCCTCTGCAGATCTGGCCATCAAGACCTCCCCTTGTGGATCTGACCGTCAGGACCTCCCCTTGAGCTTTGACTGGCTCCCATTTGTCAGTCACGACCTCTTTCTTTATCCTTTGACTATGTCCTTGGCACCTGGAAGTCTTCAAGCATTTAATGCTTGTTGTGTCGCATTAAATGCTACCACCTTTTTGGCACCACTAGGCTACCTTTTGTCTTATCTTTTACCAACTCCTTTCATTCCTCCACTTGCTTTTGAGCCGAGAGCCCTGGGAAATCTCAGTGGCTCTGGCTATAAAAGCTTGGGCAGTCCTTCTTCTCTAACCTTTTGCTCCATTCCACTCTCTGGCTCCTCTCGCAAGCTCTTGGACCTCCTCCAAAGCTCTCTGGACCTCCTCTCTAAGCTTCGGACCTCCTCCAACAAGCTCCTTGGACCTCCTCCTGATCACCTAACCTCTCTGTTGGTTTATTTTGGTGTTCTATTGGAGTTTCTTTAGACCTTATTTGAGCTTTGTATTGAGTTGTTTTGGTTTTCCCATGTAGATTGTGAAGACACTAAGGAGCAAGAGCTCTCCGAGGAAGAAGAAGACACCCAAGCCTTTGAGCAAGGCAAATTACACTCTTGACCATGTTGCACCCATTATTTCAACATATCTATGTTCCATTTCAAAGGATAATGCATGCTTACTTTTTTAAGTTATTTCAATACCTGTCTTTAAATTCATAGTTACGCCTAATTCCTTGTTATGACCACTGCTAATCTTGAACCGAACATGTTGTCACCCTAGGCAAAACCTGGTTTTACGCGATAATGTGGACCAGGACCTTTGAAAAACTTAAGCTTGGTCATGCCTAGATAAAGAATCTTGATTTGGAAAGTTTTGGCCAAAAAATAACACTTGTCTAAATGTTTTGAAGCATGGCATTGGTGTGTCATGGAGGTCCCCATGGCATTGGTGTGTCATGGCGGTACCCACGGCATTGGTGTGCCATGGAGATTTTACAAATGTTTGGCAAGCAAGTACAATGGAAAATGGTTTAGACTTGGGTGGATCTAGTTGTGTGGTTGGTGCATGTCCATGCACGGGATCGTGCCTTTTATGGTTAATCGATGCCCTTGGGTTTGAGATTGAGCTGACGTTGAATTTGCGAATTCTTGCTGCGAACTATTGGTAAAGAAGTGTTGTATGTCTTTTTGTAATTAATTCTTATAAATCCCAAGGTAATTGTTGTTGGTGAACTCTCGCGGATATAAACTTTATATAGAATTGATTAGTGATGCATTTGATATTAGCTTTATAGATTTTCGCTTGTTACCGCTTGAATGAAAATGATTTATTCTCGCATCTAATAAACCACGTTCTAAATCCTGTTGATGAACTTGTAGTAATATTATCCTATATGGAATTGTTTTGCGATGCGTTTGTTATCAACCGAGTTTATATTTTGTTTTTGATTTAGGTGAATTTTATTTCTTGCTAATTACTAATTAGCTTTTCTTTAGTTTAGTCTGAATTTTCGGGTTCATAAATATGAGTTTGAAATGACGATGAAAGTTTCAGTTTGTTACATGGTTCAATTCGTTACTGTGTAATACTGTTTAATGTGGCTTAGCTTAATTTGATTGTCAGTTCTCACACTCTTGGTTTTATGTTGGCATCCATTTTTGCAGGAACTCACAAGTTGCAACCGATTTGCTTTATATCGTATAGTCAGATCCTTGTGCAGCTGGTAAAAACAAGCAATCTTCAAAACAGCTCTCTCCACTGGAGTATCAAACCAATTTTGGCACATATTTTTAACAATAAGATGAGTATCCAATCTGAAGTAATGCATGTCAATAGAGAACTGAACAGAACTGCACATAGCCTGGCGCAAGGAGCAATTAGAATGGATGATACTACTTCTGACAATATCCAACTATCTTGTCACAATCTGTTTCATCAAGCAGACTGCTTCTATCTTTCTTCGTTGCAGTTACCGAATATGTATAACTTAAGACTTTGTCAAGGGATGAGCTAATCAATTGATCAGGCGGCAAATCCTACGGGAATCACCATAGAGAGAGGAAGACGATCCACGGCGATCGAGCAACTTAGGCGGATCCCTGATGCATGATGACGAACCTGAAAACCGGAGTAATTAATTTGCGAGGATTTATTCTGATCTATTTTGCCACAAGGGACTGTGAGGTTTGGGGATTGTTACGCTGGAAATGGGCCACAGCCGAGGAGCCCAATAATGCGTGGACGCACTCCGTCATTGCCTGCGTCTGATCACTGGAAAAGATCGGCCCAATTATCCGTGGACCCACTCCGTCATTGCCTGCGTCAGATCACTGGAAAAGATCTACCGTTGCCTTCTACCTCACAGAACCGAAGTGTTTCAATACGTCTGTAACTCTGTTAATTTTCAACCAGCCGGAAGAATGGATATATTCGCTCTCAGCCTATTGACCGTGCTAGTTACGGTGAAGAACGTGGCGACAAAACCAGCATCCTTCGCAGCCTCGGAGTCAGGATTTTAACGATAGTTATGCTTCTTTTTTTTTCGATTACAAGAAAGATATACATACATATATACATCATCATGTATGCACACCACACACGCGCGCAAGTGCTTGATACTTGAATATTATTATACAATTATTTGGCAATTGAATCACTTAATTCTTATCACCTTAGATAATTATGTGGTAACTTTACTAGCTACAGTTGTACTTAAATGTCATGCTAGTCTTGCTTAAGTACTAGGGTATTAATTGCTTTAATCATCATCTTTTAAACATGAAATTATTTTTGGGCAGTCATTGGAGGTAAATGACTGAAAAATTTGAGATAATTTAATTTATGCTCCTCAAAATCCTAATAACTTGCTATTACCACATCTGTGCGGATGGTATGATGGTGGGTGCTATTGTAGCATGAGAAATATTGGTTTGTGGTATGCACCGCCTAGATAAACTTTAAGGACTTAATCCTGTGATGACTTCCCAGTGTAAAACAGTGCAACCACAAGTCTATAATGGTGTCAACCTGGCTAAATAATTTATTTCCACCAGTGCGAGTTGCACCATTGGAGTGACCCACGAGTCGTGTCGCTGTTGTAAGCCGTCGTGGATACAGGTCGTGTCGCTGGTGTAAGCTGCGGTATGGAGCAAGAGGGGGTCTGGGTGTGGCTGATGTAACCACCCTCAAATGAAACTTTAGCGGGTGTAACTTACACTGGAGGATGCATTGTAAAGTAAAGGCCTTGTGATGATCGATCTTCTTGATTCACATGTCTAAGGAAACGTGTGTACATATCAAGATGATTATCTATTGTAGGTAAAGTGTACAGTCTCTGCAGAGTATAAATTGTTCGAACAATCGTGCCCACGATCAAGGGCGGGCATGAAAACTTATGCGAGTTAGTTCTATTTTTAAAACATTTGTGGGTGGGATGAAACCTGCAAATTCTAGTATTTTTCCTAGATGGATGTAAACTCGTAGGGTAGATGTAGCCCTGAATTTGGATTTTTCCTTGATGGATGTAATCCAGTATTGTTTATTGGGTGGATATAACTCTAATAATCAAAATTAAGCATATGGTGGATAGAACCTTGTAACAGGTGGATGAAACCTGCACCGTTATAAATATTGCACAATTACTTTCTTTAACAAAAACATGAATTGGTTAAATTGCTAAGTCATAGGAGTTTCTAAATATGATAATTGCAAACGTTGCTTTTAGCAAATAAAGGAGCCCGAGCCATGCTTGTAAAATCTTGCATGTACATCTATTGCATATTGTGTGTTGGCCCGCGAGCACGGTTGTTTGTGCTCACCCTCGCTTTCCCCCAAATCTCTCAGAAGTGTTGGACCAAGGACACTACTCCTATTACGAGGATCCTGAAGTTGATGGTCAAGAAGATGTTGGAGAATAGATTAGTTTTTAGTAGTCTAGGTCTCGCCCCAATCTAGCTGACTCAGTCGGTACTTACGTGCACCAATATTATCCAAGTCTTTGGGTAATATCGTTCGTGCACAGGCTACCCCAGTCGCTTGTCTATGGAGAGGTGTGCCCTACCCCTTTTGCTTCCGCTACTATTTTCGCTGTTATGTAATGTATCTATT
This sequence comes from Phyllostachys edulis, assembly GCA_036346405.1. Classification (NCBI taxonomy): domain Eukaryota; kingdom Viridiplantae; phylum Streptophyta; class Magnoliopsida; order Poales; family Poaceae; genus Phyllostachys; species Phyllostachys edulis. Next base: position 66,014,004 of record CM070548.1, on the reverse strand, counting down.
TGGCCTGATTGGCCATGCTGTAAAACTCGACCCGATGCGGTCTACTTGACACTGATATGTTGTAATAAATGAATGATTTGGTTTACAACATGTATGAAATGATTCAGTGATTTATCTGTGAGCACTATCTACTGATCCAGGAAATAGTGCAGTGGTTTCACAGAGGATTTGGATTGACAAAATCCGGGTCCGACAGTTTTGCTCAAAATGTAAACAAAATGAAACAGATGAACATGTTTTCTTTCTCTGTACTTTTGCTAAAGCTGTTTGGTTTGCCTCTCCTTTCTCCATTAAAACTGGAGATCATGATTTCCACATCTTAAACATTACTCAAATGCTACATCACATCCTTTCACATCTCACTCATGATAATGAAAATGTCTTATTTTTCAAGATCCTTGTGCAGCAGGTAAAAAACAAGCAATCTTCAAAACAGATCTCTCCACTGGAGTATCAAACCAATTTTGGCATATTTTTAACAGTAAGATGAGTATCCAATCTGAAGTAATGCATGTCAAAAGAGAACTGAACAGAGCTGCATATAGTCTGGCGCAAGGAGCAATTAGAATGGATGATACTACTTCTGACAATATCCAACTATCTTGTCACAATCTGTTTTATCAAGCAGACTGTTTCTATCTTTCTTCGTTGCAGTTACCGAATATGTATAACTTAAGACTTTGTCAAGGGATGAGCTAATCAATTGATCAGGCGGCAAATCCTACCGGAACAAAAAAAAAATCGCGATAGCATGTGCTCTCAAGTCAAGTTCCAGTTCCTTGTTCCTCGCAAGAGGAAAAAAAAGTCAAGTCCCTTGCGGCACAATAGATCAGAATAAATCCTCGCAAATTAATTACTCCGGTTTTCAGGTTCGTCATCATGCATCAGGAACTATTGTGTTCTGCGGCCTGTGAGTTGTGGGCGTATTGTGGGGATATGAGGCCCATACGGCCGGGTGTTTCAGCCCAAATTGTTGAGGCTCGCAGCCTAGTGTGTATTGTTCTCTCTCAAAGATCTACCGTTGCCTTCTACCTCACAGAACAGAAGTGTTTCAATACGTCTGTAACTCTCTTAATTTTCAACCAGCCGGAAGAATGGATATATTCGCTCTCAGCCTATTGACCGTGGCGACAAAACCAGCAAAAAGCATAGCGATCCTCGCAGTTGCGGAGACGGATTTTGACGAGGGGATGCAAACGATTACAAGAAAAACGTACATGCACACACATCACCACTACACACGCGCATTATTGGCACGGCGACGACTACTTGATCACTTGGACTGTGTAGTTCTTTTTTTCTTTCCTGTAACTGGTCACGTTTGATGACCTAATGGCCAATTGAACGGGCACTACTGGCAGGCTAGTTACCTCTATAAACTAGCTGTAAAGCTCCGCTCGTTGCTACCTTCCTGTCTCACGACACAGACGATCGACCGATGGGCGAGACTCGCCGACGACGAAGCCAGACGCGGTGTGCGTGCCGTTCCCGAAGGGCACATCACGCCGATGTTGAAGCTGGCCAAGATCCTCTACTGCAAGGGCTTCCACCTCACCTTCGTCAACACCGAGTACAACCACCGCCGCCTCATCCGCTCCTGGCGTGAGACGCTGTCGCGGGCCTCCGGGCTTCGCTTTGCCACCATCCCTGATGGCCTCCGCCGTCCGCGCTAACGCCAAGCAGGACACGGCATCCATATGCTACTCCACGATGACCACCTGCCTTCCCCACTTCAAGAACTTGCTTGCCGACCTCAACCGTTTGGCTGGTATGCCGTCGGTCACGTGCGTCGTGGCGGACAACGTCATGAGTTTCAGCGTAGACGCCGCGAAGGAGATCAACGTGCCATGCGCACTATTCTGGACGGCCAGCGCCTACGGCTACATGGGCTACCGCCACTACCGCCAACTCATCGAGAAGGGTCTTTTCCCCCTCGAAGGTATGTATGTACAGCTAGCTCTCTCTCTCTCTCTCTCTCTCTCTCTATATATATATATATATATATATATATATATATATATATATATATATATATATATATATAAGACCATGATATGCTTATATGCACATCGACTGAACTAAAATTAACATTCTAGGTTTCTAACCAGGTCTGTCGAATTCAACTGTTTTCTCTGCAAAAAAAACTATCATATTCTGAAAGTTCATTTACAACTCTATTATACATAAATTATAGTAAATTATTTATGTAATTTTGGTTCTTGGCCACTGTAATATTTTTTGAAAGTCTTAATAACTCATATTTCTATTACATGATTCAAAATCTCATATGTACTCTGAGAGGGTGAACAAAAACAAAGTTAAAAAAAATTATATACCAACAAAATACGACAATGTGGTGAACCCGTTATGTTTTCATATGTACTTTGAGAGGTTGAACAAAAACAAAGACAAAAAAATAAAATTATATACCAACAAAATAAGACAATGTGGTGAACCCGTTATGTTCCGAATAAAAAATTATAATAAATTCGGACCCAATTCATCATATGGGAAAAAGTGCAAATCTCAAAGCATATCGGACGAATAAAAATTCAGCTATTATGATTTTTTTTCTTACAGCACGTCAACAACACGAATCTTATAGCACATCTAACGAACAGAAAAGTGACAATTTTGACTTCAAAAAAGTGTCCGAAGTTATATAGCAATTCGCTTCTAACAAGTGGTTGCATGCATGTGATCGACTAGATGAGGAGCAGCTGACGAACGGGTTCTTAGACACGCCGGTGGACTGGGCGCGCGGCATGAGCAAGCACATGCGGATCGGGGACTTCCTGAGCTTCGTCCGTTCGACGGACCGTGGCGACATCCTGTTCAACTTCGCCTTGCGCGAGACGGAGCGCGCGTCGGCCTCGTCGGCCGTCGTCCACAACACTTTCGATGAGCTCGAGCAGACGGCCATTGACGCCATGCGCGCAATCCTCCCACCAGTATACACCGTCGGCCCTCTCAACCTCCTCACCAAGCAGGTTGTCGCTGACGGTCTGGTCGACACGCTAGACTCTAACCTTTGGGAAGAAGAACACGCCTGTCTCGACTGGCTCGACGGCAGGAATCCCACGTCCGTAGTGTACGTGAACTACGGGAGCGTAACCGTCATGACCAGCCAAGAGTTGGTGGAGTTTGCATGGGGCCTAGCCAATAGCGGCTACGAGTTCTTGTGGATCATTAGGCCTGACCTAGTGAGAGGTGACATCGCCATGCTGCCTCCCGAGTTCCTGGAGGCAACCAAGGACCGAGGCCTCCTTGCCAGCTGGTGCCCGCAAGAGGTGGTGCTGCGGCACGAGGCGGTCGGGCTGTTCTTGACGCACGGCGGGTGGAACTCGACGTTGGAGAGCCTCTGCGGTGGGGTGCCCATGCTGTGCTGGCCGTTCTTCGCCGACCAGCAGACAAACTGCCGGTATATATATATGGCGCCAAGAGCTAGCTGTACATACGTACCTTCGAGGGGGAAAAGACCCTTCTCGATGAGTTGGCGGTAGTGGCGGTAGCCCATGTAGCCGTAGGCGCTGGCCGTCCAGAATAGTGCGCATGGCATGTTGATCTCCTTCGCGGCGTCTACGCTGAAACTCATGACGTTGTCCGCCACGACGCACGTGACCGACGGCATACCAGCCGAACGGTTGAGGTCGGCAAGCAAGTTCTTGAAGTGGGGAAGGCAGGTGGTCATCGTGGAGTAGCATATGGACGCCGTGTCCTGCGCGGCGTTGGCGTCGGACGGCGGGAGGCCATCAGGGATGGTGGCAAAGCGGAAGCCCGGGAGGCCCGCGACAGCGTCTACGCCGCGGGAGCGGATGAGGCGGCGGTGGTTGTACTCGGTGTTGACGAAGGTGAGGTGGAAGCCCTTGCAGTAGAGGATCTTGGCCAGCTTCAACATCGGCGTGATGTGCCCCTGCCCGGGAACGGCACGCACACCGCGTGCGGCTTCTCGTCGGCCGGAGTCTCGCCCATGGGTCGATCGTCTGTGTGCGTGAGACAGGAAGGTAGCAACGAGCGGAGCTTTTACAGCTAGTTTATAGAGGTAGCTAGCCTGCCAGTAGTGCCCGTTCAATTGGCCATTAGGTCATCAAACGTGACCAGTTACAGGAAAGAAAAAAAGAACTACACAGTCCAAGTGATCAAGTAGTCGTCGCTGTGCCAATAATGCGCGTGTGTAGTGGTGATGTGTGTGCATGTACGTTTTTCTTGTAATCGTTTGCATCCCCTCGTCAGAATCCGTCTCCGCAACTGCGAGGATCGCTATGCTTTTTGCTGGTTTTGTCGCCACGGTCAATAGGCTGAGAGCGAATATATCCATTCTTCCGGCTGGTTGAAAATTAAGAGAGTTACAGACGTATTGAAACACTTCTGTTCTGTGAGGTAGAAGGCAACGGTAGATCTTTGAGAGAGAACAATACACACTTGGCTGAGAGCCTCAACAATTTGGGCTGAAACACCCGGCCGTATGGGCCTAATATCCCCACAAGAGGCCCACATCTCACAGGCCGCAGCACACAATAGTTCCTGATGCATGATGACGAACCTGAAAACCGGAGTAATTAATTTGCGAGGATCTATTGTGCCGCAAGGGACTTGACTTTTTTTCCTTTTGCGAGGAAACAAGGAACTTGACTTGAGAGCACATGCTATCGCGATTTTTTTTTTTGTTCCCGTAGGATTTGCCGCCTGATCAATTGATTAGCTCATCCCTTGACAAAGTCTTAAGTTATACATATTCGGTAACTGCAACGAAGAAAGATAGAAACAGTCTGCTTGATGAAATAGATTGTGACAAGATAGTTGGATATTGTCAGAAGTAGTATCATCCATTCTAATTGCTCCTTGCGCCAGGCTATATGCAGCTCTGTTCAGTTCTCTTTTGACATGCATTACTTCAGATTGGATACTCATCTTACTGTTAAAAATATGCCAAAATTGGTTTGATACTCCAGTGGAGAGATCTGTTTTGAAGATTGCTTGTTTTTTACCTGTTGCACAAGGATCTGACTATCCGATATAAAGCAAATCAGTTGCAACTTGTGAGTTCCAGCAAAAATGGATGCCAACATAAAACCAAGAGCTTCTGCTTGTAATAGACAAGGCAGTACTCCAGAAGCTTTTGCCTTGATTGCGATCTTAATCGGGTCTGTTGCTTCAAGATTGAAAATAAGCACTCCCGAGCCGACATTGCCATCCTCTATCCATGCCGCATCAATGAAACAATTGTGCATTTGTTGAAAATTGACTTTGTTTGTTGAAGTTGTGTAATGTGATGTTGGTAAAGAGCTCACATCTTGACGGGATAATTGTTCTGAAGAGTTTGAATATTCTCACTCTGTTGAGCTATGTCATTCTGAGTGATACTCTGGTTGTAAGAAGGGAAGTATATATGAGTGAAGGCTTGAGCTTGATAGAGGATGCTTTGAACAATGTTGTCTTTTTTTCTTGAAATGTTTATGATTCCTAGCTTTCCAAATAAACCAAAGGATATTGAAAAATAAGACATTTTCATTATCATGAACGAGATGTGAAAGGATGTGATGTAGCATTTGAGTAATGTTTAAGATGTGGAAATCATGATCTTCAGTTTTAATGGAGAAAGGAGAGGCAAACCAAACAGCTTTAGCAAAAGTACAGAGAAAGAAAACATGTTCATCTGTTTCATTTTGTTTACATTTTGAGCAAAACTGTCAGACCCGGATTTTGTCAATCCAAATCCTCTGTGAAACCACTGTACTATTTCCTGGATCAGTAGATAGTGCTCACAAATAAATCACTGAATCATTTCATACATGATGTAAACCAAATCATTTGTTTATTACAACACATCAGAGTCAAGTGGACCGCATCGGGTCGAGTTTTACAGCATGGCCAATCAGGCCAAATAGATACATTACATAACAGCGGAAATGGTAGTGGAAGCAAAAGGGGTAGAGCACATCTCTCCATAGACAAGCGACTGGGGTAGCCTGTACACGAACGATATTACCCAAAGACTTGGATAATATTGGTGCACGTAAGTACCAACTGAGTCAGCTAGAATGGGGCTAGACCTAGACTACTAAAAACTAATCTATTCTCCAATATCTTCTTGACCATCAACTTCAGGATCCTCATAATAGGAGTAATGTCCTTGGTCCACGACTTCTGAGAGATTTGGGAGAAAGCGAGTGTTAGCACAAACAACCGTGCTCGCGAGCCAATACACAATATGCAATAGATGTACATGCAAGGTTTAACAAGCATGGCTCGGGTTCTTTTATTTGCTAAAAGCAACATTTGCAATTATCATATTTAGAAACTCCTATGACTTAGCAATTTAACCAATTCATGTTTTTATTAAAGAGAGTAATTGTGCAATATTTATAACGGTGCAGGTTTCATCCACCTGTTACAAGGTTCTATCCACCATATGCTTAATTTTGATTATTAGGGTTATATCCACCCAATAAACAATACTGGATTACATCCATCTAGGAAAAATCTAAATTCAGGGTTACATCTACCCTACGAGTTCACATCCATCTAGGAAAAATACTAGATTTTGCAGGTTTCATCCCACCCACAAATGTTTTTAAAATAGAACTAACTCGCATAAGTTTCCATGCCCACCCTTGATTGTGGGCACGGCTGTTCGAACAATTTATAATCTGCAGAGACTGTACACAATACTTACAAGAGATAATCGTCTTGATATGTACACACGTTTTCTTAGACATGTGCATCAAGAAGATCGATCATCACAAGGCCTTTACAATGCATCCTCCAGTGTAAGTTACACCCGCTAAGGTTTCATTTGAGGGTGGTTACATCACCACACCTGCATTCTCTTGCTCCACAATCGCTTACACCAAATGACACGACTCAGATCCACGACGGCCACAACAAATGACACGACTCGTGGGTCACTCCAATGGTGCAACTCGCACTGGTGGAAATAGATTATTTAGCCAGGTTGATACCATTATAGACTTGTGGTTGCACTGTTTTACACTGGGAGGTCATCACAGGATTAAGTCCTTAAAGTTTATTTGGGCGGTGCATACCACAAACCAATATTTCTCATGCTACAATAGCACCCACCATCATACCATCCGCACGGATGTGGTAACAGCAAGTTATTAGGGTTTTGAGGAGCATAAATTAAATTATCTCAAATATTCCAGTCATTTACCTGCAATGACTGCCCAAAAATAATTTCATGTTTAAAAGATGATAATTAGGGCAATTAATACCCTAGTACTTAAGAAAGACTAGCATGACACTTAAGTACAACTATATCTAGTAAAGTTACCACATAATTATCTAGGGTGACAAGAATTAAGTGATTCAATTGCCAAATAATGGTATAATAATATTCAAGTATCAAGTACGTATGTAACTACCTTAAAGATTTGACATATATTTGCATAATGAATTAAACATGCAATTTGATAATTTAAAAGAATATAAACTTGCATAAAATGTAGGTTCAATATGATCAAAGTATTAACTCACCTGGGTCAAAGGCAAGAGGGACTTGAAAGTCTTGAGCTTGATCAAACTGGGGGTCTCCCGCTTCTTCAAACTCTACTCAGACGATCGCATCGAAAAAAGAACAAACAAGCAAGCAAAGCAAATAAATACTAAAGAAATATCAAATGAACTCCAAATTGAACAAAGCTACTGCCAAAAGAAAGATTTTGAATTTATACAATTTTAGAAACAAATTTCATTTAATTTGGAATTACAACGAGGGAGAACGAGCTCTCCGAAGTTTACTTTTGAATCAATTCTAGAAAAAGACAGAGGAGAGAGAGAAACTCTCTGATAGGTGGGGTCCACTGCACAGTGACTCGGTGCACAGGAATAGTGCATGGACCGAGGTCCAAGTGCATAGTACACGGGTTCATCAGGGTTTTACCGTGCATTAAAGCCTCGGGGTCCGTTGGTCAGTGACTCCTAGAGAAACCAGAATTAAAGCCACCTCGTTAATTAAACCTTGGGCCCACACGTCATTGACTCACGGTGAAACCCAGGGTTAATTAAACCAGCCATTAATTATCTCTCAGCCCTAAGGATAGATATTATGATATCAATGACTGAGCTACAGGAGTTGCCTGGTTCGAACAGAACAGGGGAAGCTAGGGGACGCTCACGGTCATGCTCATCGCCCACAAGGGGAGCCACGGCGGCGCTGAGTAAGGCCAAAAATGGAATCAGGGAGGCTAGCTGGTCCTAAGGGTGGCCGGGACATGGCCGGTGGTGGACCAGAGCGGCGGCGCGCCAGAGATGCGCGGCGGCGGCGCTACAGGCTACGGCGGCCATGGCGAACCAGCGGTGCTTTGAGCTAGGAAAAGCATGCACAAGCTGGAACAAGGTACGGGGAACTCGCCGGGACCGAGAGGGAGGCCGAAGGACGGCGAACGACGATGAGGAAGGTTCCGGCCGGAGTTGAGGAAGGAGGGGAAATTCGGCGACTCCTGAAGACCAAATGCAAAATTAAGAGAGGGAAGGAATCCTCAGGCCTTGGAACACAACGTGACGAGGACGGCCGAGAGGGGAGCTCACCGGAGCGATGAAATGACAACGATGGTGCGGCGGCCTGAAAGTGAAGCTCGAGCTTTCTTTGGTGTGTCTCGGCAACAGAGAGGGAGGCAAGGTGGGGAGGGCAAGGGCGAGGCCGGGGGCTTCTTATGGCCACAAGGAGGAGGATGGAGCCATTGGAGTTTCGATGACGCGCAAGGGCCGAGGACGGCGCGGTGCAACAGAGCCGATGGGCGCGGGGAAGAGGGGAAAGGCTAGGGGGTCCGAGCAGGAGCACAGGGTGACGAGGCACACGACGCTGCACAGTGCGGAGTAGGGTGAGGTGACGTTGTGTAGTGCTGTCAAGCGGTAGTGGCCGGTGGGAGCAGGGGTGCCGGGTCCAGAGCGCGTGCGCGACACGTTCTGGGAGCGGCATGGGCAGCAAGGGGGGTTCTAGGCCAGGCCAGAGGGGGAAAATGGCAGGGGGAAGGTTGGGCTGGTCCAAGCCCAAGAAGGAAAATGAAACTGAGAAATTGAATTTTGGGGAAACTTTGAGCTGAAACTTTTGAATTCAAAACCAAACTCGGTTAAACTCCAAAATGGGATGTTACAAAAACCCATCTAAATCTTTGATTCTTACCTTTACTCTGCCGGCTATTGGAATAGCTCTTACAATGATCCTCCATATAAACACATGCACTTTTGTTAGAATATTTTTGCATTTCCATGTGACAGTTAGTAGATCTCTTACCCGTTGTGGGAGGTTTGAGTGAATGATGGCAGAATTATTCACATTTTTATATGCACTTGGTGTTGTCCAAAAGCCTCTAGGATGACAAAGTAGCTTTTGTGATGACTATGATATAGAATAGAATCAGTTAGGAATGGTATCCAATATGGTTCCTTTTATATATTTAGTAGATTGAATTGATCTCGAAGTTCACTTCTTTATATGGTTCCTTTTACAAAGGAGGCTCCCGTCGACAGCTCGTTGCAGGGTAGAGATGCTACAAGGAGGTGCGCATTAGCTTGCATGCATCCCAAGGATGGTGGGGATGGGAGGAATCGACAGGGGACTCACCGAGTCGGTGGCTAACTAGAAAATGGTTGCGGTGGTCAAAAGTAAGGAAGAGGATCGATCCAGAGGATTCTCCGTGATTGAAGCTTCATTAACAGAGGAAAAAGCATTAGTGAGGTGTAAGACATGATATGACGTGAGAAAAGGTGGTTCAAGCTCACTCGATTTGTTGGGATACGGGTAGGCTACGATAGCAACAATTCAAAAATTCTACCACGCAAACCAGGAAGCCAAGCAAGAAGATGATCACAGATCGTTACCACTAGACGCACAGAGCAATGGAAGAAGGCCGGCGTACTGGTCCGACAAAGAGCGCTGCCGATGTATCGGGTCGTAAGTCGATCGTCAAATATCCTTGTGAGTTGATCGCCTCTCCAAAGACCTCTCTACAGCTTTCTTGCGAAGACCGCGGATCGCCCTAAGCGCAACAACGAGAAGCGCCTCTATGGTATCCACACGCCCAAGGAAGGAACAATCAGACGCCGGTGTGTTAGCACCAATCGCACGGGAGGCACTCAAGAAGATGGCGGCTAGGGTTTCGGTGAGGGCACCAGGCCAACTCTCTCTTCCAACATGACCTCATGCATCTCCTTATATAGTGCCCCGTGATGGATCCTATCCAAACACGCCATTTAATCAGATTCTTACCGGGTTTGTTCCAACCTGCTAATGTGTGACCCGTTAGGTTCATGTAGTTCGGTTGTGACTGAAACCCTTTCCGCCACGAGTCGAAGCGGTTCCTAGCAGACATAACGATTCCCAAATACACACAAATTATATCGACTAACCTTAATGCAATATGATCTACGACTAGGTCCTCATCACTTACGACTGTGTCCTATCTCTATACGCATCAGCCAGATTCGATCACGACCAACTCAGAACTCCCCACGACTTGGTTTCACCACTCTGTGATTACGCTCGACCGCCTACGACTTGCTTGTATCTCCATACCGACAAATTCAGTGGTGGTCGAACCAAGCACCTACTCATGTATTCTCCCTTTGCCTCACGATATCCGGTTGAACTCTGTGAGATGTTGTGTCATCCATGAACTGCTCAATGCTTTCTCGACGAGTATCGGATAACCTTATGTGGTCGAACTCTTCGACCACCAAAGGGCATGGCCATGCACTTTCTTTATCCGACCACTTCGAGGGCCCAGAGATATCTCTCTGTTATGTTAGGAGGGCAAATCCCATATCCTATCAACACATCCCTCTGCATGTTTCATAGCATACCCGAAAGCTACCTTTATAACTACCCGCCATTTAGTAGCGTTTGGCAACCCCTAAGAGTGCTATTACACATGTAGGAAACCATGTCGATCTCGTGTCTAAGGATTATACATCATCATTGCTTGAGACCAACTAACACACATAGAATCATAACAATCTCAATAGTGTCTCAAGGTGGGTCTTATCCAACACCATGTTCTCTAACACGTGTCCACATTATTGATTTGATATCCCTATATCCATGACCGTGAAACGTGGTCATCAATCAATACATGTGTCTGGTCGAGAGTCACTAGTGTTCACCAAAGGACTTTCACTGTGGATATTTTTAGAACGACATCATCATAAGTTAAAAAGAGCTTCACCAACAAGTCACATACTCGTTAATCTTCATGACTGATGATTCATTCAAGGAACAAGATAACATATTATCAAATATTGTGAACATAATGAAATATAATCATCTCTATGATTGCCTCTAGGGCATATTTCCAACAGATTATCATAAACGAAGATGCTCTAGAACGGGTTTGCGCCAGAGGTGAGGAAGACGATGGTTTGTCGAAGCTATGGGGTCCTCGGGGCTACATTGAGCAATGAAGGAGCATCAATGAGTTCAAGGGCACATGATGACGCGGTTGGCGAGGGCAAGGAAGCTCACTAGAGGAAATAGCGCTGCGGAGCCCACTCATGAGCGTTGAGAACGACGCACTCGTTCCTGGCGAATCAATGCATGAGGTGCGCTGATTCTGTGCGAGGAGTGAGAGTAGCGAGCTAGGATCACCGTGACGCGATCAGGGGTTTAAATATGGGTGGGAAGAGCGTGAGATAATCGGCGAGAATTTGCGGCAGTGCGAGTATCTCGTGGTGTAGCTCTAGTCTCTCCGCCCGTGTGGGAGTTGGCCACCATTATGGAGGTAGCCGAGCATGGGCGGAGCCAGGCGAGGTGATGGGAGTAGTTGAGTGGCGAAAACCGTGGGCGGCGAGATGAAACGTGGGGCGAACGGGCAGAGCTGGCGTGAGTGCACGCTGGCAAGGGCGAGCGAAGGCGGAAGAAAGGTCATGGCAGGCAGGGCCCACCTGCCAGCGAGAGGAGAGAGAGAGTTTAAATCAGGATTTTGGGATTAAAAGGTAGAGGGTTTTGCTGAATTTTTGTATCAGGCAAACGAAGTCCAAATTTTACGAAATTTTTTGTGAGGGCTCCTGACCTAGAATAGTTGCTTATGTTAATTTTCCAAAACTTTATCTTGTTTGTGAATTTCTCAAAATTTCTTGCAAATTTCTATTTTTCATGAAATGCATTATTGCTTTAGATGAAGTTTTCTAAAAAGGTGCTCAATAAATTTCTCCCTAAGCAAATATGCCTAAAATTATTCTCTCACCTATTTTTATTCTGTTTTACCTAAGATTCTTACAAGTTCATGTTTGTACGAAATTTTATTATTTATTTTGTACCAAAAGTTCAACAAGTATGCATAAATGATTTTCCTTATGGAATAATACCCAAAATTTTACTTTCTTATTTATTTTGGGATGTTATAGATGTGATATTCAATGTTGTGGATGTGTGTACTAGCCACTGATCATGGGACTAGTACGGTATACACACGAGGGCTTCAGGTATTCCAAGCCGGGGGTCTGACAATAAGTGCCCTGAAAGTTGGCTAGTAGTAGGTCACAGATATGCTGCCATGAATAGATCGATTGTTGTGGCTTATTTAACAGTCATGACCAAACAAATCCTTCAAGCACAATAGGAAGCTAGTTAGCCATGACATGCTCTCCTCTTCCTCCTGCTCAAACTACAGTGGTGTAGATTTGAAGGACCTCGATGGGATTTTATGACCTATCAAACTTCTCCATGTTCACTGATCGAAAATGAGGCGGCCAGTAAACTGCTCAAAGGTCAGGTGAAATCATCCGACATCCGGTAATTATATCATAACACCTTCTTTGCGGGAAAGAAGGGTTGACATCACCAGGCAATCGTACCCAGTGGTAAGTGGACCTGACCTATCATAGACCTCAACCCTATGAGGGTAATACTCTTAGTGCTCCATCTGCTAGTGCAGATTTCTTGGAAGAAGTGGTGAATGACCACCTCCTCTAGAAGTTTGTCGACCACCAGTTATTCGTGGGACTCTTCTCTGACTAGGGTTGTTGTTAGGAGATTGACTAGACCTGCTACGTTGTCGTTCTCCATTCGGAGAGTCATCCAAATGACTGGTGTTCGATAAAGTTGTCACGATACGACTACCAAGACAGTGTTGTCGAGACTGCTCGAGCCTAACCATTGTGTCCCAAAATCTTCGTGTGATCTCTTGAGCAAAGAGGTCATAGCCTGGCGTTTGTCTAAGCTCTTGAGTCGGGTTTTCGATCAATGACCAAATTCTTGAGCTTCCTCTGACTAGTATTGAATGCGCCCAGGTAAGGGCCTCTAGGTAGCAATTCTTCTTCTCTGAATGGTTTTAGGATCATCGACGTTTGAGTCAGCTGGAGCATGCCTCAGTGGAGAGCGATCATTTCTACAATTTCGGCCACACTCATGAATGTGGACATCCCGGTCATCTCCGGAGACGTTCTCGCCATCACCACGAGAGCCCGAAGTGAGTGTGCAATCAGAAGTAACTCTAGCCCTGCCTCTTCGAGAGAGATTAGGATCTGAGGGGAGGACAAAGACCTCCTGGGTGCTACTATCTCCACTTGTGTCTGAGTCCTCCTGACTCGAGGAGTAGTAGAAAAACAACGCCTAGCGACTTGGAGCAATCCCCTCCAAGAAGGGGAATTCTGGGTTATAACCATCTCTAACTGAAGGTGAACCCTGTGGGGGTATGGTCGAATCCGCAGGTGAAGCGGGCTCGACAATGCACCTCGTGGGGGTAACTGAAGGGTGATGGTTATCAGGTGTTGATTGAGTCCCGGAATCATGGATTCCAGAACTTAATGTGCTAGATCAGATGGGCTTGAATATTTGGAGGGGGAACCCTCGACGTGCTCTACACTTGTTGTGGTGCGATCCGTACCTTGGTCGGATGGACCTTTACCCTTTGAGGAGTCTGGTTCCTCATCTGGGCGTAATGTTGTGAGAGGAGAGAGCTCCCTCATCAACCTTGTTTGTGGCATAGTCTCCTGGGTCTGGTGAAAGATCCATAGAAACGGCATTGCCGTCGGACGAAATGATGCTCTGCTCGTACTCGTAGCAAGCTTCCATGTTAAGTTCTGCGTGGTCTGCCAAATCAAACCAATTTTCCTCATTCCACTCTCCTACCATGAAAGCATCAGAGTTAAAAAATGAAGTCAATTTGTCGAATAGGAAAGGAGGAATCGATTTTCCCCACGGATGACGCCAACTGTCAATGGTTTAGTATCAATCTTATGAATGAATGCGGGAGCTCTCCTGAAGCGAAAACACATAGAAAGAGACACAGGAATTTTATATAGGTTCAGGCCTCCTCCTGAGAGAATAATAACCCTACTCCTGTGTTTGTTGTATTGATTATGTTTACAGAAGAGAAGTCACCAAAGGCTAAGACTAATGACTCATATCTCTTTCATTACTTGATCGCCTCTCGTATGTCTCTTCTGTTCTCTGTCCACCGACTTTACTCCTTATATAGCGCATGAAGGGGTGGCAATTGTCTACGTCAAGAGACACCTTGTCGTTTGATGCAATGCACATGTTTAAGGGTAATTATTGTTCGAGACACATCCCCCGACATCGCCTTGTGATTATGTCGAAGATAGAGGTTTAATACGTGCAGTTATCTTGGGAATAACGACACATATTAACTACTACGTGTATTAAACACAGCGCACAAATGTCCCTAGTCGATTGGGCACGCATGTCTGTAGGCTTTATCGACCATAGGGTGGTCGTAGATGACCTGGCCGTAGTAAGACTTACGATCTTGAGGTAATCGTAGTAGGACTTACGATAAATAGATGGTTGTAAAAGAACTTACAATCATATATGGTGATTGTAGTAAGACTTACAATCAATAGGTGGTTATAGAAAAACTTATTTATTATATGGGGTGATCGTAAAATAGTTTACTAACCATCGGGTTTGGATGATCTCTCTCATTGTTAATATTGAGGGTATCTTCAAGATTATATAAAATACATTATTATCTATAAACCTTACGTATAAATAACTTAATTAATTAAGAATTATTAGATCCTCGACACCTACCATACACACGGATTAAAGAAGTACTAAATCTTTTAAAAAAATAGTAAATGCTATTGGACCATACATACCTCTATTAAAGAGCATGCTACAAATACCCAAACATTTTTTCTGCATTAAAGTAGAGGTATACAGTGGAAATAAAAAATGCTACATGTGCTAGTCCAATGACCTAGCTAGCTAACCACCTTCCCATAGGAAAAGACCATCTTATTGCCGAGGTGGAGAGAAATACAATGTTCATGCATGCATATATACCATGCACTGTAGTTCTCAAGATCGTAAATGCATCCTAGCAACTCAGACTAGAGAGCAACACATCCCTGACTAGCTTCTCCAGATTGGCAAACGACTGCCCCGGGTCGTTGTTTCGGACAAGCTAGCCTCCTTCCACTCTATCGCCTCCTCCTCATCTCCCTTCCCTTCTCCCTCTCATCGCCTCCCAGATCCTCTCTCGACAATATTCCGCCAAGACATCATGGTTGATCTCCGCCCCACGCCCCATTCCACGGACATGTACCTAGCTAGTCGGTTAAATTCGCTTCGCGAAGAACGACCAAAGACAAAGATGGGCACCCCACCGCAGAGGCTCTCCAACGCCGAGTTCCACCCGCGGCGCCAAGGCCAAGAACAGCCCGACCGCCTGCGGTTCTCAAGACCGCCTCTTATGGGCACCACCGGCAAGGAGGCCTCGGTCCTGGTTGCCTCCAGAACTCTGGAGGCAAGACGGCGATGTCACCTCTCACTAGGTCAGCCTAATGATCCACAAGAACTCAGAGTCCGCTATTGGCCAGCCCCATGCAAACTCCACCAACTCTTGGCCGGTCATGACGGTTATGCTCCGGTTCACGACACTACGGACGTGGGATTCCTACCGCCGAGCCACGAGACAGCGTGTTCTTCTTCCCAAAGGTTAGAGCCCAGCAGGTCGACCGGACCGCCGGCGACAAGTCGCTGGCCGAGGAGGTTGAGAGGGCCGACGGTGTATATCGCGGGAGGATTGCGCATGGCGCCGATGGCCGCCTGCCGAGCTCATCGAAAGTGTTGAGGATGACGGCCGACGCGCTAACGCGCCTCCGCCTCGCGCAAGAGGAAGTTGAACAGATGTCGCCACGGTCCGCCGAACGGACGAAGCTCGAAGTCCTCGATCCGCATGTGCTTGTTTCATGCGCGCGCCTACCCACCGGCGGTCCAAGAACCCGTTTCATTAATCGCTTCCTCATCTACTCGATCACATGCATGCAACCACTTGTTAGAAACCTAGAATGTTAATTTTAGTTCAGTCGGCGTGCATATAAGCATATTGCGGTCTTATATATATGGCACCAAGAGCTAGCTGTACGTACGTAGGGGGAAAAGACCCTTGTCAATGAATTGGCGGTAGTGGCGGTAGCCCATGTAGCCGTAGGCGCTGGCCGTCCAGAATAGTGCGCACGGCACGTTGATCTCCTTCGCGGCGTCCACGCTGAAACTCATGATGTTGTCCGCCACGACGCACGTGACCGACGGCATACCAGCCGAACGGTTGAGGTCGGCAAGCAAGTTCTTGAAGTGGGGGAGGCAGGTGGTCATGGTGGAGTAGCATAGGGACGCCGGGTCCTGCGTAGCGTTGGCGTCGGACGGCGGGAGGCCATCGGGGATGGTGGCAAAGCGGAAGCCCGGGAGGCCCGCGACGGTGTCTACGCCGCGGGAGCGGATGAGGCGGCGGTGGTTGTACTCGGTGTTGACGAAAGTGATGTGGAAGCCCTTGCAGTAGAGGATCTTGGCCAGCTTCAGCATCGGTGTGACGTGCCCCTGCGTCGGGAACGGCACGCACACCGCGTGCGGCTTCTCGTCGGCCGGAGTCTCGCCCATCGGTCGATCGTCTGTGTGCGTGAGACAGGAAGGTAGTAACGAGCTAGTTTATAGAGGTAGCTAGCCAGCCTGTGATAAGTTGCCCAGTCTTGCTAGAGCCGTCTCTTTGAGACACTCATCATGCATTCATGCCATAATCGACACTAAACAGCTCCTTACGCAGGACGCGAACTTCACAGTCCAAGTGATCAAGTTGTCTCTTTGCGACACTTGTCATGTCATAATCGACACTAAACAGCTCCTTACGCAGGACGCAAACTTCACAGTACAAGTGATCAAGTTGTCTCCTTGCGACAGTTGTCATGTCATAATCGACACTAAACAGCTCCTTACGCAGGACGCAAACTTCACAGTCCAAGTGATCAAGTTGTCTCTTTGCGACACTTGTCATGTCATAATCGACACCACAAAGCTCCTTACGCAGGACGCAAACTTCACAGTCCAAGTGATCAAGTAGTACTTGGGTTCAGCTGTACCCTAAAAATTTTACATACAAACCCACTATACAGTATATATACCTAGTATAATATACAAGCTATACAATAAATTTTTGATATCGACGATTAGTAGTCAGCAGTCCACCAACGCAATCTATATTTTGTGATATCGACTGCACTAGAAACATGTAATTTGTTCTATTTGATTATTTACTATGTCATTTAAACTTTTATGCTGGAATGTGTCATTTAAGTTTGCACATTCATGCACACGTAAGTACGCTTTCAATAGAAATTTTGAAAGATCACGGATTTATTCCCATCCTCCGTCTTTCTAAACGTGTGCTAAGGAGACACACTCGCACATGTACCTGATGTACATGTGTGGTGATGTATATGTACATGTGTATCTTTCTTATAATCCCAAAAAAACAAAAGTTTGCACCCTATGCTCGAAGTCCTGGCTCCGCAACTTGGAAGGATGGCTATGCTTTTTGCTGGTTTTGTCGCCACGTTCTTCACTGTAACTAGCACGGTTAATAGGCTGAGAGTGAATATATCCATTCTTCCAGCTGGCTGAAAATTAACAGAGTTACAGACGTATTGAAACACTTCTGTCCTGTGATCTGACGCAGGCAATGACGGAATGGGTCCACGGTTAATTGAGCTCCTCGGCTGTGGCCCATTTCCAGCGTAACAATCCCCAAACCCAGTGAGAACAATACGCATTAGGGCTGCGAGCCTCAACCATTTGGGTTGAAACCCCCGGCTGCATGGGCCTCATATCCCCCACAATCGGCCCGCCACCCACAGGCTGCAGCTCACCTCCCAAAATGGCAAAATCCTACGGGAATCACCATAGAGAGAGGAAGACGAAGAAGAAGATCCCAGCTTCATCCACGGCGATCGATCAACTTGGGCGGATCCCTGACGCATGATGACGAACCTGAAAACATGCGCCATATAAACGTCCGCACTCTTGCTGGAACGGCTGGTGTTTCCCCAGTTTTCCTGCTTAAAACCGGAGTAATTAATTTGCGAGGATTAATTTTGATCTATTGTGCCACAAGGGACTTGATTTTTTCTTTTGCGAGGAAACAAGGAACTTGACTTGAGAGCACATGCTATCGCGATTTTTTTGTTCCCGTAGGATTTGCCGCCTGATCAATTGATTAGCTCATGCCTTGACAAAGTAGCTTTTTTTGTAAACTCATGTGCCCTGCTATTTATTATATGCAAGCTATGCTACAAAGCCTTAAGTTATACATATTCGGTAACTGCAACGAAGAAAGATAGAAACAGTCTGCTTGATGAAACAGATTGTGACAAGACAGTTGGATGCTGTCAGAAATAGTATCATCCATTCTAATTGCTCCTTGCGCCAGGCTATGTGCAGCTCTGTTCAGTTATCTTTGACATGCATTACTTCAGATTGATACTCATCTTACTGTTAAAAATATGTACCAAAATTGGTTTGATACTCCAGTGGAGAGACATGTTTTGAAGATTGCTTGTTTTTACCTACTGCACAAGGATCTGACTAATCTAACCCGAAACTAGGGATCGCTAGAATCTTTACAGCTGTCCGGGATGTATTAAAAAGCCGTGGTTTCACAAGCAAGCAAGCGTTACAACAAAAGAGCAGACTTTTATTATAGAGATAGGGCTTAATGACCGGTTTAAAAGCGAAGCGGCGTCGAGCCGAAAGTAATATAATACACTTGCAAAAGAA